>JACEVL010000027.1:107500-152500 GCA_020284085.1 Aporrectodea caliginosa
AAATACTCATTACGAATTGAAAGAGTTTAGCCTAGGAATAAAATGTCCACTTTTCGTCTTATATTTAAGAAAATTTCGCACTTATTTTCCAAGCTACGCAGGAATTACCGCCACAAGTAACGTGTTTTGATCACAGTTAGAAATTACCACAGTCTATGATTAGATTTCCAATCGCGCTCGCGCTGTGATAATTAGCGCCTTGAGCCTCGCCCTTTGTTAAAATAATGTTATAGTGCAATTCTCAGTAACGAACGAGGTCACGAATATTACGAAAATTGTAACGAAGTAAAAGTACCGAAAAATGGTTTAAATGTTACTTCGTTACAAGTAAAAGTATTTTCATTTTGTACTACTTCGTTACAAGTAAAAGTACTGAAACTTTTACTTAAGTACAGTAACGCGTTACTTTTACTTCGTTACTTTACAACACTGAACAATAGTTTCTACATTGATACTTGTATACTATGATATTAAAACTGCATTTTAAACAAAAACTTAATCTTAAGCGGCTTGTCAAGAAACCACAGACCATATTATGGACAAAGTAACAGCTTTTCTCATAAACAATCTTGGAACTCCGTTGACTCAAAGAATTATTCTTCGCATCTTGCACAACATTGCGCAAACTCATCAAGTTACGAGGAGCTCGGTTTGGACTTAACTAATGCTAACCACTTTTGTGCCCTGCATGTATAACTTTAATGCTTCAGCGTCCCTTGTTTTGTCTTTTAGTATCACTTTTCTTGTCGTCGTCGACCACCCTTGCCTCTCTCTTGTTACAGCTTGTTTCGTCTTTGAACTACAACAATTTATGATTAGGCTACTCGACGATCTGCGCTTTCGTGTTGTTCAGGCAATTCACGACCATTAATCTTATTCTATTTGAACCTAATTTCTTCGTTATTTGCACATCGTACACAGAATGCGTGCACAAACGCAAACTAGAGCATTTTGAGTGCCTTTTGATATCGCTGAATTATACATTGTATTGTATTGTATTGTATTGCATTTAGACATTTTTAAAGTGCCTCTCACAGTATAAGCCATTCAGAGGCGCTCTCAGCGTGAGGACATAAAGAAGTCTTCAGGCAGCAGCGGACCGATATGGAAGAGACCACTGCCAAAATCTTAGAACGGATCGAGAAGGGGAGGTCATTCCATAAGGAAAGGTACACAAGTGCAAAAGCACGATGTTGTGCTATGGCAGTTCGTGATATGGCAGTGGCGTAACCACGCCCGGCCAATTATGGGCGCTGCCCGTGTTGCATTTAGTGTCACCTGGGTTGTGCAAGTAATACCCGCAAGATCGGAATCCACGAATTGGGAGATTTTAATTTTGAGTTTGACTGTTTGATGCTATTAAAATTCGTGTTTATTACTTACAAATCCTATCCTGAATCCTCCACTTTCCCCTACCTACCGCTCCGTTTCAACTGTGAACACCACCCACCTTAGCAGCCTGCCTGTCCGGCTCTCTGGATTTTTACCCTCTGCCTATCAATTTTGTTTTGATTGAGCGCCTGTGAATAAGCTGGTTCCCCCAACTTCGCTTTTGTGGGCGTTGTAGAAGTTTCGAGTTTACGAGTACGATTACTGAGTGCATTGCATAATGGGATGTGGCTGGTATACATGTAGCAGCGCTCTATTTCAACGAAGTCGGGGGCGGCATATGGCTCATATAGCCTACACAGACACTCAGTCTTTGGGATTACCTTTGTGGTGTGTCGTCACAGATATGCATACATACAAATATGCATACATGCAAAAAGACACACATATATAAGTACATAATAATAAAAATTATGGACTTAAACTTCTGAACAAATATTGCAGACCGGTGGCTTGCTCCCAACCTAACGTATCTCAACACTGGCGTCAACCTGGGAAATATTGTGGAGTCAACTCTCGTTTTCCAAATGCAGTTCTGTTACGCGTTTATTCTGGGTTTGTCTACGACCAATGACTTCCTATCGCCTCTGTACACAGTCTACGTACAAGTATCATGACTTTACAGTTGAATTTGGTTTAGTTTTCTTCCTAGGAAGCGGCAGTTGTTGGAATTTACCGATTAAACTCACAAAATAATGAGAGGATTAATAAAATCAGTTTAATAAGAGCAACTACTCATTATAACAGATATGTCGGTAGATAATATTTTATTAACTATACAATGTTCAGTTCTTCCGTAGTGCCATCTATTGCTTAAATGGTGTGTAATATTTTACAAATATTAATTCTAGCAAGATACTCATGTCTTAAAATGTTTCTGATTGGCCTCAGCTGATGTTACTGATCAATTTAGTAAGACTGGATCAGAACAACTTTAACTGATCCCACCAGCTTAATTAAAATTAGAGGACGAGTCTAACACAACAAATGATATTATTAGAAGAGATGTGATAAAAAATAGATTATGCGAGAATTTGTATACTGAATTGATCTGAATGGTATTGCTTTGTATTACATAGCGTTGGAGTTGAATAGCTTAAATACGAGTTGATTAGATAGTAAAATGCTAAATGAGATTAGATTAGAATATTGTAATGATAATAGCTTAGATAGGAAAATATGAAAAATTTATGGCTTTGATATGATTAGGATAAAAAAGGTTTGATATAATACGTGCATAGATGCAGTAGGGTGTACCTGAAAATCGATTACGAGAATGAGCGGATATTCCATTGTCCATACGTAAATAACTTTTCTATTTTCTATTTAGCAACGATCGACAGCAGCTGTTCATCAGATGGTGAGTATCCAACCTATTGTAACTACCAGGACGGGTGGTTAGCTCTTTCAAACTTTCTTAAGTATCTAGGTACATGGTACACTCCGGATATGACGAGTCAAGGACGATGACGAAGGTTGTGTTTATGACTACCAGAATGATGACGGGATGATGATATAACGACAATGACGATAGCGATGACCGCATCCGATGACAAAACTAGTTATAGGCCTACATCTTTGGAATTTAGGCAGTGCGCCTCTAGAATTATAGTAGGCCTAATATGCAGTAAACCAGCATGCCCAGCAACCTTGGATAGGAACCATATTGCTCCTGTATCATCACACATGAAACCCCTATGATGCCCATAGGGGTTTCATGGCAGCAACAGCAAGCTACAAACAAAAACAGTGTTGACAACAATAGCAGTGTTGTTAAAAGTATCCGGCAAATGTACTTAAGTAAAAGTAAAAGTAAATAGGACTTTACGTACTTAAGTAAAAGTAAAAAGTACTCGTCAAAAAAGTTACTTTCGTAAAAGTAAAAAGTATTCTTTCAAATAATACTTTTAAAGTAAAAAGTAAAAGTAGCCTACTGAGTCTTAGGCCTAATGTTTTTCCCAAATTTTACTTCCAAGAAGACTAATTTTTCAAAATGCATTCAATCCAGAGCGTTTATTTTTTTTTATTATTGTTAAACTAACAGCTGCACTTGCACGAACTTGGAGAACTCAATCTATTAACTAGTTTCTTCAAACTAGGCCAGGCTAGAATGCTGTAGGTGTCATAATTTTATGTAGGCTATGCATGTATTGTTCAAGTACATCCTTATGAGCAGAAATTTTATACTTTCTCGTAAAGAATGCTGCATCATCGTCGTCTTCATCTGCAGTTAACATCTGCAGTCATTGACAAATAGGCCTACTCATTACGAATTGAAAGAGTTTAGCCTAGGAATAAAATGTCCACTTTTCGTCTTATATTTAAGAAAATTTCGCACTTATTTTCCAAGCTACGCAGGAATTACCGCCACAAGTAACGTGTTTTGATCACAGTTAGAAATTACCACAGTCTATGATTAGATTTCCAATCGCGCTCGCGCTGTGATAATTAGCGCCTTGAGCCTCGCCCTTTGTTAAAATAATGTTATAGTGCAATTCTCAGTAACGAACGAGGTCACGAATATTACGAAAATTGTAACGAAGTAAAAGTACCGAAAAATGGTTTAAATGTTACTTCGTTACAAGTAAAAGTATTTTCATTTTGTACTACTTCGTTACAAGTAAAAGTACTGAAACTTTTACTTAAGTACAGTAACGCGTTACTTTTAC
The DNA here is from genome assembly GCA_020284085.1 of Aporrectodea caliginosa. Taxonomy (NCBI): domain Eukaryota; kingdom Metazoa; phylum Annelida; class Clitellata; order Crassiclitellata; family Lumbricidae; genus Aporrectodea; species Aporrectodea caliginosa. Next base: position 111,559 of record JACEVL010000027.1, read on the forward strand.
TTCGTTACTTTACAACACTGAACAATAGTTTCTACATTGATACTTGTATACTATGATATTAAAACTGCATTTTAAACAAAAACTTAATCTTAAGCGGCTTGTCAAGAAACCACAGACCATATTATGGACAAAGTAACAGCTTTTCTCATAAACAATCTTGGAACTCCGTTGACTCAAAGAATTATTCTTCGCATCTTGCACAACATTGCGCAAACTCATCAAGTTACGAGGAGCTCGGTTTGGACTTAACTAATGCTAACCACTTTTGTGCCCTGCATGTATAACTTTAATGCTTCAGCGTCCCTTGTTTTGTCTTTTAGTATCACTTTTCTTGTCGTCGTCGACCACCCTTGCCTCTCTCTTGTTACAGCTTGTTTCGTCTTTGAACTACAACAATTTATGATTAGGCTACTCGACGATCTGCGCTTTCGTGTTGTTCAGGCAATTCACGACCATTAATCTTATTCTATTTGAACCTAATTTCTTCGTTATTTGCACATCGTACACAGAATGCGTGCACAAACGCAAACTAGAGCATTTTGAGTGCCTTTTGATATCGCTGAATTATACATTGTATTGTATTGTATTGTATTGCATTTAGACATTTTTAAAGTGCCTCTCACAGTATAAGCCATTCAGAGGCGCTCTCAGCGTGAGGACATAAAGAAGTCTTCAGGTTGAGTTTGACTGTTTGATGCTATTAAAATTCGTGTTAATTACTTAAAAATCCTATCCTGAATCCTTCACTTCTCCCTACCTACCTCGCCGTTTCAACTGTAACCACCAACCACCTTAGCCGTCTGCCTTTCCGATTGTGGATTTTTACCCTCTGCCAATCGATTTTGTTTTGATTGAGCGCCTGTGAATAAGCTGGTTCCCGCAACTTCGCTTTTGTGGGCGTTGTAGAAGTTTCGAGTTTACGATTACTATTACTGAGTGCATTGCACAATGGGATGTAGCTGGTAGGTAGCAGCGCTCTATTTCAACGAAGTCGGGGGCGGCATATTGCTCATAGACACAGACACTCAGTCTTTGGGATTACCTTTGTTGTGTGTCGTCACAGATATGCATACATACAAATATGCATACATGGAAAAATACATACATATATACAAGTACATAATTATATTGATTTAAAGTTCTGAACAAATATTGCAGACCGGTGGCTTGCTCCCAACCTCACGTATCTCAACACGGGCGTCAACCTTGGAAATATTGCGGAGTCAAGTCTCGTTTTCCAAGTTCAGTTCTGTTACGCGTTTATTCTGGGTTTGTCTACGACCAATGACTTCCTGTCGCCTCTGTACACAGTCTATGTACAATATTCGAGCACATTACAACCATTAGTTTACATCCGGTGAGTAATTCTGATTATTTGGATTAGCCTATATCGAAATAGTTTTTCTTCTTAAAAGAACATCGTCATGCAACAATATTAGCTATTTTAATGGCCGAAAACTCCCTAATAGTAGGCTAAGAACACTAGGTACAGTGTCACAATAATAATCGTCATGGGCGTTTTAGGGGTTGTTTTACGGGTTCAAACGCCACCGAAATAAATGCATTAGTGTTATTAAAAACTAAAAATGTAGAAAAATACGACAATTTCAAATGAAAACCCCAAAACTTAAAACCCCTTTGAAATCTTTTCCTGGCTTCGCCTCTGATAATCCTCGATGGTCTCTCAAATATTTCGATGTGATAGCCGAAAGCAATGAGCTACGTCCAAAAAATTCCAGGTCAAGGCGTAAATACATCCTCTTATTGGACGCAAACGGAAACACTAATTATAATTCCTTCGTTCCTCTGACTTCCTGTCACTCCTCCAATTTCTTCGGAGATCTTCTATTTTCCGTCCGGCTTTCTAGCATCTCTTGGCCAGCCTGCTTGTCGGCAGCAGCTTCCTTCTATATCGTATCCCATTTTGTCAGACAGCCGCCTCTTTGTTAAAGTCTATAGTTGCTTTCCGCCCAATGTAAGTAGTGTTGTTTGAAATTAATTGTGCAGCTAGGGTTGAAGAAAGACAAATCAGCTGTGGGTCGGGGCAAGGGTCATAGGTTAGGTTTCGGTTGAAACGGTGCTTAACAATTTCGATGGTTATCTTTTAGAAAAGACCTATTGTTCCTATCGTGGGCGTATCCTGAATTCATCGTTGACTGCTGTTCCAAGCCCGTCTGGCTTTGGTTGTCCTGGTCAATCGGAAGGGTTTGGCTGGGCTTCGGAGATCAGATCTACGACAGAACGCTGGTCTTCGCCAAGGATGACAATGCCTTGGACTTACCGTTGTTCCTGGGAATCAAGTCGTCCACTAATGCCTTCCCAGCTCAGTGGTGGATTCCAGGATGCTACTACAACTTGAGTGCGCTTGAAAACGGTCTTGCTCAATTCGTGTTAAGGAATGGTAAAGTAATGTACGGCAATGGGATGAATATGAGGTAGAGAAAGAAGGTAAGACAAGGTAGGGTAAGGTAAAACAAGGTACGATCGGATATGGTAGGATAGGGAAGGTAGAATAGGAAATGAAAGAGGGTAGTGGCGACTCAGAAGTGAGTGTAAGAAAGGAGGGTAAGATAGGAAATGATAGAGGCTAGTAGTGAGGTAAACTAGATCGGAGGTCAAATTTGGAGATGATGGGCATAAGGCAAATCTCAGCTGGAGGACATGGATGAGCAAATGGCTCAGCGTAAGTAATGGTAGGGTAAAAGTTTTGGTAAGATAGCTAAGGTAATCGCTCTTTAGTATCCATCTACTTAGACCTGTGGAGACTTGTCCGTCTATTTCAGTTATGTCTACAACTGTTATTGAAGGAAGTTTGGGCCGTAACACGAACACAACAGCAGCAATTAGACAATCGTTTAAGCCGTGAATATCATATTACTCAGCATTATATTACAACATACCGGAAGTAATAAGTTTAAATTATGCATAATTTCAGCAGGTTAAAAGTTTCTCAAAATATTTCTTATGCGCCTGATTGTACTGCATTGAGTTTGAGTTGGATAGGAGCTTTCAATTGATTCAGTTGGTGTTCTTACGCATCTGGACTCGAATCCCGGTCGCAGAAGTGCAAGGCGAACACATAATCACTCTACCACAGTGTTTGACTACTCCAACTGGATGTAGTGTCATAGGGTCTACTAATCCAATGCAATTATTCTCTAGCTCCATTTTGATAAAGCAAAAAGGTCGACGATCGTTAAATGAAACCGCAGTAGCCAAACATTTGTAAAACTTTGTCGGGTCAAAATCCGATGGATCAAATTCATGGAACCTGCAAATGGGATGAGTTTCAAGTATTACTAGACTTTTAACGCACAGGCGATCAGAAACATAACACTCTATGTGGTCAATCATATACGATACATTCAACCTGTTTCAGAAGAATTTAGGCATGTAGGCAACTACAGATCTTCAACTACTACAGATCTTGATCATAGGCTTCATAGCTTTACCGTCTGTAATACCTCAGTTCTCGTTATATGAGCTGATATTAGAGCTCTATTCGAATAATGCTTATGAAGTCGGAGAAAGCTTCTTTGGGAATCTCACGCAGAGTCGCAGACACAAAGGCACATAAGGCACAATTAATTAATCAATTAATTAATTAATTAATTAATTCCCATTCCCATTCAATTAATTCCCATCCACTGTGGACAGTTTGCATAAGTTCTTATTATTTTCTGAGCCTCTCAGCCCCTGATCCAGATTAAGTATAAAATGTAGAAAGACACTGAGCCGACAGAATGTTCGCATCTCCCAGTTAAGATGATCATTAATGGGAAGTTGCGATATTCAAGATCATCACTGACTCACGAAGCATTTGTCATGTTGCATTTTAAGGTGCAATAACTACACAGAGAACTACATCTCCAAGCACAACGACAACGAAGCCTAAAGCAACTAGAACTACGTCTACTACAGTGATGTCAACTACAACTGGTGTTCTAACAACTACAAATGGCGCTCTCAACAACTACAACTGGTGGTTTTACAACTACAAATGATGTTTCAACAACTACAAATGGTGTTTCAACAACTACAACTGGTGGTTTTACAACTACAAATGATGTTTCAACAACTACAAATGATGTTTCAACAACTACAACTGGTGTTTTTACAACTACAAATGATATTTCAACAACTACAAATGGTGTTTCAACAACTGCAAATGGTATTTCAACAACTACTAAATGGTATTTCAACAACTACAAATGGTATTTCAGCAACTACAACTGGTGTTCTAACAACTACAAATGGTATTTCAACAACTCCAACAACAAATGGTGTGTCAACTGCTCCAACAACTATAGCTGGTGTTCCAACAACTGCAAATGGTGTTTCAACAACTCCAACAACTATAGCTGGTGTTCCAACAACTACAAATGGTGTTTCAACAACTCCAACAACTACAACTGGTATTATAACAACTACAAATGGTGTTTCAACAACTCCAACAACTACAACTGGTATTATAACAACTACAAATGGTGTTTCAACAACTCCAACAACTATAGCTGGTGTTCCAACAACTGCAAATGGTGTTTCAACAACTACAAATGGTGTTTCAACAACTACAGATGGTGTTTCAACAACTACAACTGGTGTTCTAACAACTACAAATGGAATTTCAAAAACTACAAATGGTGTTCCAACTCCAACTGTTGTTCCAACAACTACAAATGGTATTTCAACAACTACAACTGGTGTTCTAACAACTACAAATGGTGTTCCAACAACTACAAATGGTGTTTCAACAACTGCAAATGGTATTTCAACAACTCCAACAACTACAACAACAACTACAACTGGTGTTTTAACAACTACAAAGGGTGTGCCAACAACTGCAAATGGTATTTCAACAACTCCAACAACTTCAACAACTACAACTGGTGTTTTAACAACTACAAAGGGTGTGCCAACAACTGCAAATGGTATTTCAACAACTCCAACAACTTCAACAACTACAACTGGTGTTTTAACAACTACAAAGGGTGTGCCAACAACTGCAAATGGTATTTCAACAACTCCAACAACTCCAACAACTACAACTGGTGTTTTAACAACTACAAAGGGTGTGCCAACAACTGCAAATGGTATTTTAACAACTACAAATGATGTTCTAATAACTACAAAGGGTGTTCTAAAAACTACAAAGAGTGTTCCAACAACTGCAAGTGGTGTTCCAACAATTACCAATGGTGTTTCAACAGCTAAAAGTGGTGTTCTTACAACTACAACTGGTGTTCTAAAAACTACAAAGAATGTTCCAACAACTACAAATATTTCAAAAGCTAAAAATGGTATTCCGGCAACTATAACTGGTGTTCGAACAACTCAAACAACTACAGTTTATGGAACATCTTCTACAGCTTCAGTTGCAACGTCTACAACTGTCACTTTGCCAACTGCAAATGGTTTACCAACAACTCATATGCTTAAAACTTCAGATATTGGTCCAACAAGTACAACTGCAGTTGCAACACCTATGAATGTTCTGAATGACTCCACGACCACTTTCATCCAAAGTTCACAAACTAGTTTTCGTTCGACTCAAGCAACTGGTAAGAACTCAATCTCAACTCATCTGCTTCTGTTAAAGTCTACTTCAAATATCTTTGTAAAAAACCGTTGTAATGCATGTTTGTTTGTCAGATGCAAACAAAGTCTGCTTACTTACCTAACTTGTTCTTCTATCTATATTGTCTCAGCTTAAACTAATATCGACTAGCTTTGCGGCGTTCACTATTGATTTCTTATCCAGTGATCTGTGCGGCTCCTGAAGTTCCAGAGAATGCAACGGTTCAATTGTTTCGCGGTAACTCTCCGGATGAAATGATCGCAGTGTTCCAGTGTTTCAGAGGATATCAGTTCATCGATGGGACAACTGTTCGATCATCGATCTGCATCGATGGCAACTGGATGACACCCATGCATCAACTTCGATGCACAGGCATGTTCAATCAATTCATTGAAATTATATGACACCACCTAAAAACCACATAAAAACTAGTATTTCTCATTGGCTTTCAAACATCTGAATATCTAACTGCTCTTCATTTGGCGACTGGCTAACCGCACCTAAAGTTAACATTTCTGTGTGATCTTGGGTTAATTAAAATGTTCATCACAATAATAGTGTCCAACCTTAACCTTGATGCCTATGAATGGTTTATTTTGAGACGCATAAGTAAGTAAACTGCTTTAACCTTCGCGTTTCTGATGAGTTTCTAATGAGGTAGGCATATGTAAACAAAATAATATACGCAACTAACTCTGTCTTTCATTGCTGATGCTTCCGTTTGCAGTGGCTTCCTGCAATATTAGCACACAGTCAATTGCAGTCGGCCAGCTGCTCAGGACCAACTGCTCGACAGTCGATGACCTCTTTGCAAATGGACTTGATTTCGATGTCATCAAGTGTGTCCTTGACCAAGTAGGTCTGGCTGCCACTAGCCATCATCCGACGAGCTGTGAAGGTCAGTTGTAATATTTTGATCTCACGGCCATTATTTAAAATGATGTTTTCAACGTTTGTTGTTGTTGGTGGTATTGTCGATGATGATTTCTATCATGCTCTTATTTAGTGTCTCGGTTATCTGACCAATTTTTATAGCTTCTTTCAATGCCTTCCAAAGTCCTAGTGTAAGAATGATTAAATACAAGAACCTTTAAACCACACAGTGCTCAGATAGGAAAAGCCACCATTGGCGGGCCCCGCACACACGTTGAACCCACACAAAGGATTATAATCCAGTGTTGACAGTTAACACAACGCTGTGTTGATGGTGTCGATATTCATTAATTTATTCTATAAATTTTATGCGTTCTTTCGCTCGTTCATTCTTTTCACCTTTTTTTTCTTTTATCTTCGCATATTCCTTCATATCTGGCGATTTAATTAACTAAATTAGGTCTTTAAGGCATTTAACGTCTAATAGGCCTATCAATGAAGACGCTTGAAAGTATGCGACAGAATCACCTATTTAACCATTTGGTACTAAAACTGAACTAGACAATTTCGTATGCCGACAGTGGTAATTGGGTGTGTGCATTTGCGTATTTATATGTGCTCGTTCGCAGTCATAGTGAAAGTAAGGAGTTGAAATTTGGAGATCTGCCAGCAAAGAAGATTGTAGGCTATACGTGGATAATGCGTGGTTATAGCGGCTCACGTTTCAAATTGAAGTTGATTTTTCCAGTACAAATCCCTCGATAAACCAATATTAAGTTAAAGAGTCATTAGGTAACTATAGTGGCTGCCAGAGAGTAGAGTATGAAAACTACTAAGAAAAGACGTATCTTCTATGTATGTATGTATGCATGTATGTATGTATGTATGTATGTATGTATGTATGTATGTATGTATGTATGTATGTATGTATGTATGTATGTATGTATGTATGTATGTATGTATGTATGTATGTATGTATGTATGTATATATGGCAGCATGAGGAGACTTAATACAGCGCATGTTTATGTATCTCACGAAGACGCATGTAACACATTAACCGATACGAAATGGGTCAGACGAATTAGACATGGCATTTATACACAGGCTATTGTGTGACATTAGCCTGCTTCACAGGAGTCCATAAAACGCTTTTGAAATTGACGATTATCTAAATGTGTCTTATAGGTTACGCTGTCAACAGAACATTATATAGTTTCATGACTGCATTACATTGCATATATAAATTCTCAAAATGAATTAATGCAATTAACATTAATTAAATCTCATTGCATCAAATTACATTACACCACACTCTATTGCATCACACTGAAACCACGCTACACTGCACATCCCAGTGCATGGCAGGGCACCCCAGTCCGGCATGCACTGCAATACACAGCACTGCTACACTAGACTAAACTAGATTAGTCTAGGCTAGATTTAGATTACACGACATAAGATGAAATTGTCTACTTCTGCAGCCGACAGATGTCGTCCTCCGTCCTTAGTTGAGAACGCCATCGCTGAAGTCTTTCTCGATCAACACAATATGTCGTTGCACTGTATTGCTGGTCATCGCTTTTCCAACGGAATGATGACTAGAGTCACCAAGTGCAACAGCAATGGATCCTGGGATATCGTGGAAAACTGTCAAGGTACAACTTTCTTAGCCTCTCTCTCTCTCTCTCTCTCTCTCTGTCTCTCTCTCTGACTCTCTCTCTCTCTGGAGTCGTCCGCAATTCTCTACCAATGGTAATTTTGCGTAGATCAATTTTTGTCTTTTATTTAACTAATTAAAATTTTACCTAACAGAGATAACATTCTCATGATAATGTGAACTTGGTGTCTGTTGCAGCAATTTACTGTTCGGCTTTGGATGTTCCAGCCAATGGATTCCTAAGCACACGTCAAGTTACGTATGGAACCATTGTCAAGTTGAGATGTTGGGAAGGCTTTGTTTTTCCCAATGGAATCCGTTCCTATGTTCTGGAGTGTATCGATTCCAGCGATGAGCTATCGCAGCACAATCTCTCTTGGAATGGAACTGTATCGGATTGTCAAGGTAAGACTTCTAAAGCACCGGTGTCATTGAAGTTAAAAGGTAAAAGTAAATGACTTGGTTTACACACCTTAGTAGAAATGCTTCAGAAGCATGTTCGGAAACATGAGGTCTTTGTACATATGCCTTTTCATAAGTTTTGAAACGCTATTTTAAACGTTCTTACAAAGTCGCATGATCATTCTGCCAAGGCTCAAGCAGAATTACGTGCAGCAATCCCATTTTGGTTTTGGAATGCCTTTGCGGATCGGTGAAACATGAAGAGCTGAATGTGCGTCAGACGGCGCTGCATTCAGCGTAAGGCCAGGCGCTGTATTTTTTTTTATCTCACTCTATCCGCCGTCCAGTCACTACTAGCCTCAAGTTCTGCAACCGATCCATATCCCAAACTGCACCTCGAGTCTGGAACGAACTTCCCTCAGAATTCTGCATTTGCTCAGTTCCCCCGCCAATATTGCCATTGACCTACCGCCAATATTGCCACTGACCTACCGCGTCAGTCTCCTCTACTTTTCACCCCACGGGCCTTCCATTCCAAATTGAAGTCTCGCCTCTACAAGAATTCCTACCCTAGTCTATCTGATGCTCCGCCTTCCAAGCTTTCTCGTCCACAACAAAACTCGCCAGAGATTCTTTGTGGAGCTCCACCAAATTAGCAGCTGCTCTGCAACCTTTCTCTGGTCTCTCTGGCAACCGGACAACCTCTCTGATATGACGCAGTGCGATAGAATAAGCTGGTATCATGAGCCTAGCTTCAGAGTAGTGCTATATAAATGTATAATCTACGATTACGATGCATTACAATAACGCCTGCGAAGGTTAATGCGCAAGGTATATCTAACAGCAAGGAAGGGCTCCCAAGTACCTTTATTGATCTTACGTGCAAGCCCACCTCTGCTGTTTCTCTTCGTCCTCTCCGCTCTGTTGGCCGTCTTGATATCTTTGTTCCTCGAAAACTGAAACAAAGACTGATATGGACCAACATCGCGCCTTTGTAGTTGTGGATCCTTCCTCTTGGAATGACCGTTACCTCTTCATTCGCTCTAAGATTTTGACCCGGGTTTCTCCCTCATCTGCCCGGTGCTTGAAGACTTTTCTTATTCCCGTGGGGATATACCACGCTGTGAGCGCCTCTGAAATCTGAATGACTAATACTGCTGCAGCCCACCCATCGCCCTGGCTAAGAGGCGCTTTACAATTACAATACAATACAATACAATACAGACTGATAACTCGCTGAATCTGTAGTGTAACGATTACATGCTAATAGTTTAACGACCCTGGGTCAGTGACAGTGTTTCGCCTTGAAAGTTGGTACGTAAATAATCAGATACATGTGTATCGTGTGATTGCAGAGATTCTGTGTGGAGCTCCACCACACGTGAGTGATTCAGTCGTCCGTGGTTTGGATACAAGGACATCCGAAGGTCACTTTCGCTACGGTTCCGTCATCCACTACAAATGTAACCCAGGACTTCGATTCGAAGACGGACATCCTTCCAAAAACATCTCCTGCACGTGGCGAACTCAATGGACCGAAACGGATTTTACCTGTAATGGTAAGACGGTAGCTACATGTATAGTTCCAGGTCTATAATTATAAAACCTTGATCCATTTACACAGGAGTACATGTGCCTATATTCAAACCACTAGGAGTATGCTCGGTGTATTTGGTGCTGGGCTTGGAATGATGAAAACTTACGCCATCGGTTTGCCGCGTACTCTATCGGTTTGGCTTGTGCTGCGTCGGTTTGGCTTGTACTGTATCGGTTTGGCTTGTAATCTATCGGTTTGGCTTGTACTCTATCGGTTCGCCTGGCACTCTATCGGTTTGGCTTGTACTCTATCGGTTTGCCTGGTACTCTATCGGTTTGGCTTGTACTCTATCGGTTTGGCTTGTACTCTATCGGTTTGGCTTGTACTCTATCGGTTTGCTTGTACTCTATCGGTTTGGCTTGTACTCTATCGGTTTGGCTTGTACTCTATCGGTTTGGCTTGTACTCTATCGGTTTGGCTGGTACTCTATCGGTTTGGCTTGTACTCTATCGGTTTGGCTTGTACTCTATCGGTTTGGCTTGTACTCTATCGGTTTGGCTTGTACTCTATCGGTTTGGCTTGTACTCTATCGGTTTGGCTTGTACTCTATCGGTTTGGCTTGTACTCTATCGGTTTGGCTTGTACTCTATCGGTTTGGCGCGTACTCTATCGGTTTGCCTGGTACTCTATCGGTTTGGCTTGTACTCTATCGGTTTGGCTTGTACTCTATCGGTTTGGCTTGTACTCTATCGATTTGCCTGGTACTCTGTCGGCTTGGCTTGTACTCTATCGGTTTGGTTGTACTCTATCGGTTTGGCTTGTACTCTATTGCCGCTTACGCTATCGGTTTGCCGCGTACTCTATCGGTTTGGCTTGTACTCTATCAGTTTCGCTTGTACTCTATCGGTTTGCCTTGTACTCTATCGGTTTGGCTTGTACTGTATCGGTTTGGCTTGTACTCTATCGGTTTGGCTTGTACTCTATCGGTTTGGCCGCGTACTCTATCGGTTTGGCGCGTACTCTATCGGTTTGCCTTGTACTCTATCGGCTTGGCTTGTACTCTATCGGTTTGGCTTGTACTCTATCGGTTTGGCTTGTACTCTATCGGTTTGGCTTGTACTCTATCGGTTTGGCTTGTACTCTATCGGTTTGGCTTGTACTTTTGTACTCTATCGGTTTGGCTTGTACTCTATCGGTTTGGCTTGTACTCTATCGGTTTGGCCTGTACTCTATCGGTTTGGCTTGTACTCTATCGGTTTGGCTTGTACTCTATCGGCTTGGCTTGTACTCTATCGGTTTGGCTTGTACTCTATCGGTTTGGCTTGTACTCTATCGGTTTGGCTTGTACTCTATCGGTTTGGCTTGTACTCTATCGGATTGGCTTGTACTCTATTGATTTGACATGCACTCTATCGGTTTGGCTTGTACTCTATCGGTTTGCCTTGTACTCTATCGGTTTGGCTTGTACTCTATCGGTTTGGCTTGTACTCTATCGGTTTGGCTTGTACTCTATCGGTTTGGCTTGTACTCTATCGGTTTGGCTTGTACTCTATCGGTTTGGCTAGCACTCTATCGATTTGGCTTGTACTCTATCGGTTTGGCTTGTACTCTATCGGTTTGACTGGTACTCTATCGGTTTGGCTTGTACTCTATCGGTTTGGCTTGTACTCTATCGGTTTGGCTTGTACTCTATCGGTTTGGTTTGTACTCTATCGGTTTGGCTGGTACTCTATCGGTTTGGCTTGTACTCTATCGGTTTGGCTTGTACTCTATCGGTTTGACTTGTACTCTATCGGTTTGGCTTGTACTCTATCGGTTTGGCTTGTACTCTATCGGTTTGACTTGTACTCTATCGGTTTGGCTTCGTACTCTATCGGTTTGCCTGGTACTCTATCGGTTTGGCTTGTACTCTATCGGTTTGACTTGTACTCTATCGGTTTGGCTTGTACTCTATCGGTTTGGCTTGTACTCTATCGGTTTGGCTTGTACTCTATCGGTTTGGCTTGTACTCTATCGGTTTGACTTGTACTCTATCGGTTTGGCTTGTACTCTATCGGTTTGGCGCGTACTCTATCGGTTTGGCTTATACTCTATCGGTTTGGCATATACTCTATCGGTTTGGCTTGTACTCTATCGGTTTGGCTGGTACTCTATCGGTTTTAATTGTTCTCTATCGATTTGGCGTACTCTATCGGTTTTCCAGGAACTCTATCGGTTTGGCTTGTACTCTATCGGTTTGGCGCGTACTCTATCGGTTTGGCTTGTACTCTATCGGTTTGGCTTGTACTCTATCGGTTTGGCTTGTACTCTATCGGTTTGGCTTGTACTCTATCGGTTTGGCTTGTACTCTATCGGTTTGACTTGTACTCTATCGGTTTGGCCTGTACTATATCGGTCTATCGCTTGGCTTGTACTCTATCGGTTTGGCTTGTACTCTATCGGTTTGGCTTGTACTCTATCGGTTTGACTTGTACTCTATCGGTTTGGCTTGTACTCGTTCGGTTTGACTTGTACTCTATCGGTTTGGCTTGTACTCTATCGGTTTGCCGCGTACTCTATCGGTTTGGCGTGTACTCTATCGGTTTGCCTCGTACTCTATCGGTTTGGCTTGTACTCTATCGGTTTGGTAAGTACTCTATCGGTTTGGCTTGTACTCTATCGGTTTGGCTTGTACTCTATCGGTTTTCCGCGTACTCTATCGGTTTGGCTTGTACTCTATCGGTTTGGCCTGTACTCTATCGGTTTGGCTTGTACTCTATCGGTTTGGCTTGTACTGTATCGGTTTGTTGGCGCGTACTCTATCGGTTTGGCTTGTACTCTATCGGTTTGACTTGTACTCTATCGGTTTGGCTTGTACTCTATCGGTTTGGCTTGTACTCTATCGGCCAAACCGACTCTATCGGTTTGGCTTGTACTCTATCGGTTTGCTGCGTACTCTATCGGTTTGGCTTGTACTCTATCGGTTTGCCGTGTACTCTATCGGTTTGGCTTGTACTCTATCGGTTTGGCTTGTACTCTATCGGTTTGGCTTGTACTCTATCGGTTTGGCTTGTACTCTATCGGTTTGGTTTGTACTCTATCGGTTTGTGTTGTTCTCTATCGGATTGGCGCGTACTCTATCGGTTTGGCTTGTACTCTATCGGTTTGGCTTGTACTCTATCGGTTTGGCTTGTACTCTATCGGTTTGGCTTGTACTCTATCGGTTTGACTTGTACTCTATCGGTTTGGCTTGTACTCTATCGGTTTGGCTTGTACTCTATCGGTTTGTGTTTGTACTCTATCGGTTTTCCTTGTACTCTATCGGTTTGGCGTGTACTCTATCGGTTTGCCTGTACTCTATCGGTTTGACTTGTACTCTATCGGCTTGGCTTGTACTCTATCGGTTTGTCTTGTTCTCTATCGGTTTGTTGCGTACTCTATCGGTTTGGCTTGTACTCTATCGGTTCGGCTTGTACTCTATCAGTTTGGCTTGTACTCTATCGGTTTGGCTTGTACTCTATCGGTTTGGCTTGTACTCTATCGGTTTCGGCTTGTACTCTATCGGTTTGGCTTGTACTCTATCGGTTTGCCTTGTACTCTATCGGTTTGCCTGGTACTCTATCGGTTTGACTTGTACTCTATCGGTTTGGCTTGTACTCTATCGGTTTGGCTTGTACTCTATCGGTTTCTATCTTGTACTCTATCGGTTGCCGCGTATCTTTGGCGGTTCTATCGGTTTGGCTTGTACTCTATCGGTTTGGCTTGTACTCTATCGGTGCGGCTTGTACTCTTTCGGTTTGGCTTGTACTCTATCGGTTTGCCGCGTACTCTATCGGTTTGGCTTGTATTCTATCGGTTTCGGCTTGTACTCTATCGGTTTGGCTTGTACTCTATCGGTTTGGCTTGTACTCTATCGGTTTGCGCGAACTCTATCGGTTTGGCTACACCACTACGAGACATGTCAGACTGTGCTATAGAAAGTTTTCTCTAATAATAATAGTAATATCTGGCTGATAGGATGCTGTTTTATTAGACAAATGGTGAGTTGGATCGTTTTGGTCAAATTTGTGTCACAGTGTTTCCAGAGATTTCTTTTCAGAGCGCACTATCAGACCACGCAATTAAGTACAAGGTTTATAGTTGAATGTGATTGTTGCAGGTGAGAGGTGTGGACCTGTTCCAGTTGTAGCAAAGGCCATTCCAGACACACAACTGGCTAGAAAAGGTCAGACGGTCAACTATGTCTGCGAGCGAGGTTACAGAAATCCAGACGGACAACGGATATCCTTGTTTTGTGATGGACAGAACTGGATAGGAACATCACTTGCCGGATGCGAAAGTAAGTAGTTAAGAATTAAAGCCAATCATTTACGTAACGGAACCTTCATATAAACAATTTCACTATTGCTCTTACCGAATTACTAGTACTTACTTTTCTGTATGGTTTAGCCACAGCCTTGATTAACATACTTTGTACTGACAGAGATCACCTTCGGAAGGTACTTATAAGACGTCATATAGACAACTATAATTATGCAGCTGCTAGACTAGTTGGTGCAATTTGGAAATGCAACAAGTTAGCATTATTTACGTGAAGTCATTCATTGGTTATCTGTTTTTCAGTGCATAAAATCTAATATCATAGTGTGAGTATGCCGATGCCATTATAAGGAATTTTTTGGCCCTATCAGAAATTCGACTGGCAATAGAAAATAATATTCGATCCATGATTCCAGGGAACTCATTCCTTTCCACACAATTTAACAATGCAGCTTTTTCTGTAAAGTGGATGAGCCGTCCATTTTGAAATCCTCCCACTGAATCCTTATTTCTTTCAGGCCAGAGACGCTAGATGCACCTTCCAGTTCTTTTTTGACGGGGCTGGACTGCTGTTCCTCCGAACAGATATATTTATAGGACGTCATATAAATTCTTTGAACAAATAAATTATAATGAATGAATGAATGAAAGCGTTGTATTATTGCATTGTTGGTTCAGAGATAACCTGTCCTGAGATGAAGGTGGATCATGCGACTGTTGATACAAATGAGTCGATAGCTGTCATTCGATGTGCCGATGGATTCTCAATCGATGGCGATACAGAGTTCAACGTAACTTGCTCTGACGATGGACGATGGTCAAGGGACATCAACGCTTGTCTCGGTGAGATCTACTTCGTCAAGTCCATTGCTTATGTAGATTCTGCAAATAGTCAGCGAACATTATAACGCCAGAGGCCACAAGACGTAGCAGTAGCAGTCTTATAGGGTGGATCCGTTAAAGTACGTCGGAAAGTGTATAAATAGGTACGTATGTAGTCATGTAGATAAGCGAGTAGAGGAGGGAATAGGTAAGTAGACTTTAATAGGAAGGTCGGTAAGCAGGTAAGTCGGTTTGTAGATAAGTAGGTAGGTAGGTATTTCTGTAGCTGGGTAGATAAGCAAGTATGTCATTAATTAGAAAGGCCATAGAAGAAGCCGGCTACCTGTCTACTTCTATGTAATATGGTGCAAATCTTCGAAATTTCTCAGTTCCACGCAAAAGTCACGTCAGAGAACCAGCTTATTCACCGGCGCTATATCAAATCAAGTCCGCTATAGCCAGGCTATTTTACTTTACCTTACTTTACGGTTCTGTTTCTTGCCTTGTCATACCTTGCACTGCTTGGCCTTTCCCATGAATTGCCTCGCCTACATTACATTTTTATTTACTTGCCTTGTATTTTATTACCTTGATTGCATTGCGCTGGGTTTGCCGAACATTACCTTGATTGCACTGCCCAGACTTGTTTTCCATAGTCTAACTTTACATAACGCTCCCTTTGAATAGCGTTGCGTGTGTTTCAGTTGTCGACTGTGGTCCTCTGGTTGGGTCAAGAGATGCTCTGATGAGCAGAGAAGATGAGGCACCAAAGAGAACATATGGAAGTAACGTGACATTCACCTGTCGACACGGATACGAATTCGGAAGAGAGATCTTCTCCAACACTTTCACCTGCGACTCACGCGGAAACTGGAAACCAGAATTCAACCAAATTCAGTGCATCGGTATAAGTAGATTCGCACCAATCGACCATTTCTTCCGTTCCTCTCCATATGTAATGTAATGTAATTAGCAACTCCTATTGCGCCGGTGTCTAATGCACAAGGCATCAACCGATGGCACACCAAAACCAAGCCGTAATCAGGTCAGCATCCAAAAGATCAGTCCGTAAGAGACAGAGAGACAGCCGGTGGATAAGCAATTTGAAAGAGGTAAGTTTTCAGCCGAGAACGGCACACGTATTTTTTTTAAGCAACCGTATAATTTTGTCCTTGCTCCTTTTTCAGCGGACTCAACAGTGATATGGCTCCTGCAAGACGAGACAAAAATCTCTAAGATATGGTTGCGATTGGCATGCTTATCTGCCTCACCGTTTATAGAAGAGCCGTGAAGTAACACTGTAATCGAATGACCTAACCCATTAATGTGAACGAATTAACAATAACAATTTCTCGGATATATCGAACAGTGCATTGTTTTTTCCATGCACAGTCAAAGTCTATGTCTTCGTTTCTATAACCTACTCTGCGTACTCTTAGCCTTCCACTGCTCTTATTAACTCAAAATCCTGCTAAATGCTTTATAAAATTACTTGCATGTAATATACAATTGAAAATTAAATGCAGAATATACTTAAATTCAGCGTGTACTATATATTTGTCTGTGCAGAGGTGACCTGTTTACCGTTTACGTTTTACGTGTCCAACACATCTTCAATCGACCGTGGAACTGTCGCCAATGTCACGTGTAACGATGCAGAACGATTTTCTGACGGAAGAAACTATGTCGTCACAAAATGCAACGACTTCGGAAGATGGGAGCCCGACTTGGCAACCTGCATCCGTATGTAGGCCTATATTCTATAGACTTAGAATGAAGAATAATAATAACACAGCTTTAGAAGGATGGTTTTTCTAGTCGCTATTATAAGTATCTACTTAAAAATTCTACCAAAGACGCCATCTTGCGATTAGCATGAGAACAAAAGCATTGTATAAGATTTTCTCAAAATTGGACAGTTTTCCCGTAGATTAGCCTACTGTGTGTAATTGCTACAGTTTTCTAAGCAATGTCGATCCAAGTGGACGTTACAGTTCAAAAGAATATTCTAGATTAGATTGCTATTTGAAAATAGTCTATAGTTTATATTATTCTTTTAAACCAGACTCTCTAATCCGATGCTTACAAATCGACGCTTTCTTTTTCAACCTATGCATGCATGGCTCACCGTCACAGCTTCTTCTCTGTCTTCTTCCCACTTTGTGGGGCGCGGTGGTGTAGGGGTGTGTTCGGTGCCTTGCAGCCGGAGGGTTGCGGGTTCGATCCACCTCAGGCCGCCGCGTAGGAACCCTGAGGCAAGTCCTTCACTTGCAATTGCTCATGCGCTTCGGCGTGAAACTCCGATTCAGTGTCCGCGCTACAGTCGGGAGCGCCTCTGAGTAGAAATCTTGAAGGGGCGCTATAACAGGTGTCTTCACACACTCTGGTCTCCCAGCATTCGGATCCTGTTCTTTAGACGTCGCTTTGGACAACCCCTCTGACTTGACGCAGCTACCGTCATTAACTCTGCGGTTAGATTTAAATTAGCACTTGAGAAATGTTCGACTGTTGCAGAAACGAAGGTGAACAGTTTGGAAAGGCTGCTTCTGGTCAGAGAGGCTTCCTATTCGAAGGTCATTGGTTGGACGTCTGGGGTCGTCGTATCTGTTCTCCTCCTGATCATGATCGTCGTCGATTTACATTTGCTGACACAAACCATTCCGATCTTGAAGGAGAATATCCGGGCATTCTGGCGACGTCATCGAAGTCCGGGAAATCCTCAGGATCTAAATTAAGTCTTTGAACCTACCAGTATACTGCGGAAAGCTCCTCAAAATGGCGCAATATAAACCTTCAGATTCTCAAAAAGGTATCTTGAAAAGACTAGGCATTGACGCCAGCACATGGGAATATCAGTAGTATTAAATAACTGGTTTAGGCCTATATATTATGTGTGTATATTATATATATATATATATATATATATACATATATATAAACATGTATATATATATCATTACGGTAATGCAATCTCGTGGTAAGCGTACAGGGTCTGTAATGAGGCGGTTTCGGGTTCAAGCACTTACTTATCTTGCGTTTGAATACCTCCATCTAAGAATCTAACGAACGATGGCTAGTTCTGTTTGTTGACATCTTGTGGCGTCGAGACCGCTGACGTTCTCCTAATCTTAAGCTAATTTCTAGTTCTGTATTTAATTAAACACGACTACATAATGACAAAGCTCGTCAGTCGACGGCGTTGAACAATTGTGTTCCTGAAAGACTTGCAGAAGGTCTCTAGAGAGTAATGATCGTCTCAGAAGATTTAAACTTGGACGTTTTTCTTCTTGACGTCCTGGATCCTGGTTCTAGTGGGACCCAGCTCCGTTTGTTTCCTAATGGCAGACGAAACTGTTCGTACGTATTGTTCTGTGACCATTTCATAAATCAGTTCGACCTTGATTCAGTTTCTCGTATGGAAAAACGATGTATGTCACAATAGGATAATTTGGAAAAACAATTTTGCAAAGCCCTCGTCATATCGATATTGAAGTCATTTGAGTGCTGTCGGTATATTGGCCTTTATTGCTCAAACTATGCGTAAATCGATAAAGGCTGCGGAAACGTCAAACTACGTATGCGAAGGCCAACAATGCTCCGTAATCTGTCTTCAGATTTCTATCTATTTTCATTTATTTATTTTCAACCCGGCTTCTCCAGTAGATTGTGCTTTTTGTCTGCGATTTCACTTCAAGCGCCCATCGACTGATTATAAATTGAATAAATAACAATAAAAATTAATAATAAAAATTTAATAAATAAATAATTCATGCATGATATCTTGGGCAATAACATAACGGAACTAATAGGTTAGTTTAGATCGAATTATAAACTTGCCCATGTATGAATACCGATTTGGGCCTGTATGCGCCTAAACAGGATTAGGCTATGTTATGCAGTTCTTCACAGGCCTGGCCTATGAAGGCATAAGCAGCAAATGGCCTATTTATGCACAAAGTCGTTAACGGAAATCTATAAAATTTTAAGCAGTCTTTCTTAGGCATAAAGGCCTCCCTGAATAGGTCTCATTAGGCCTAGAAGCATAATATTGTTATGTTTGTTCAGATTTGTGCATGTAAACTTAGGTTTTGTTTCTGCCTTCGGGCGTAATAAAGTACTGATTGGGTCTTTTGAACACCATAAAGAATCAACGGCATAAATAGGCCTTAGCGTTCTCAGACGCGAAGGCTTTGATTGGCTTGAACCCTTAATTGGACGGTTTAAATTCTTTATGTGCCTCAAAAGGGCTCTAGATATGCCTTTTCATGTCTTGCACATTAAATAGACCTCTTAGGTCTAAAGCTTTCTTCTTAGGTGTCAATATATATTATATAGCCCTCCTAACTATGCCCTAACTTAACAAACTGGGATAGTCGCTCGTTGTTCACGGTTGAACCAGACAGGTCAGGATGAAGACAGACGGAGAGGGAGAAAGAGACAGAGGAATGGAAACATAGATGGAGAAAGACGATGCTATGCACACTGATATTTAAAATACGGAAAAGATGCCAGCGAAGCATCTTTCAATCGATCGCTGGAAGGCATCGCCTGTTCTTATCAGCAACTGGCGGAATGGGAAGAGTAAAATTTCAGTCATCGAGACTAAAAAAGACTTTGATAAGCCATTTACTTTCGTCAAGATTTCCTTTGAAAATCATGAATGAACCTTTTAGAAGCTTTCCTTCCAAAGAATTTCTCTTCACCTGCAATTTACGTGAAGCATCTTGCTTCATTCATCCAGACCTTGTTTTTAGTGGCCCTAGAGACGGAGGAAATGAGTAGACAACGAGTCTTTAGTTTGGAAAAAACTGGCTGCTAGTTTGTCTCGTAAACATCGTTCGTACGTGTGTATTAAAAATTTATAATACTCCTTTATGACTGACACCGAAACAGAGATTGCACGTTTGATCAAACGAATCATTTGAAACAGTACGTACATTCAATGGAAGACTGCTTGAAGGGGAAGGTCCCAGAGGAAGCCTGATAAGATCGCTGTAAAATGCAGACGAGAGGAACTTGTGTGGCCCCACAGTTAGCCGAGTGTAGTGATCGGCTACTATAGACTCGATACTGGAACGCACGGCTCTTTGATCCGTGTAGGCGAGTCCTGATCGTCCAAGTAGGAAGACCATGAATGGAATCAATCAATCAATCAATCAATCAATCAATCGATCGATCGATCGATCAATCAATCAATCAGCCGTTTATTGACTCAACAACAACAGAAAAACAGAAACAGAAGCCCTACAGGAGGGAAACAAATTCAGTGATGATACACATATACAGTCATTTCAAAGTTAATCTGTTGATGTTGTCAACAGGACAACCCTAAAGGATAAACAAATCCGTTAGTGCAAGGCTGTCTCTTTTCCATTATTACAGTCACAATTGCAACCTATTTCTCTAGGCCCTCGTGTAGCCAATGCAAGGTTTCTCGTATGCTTATTCAAAATATTTTTATGTCTTCATTAAAACTGTATTACCTGACTGTCACGGCAAATTCATTAATGACGTGCCTCTCTCCAAAAGCGTTGACTGTTGTTCCAAGGGTCTCTGTCAATCGTCCTTGTCTTGATCTCGTCTTCGGACTTAGTGCAGCTCAAAGTCCTGTGGGTGAAGATCTGCCTCCTCAGTTCCAACTCGTACGTGACTCCTTGGACCTTGGTCATACGACTGGTCTCTCCCGGCTCCTCGGGGGACCGGCAGTTAAGGCCCTAGCGTAATCCTTCTTGTCATAGCATCGCACGAAGGGCCCAAACATTGAAACATCCTGAGTATTCTAGCTTCGATCACCTTCAAGACTACACGATTTCTCTTATGCACTGATCAGTGTCTTTACTGAATTAATTCATTCATATCGAACATTTATACATGGCCCCTTCAGGAAAGCTACTCAGAGACGCTCTCAATTCCAGCTCGGCTAAAAAGAACAGTCTTAATGTGAGAAACGAACAGAGAAAGAAGGTCCTGGGAAAGAGGCGAAGCTCCAAAGGTTGGCCATTCCAAATAGAGGGGCCCACCATCGAGAAAGAGCGATTCTGCCTAGTGGAGGTACGGGTAAAAGGGATAAGGAGGAGACGCTGTTCAGATGAGCAAGGAACTATCATTGGTAGACGCATTTTTGACGAAGCTCGATTTTCATAGAAGTATTCCGTAATTTTTTTGTCTATTTTATATTAATATTATTGAAGATTTCCTATATGAATTTTATTCAGTTTTGTTCACTTTTTTCCAGAACATCCTCTGCATGTAGCATCGCTCTTAAAATTCCATCATGTTATCCGCCGTTGAAATGTTGGTTGAATGTTAAGCAGTTGGAGTGGATGGCAGCATACCATCGATGCTGAGTTCAATGATGTCTGACCTTTAAAGGCATTCCACTTGCCCCTTACTTAACATAATATAGAGTAAATAAATAGACAGTAGACACCCAAACGAATAACCACGAATCCAGTAGTATATATATATACTGTACATATATACTGTCTAAATATATATATATATATATATATATATATATATATATATATGCATAGACACATACACGTGTATATATATTCGCTCATAGAAACAGCGACCCACATAATAGTAGCGTAGGAGTTCTCCTACCGTACTATAGTGGCTTGCTTCATTTATTTGCACTTGCAAGAGATAAAAAGAGAAACGGGGGACAGAGGAAACCACAGACAGAGAAAGGGACAGAGCAAGTGACAGGGACACAGAGAGAAAAAACCAAAGACAGACAACGATTCGATAGTATACGCAGCAAAAAAACTTGCCGCACTATCGGGTCATAAACATTGTTCGTGTGCCTGGCTCTCTCTGAGGCCAGGATGTTACTCCGCGGAGGCGAAGACGGCGGCGGCGGCAGCGGCGGAGTCCTTCCCAGTCGACGATTGCTCTCGCAATGCGAGGCGGAGCGAAACGACAACGAAATGCCAGACACTCCAACGGAAACGAACTCTGACACCCAAGATACTTATACGGTCATTCCGTTTCCGTTTTAATCCGGTGAGGAATTGCTAAGAAGAGGAGAATTCAGTTGTTATATTTAGACGAAGAAACGACAAAGTGAGGTAAGAAGCAGAAACGTTTCTTAATCCATTTAGTAAGAGGTGATGATTATTGCACTTTCTTTATCTTGGCACATAACAGGTTTTTAACTTTTGTATAGCGGGAAGCAGAGCCAACTTGTTTCTTGGCCTCGGCATACAACTTGGTTTTAACGCTCTCGAAGCTTCGAAATGTGCGCTATACAAGTAACCATATATATATGTATACAGAAAGATGGGTGCCCAGTTTACTCCATCAGGTCTTCTGATCTTCCCACAGAAATCATAATGTAGCCTACTCAGTTTTTTAGACGAGTACGGGAGCGCTAGGGCTATTGGTACAGAAACATTGTAATCTCTTTCTATAATTGTGACTGGGTTTGAACCCACGACTTGTGAGTTGGCAGCAAAGCACACTAACCACTTGACTGTTTATCGCGCACAACGTCTAAAGACTAAAGTGACAACGCTACTTTCATGACTTGTTTTAGGTCAACTTGATTAAGGTCTCAGAAAGTCTGTCTGAATCGACATCTTGATAAGTAGCGTTATTGAGACAGTTGATAAAAAACAATAGTTGCATGGCAGCACTTAGCCTTTGTTTACGAGGCTCAAACCTTTAAGAATTTCTACCCTAGTCGATACAATCCTCCGCCTTTCAAGCTATCTCGTTAGCGAGGAAACTCGATCGTCTTGACAGCCACTCTGCCTCCTGTTTCTGATCTCTCTGAAACCGAATTCAGATCTTCAATCGACATCTCTGATCAACCACTCTGACGTGACGCAGCGCCGTGAATAAGCTGGTTCCCTGCGCTTAGGTTTGGAGTAGCGTTCTAGAAATGCGGAGTTTACAGTTAAGATTAAGAGTCACAGATAAGACATGGAACTTGGAGTAGTTTATCTAATCCCGGACGTATTTCGCCGGAAACTAACGAACCAAGCGAACAAAGTCCTCAGTAGTTTAGTTCACAAGAATCCTCTGTATATTCTGTAAATCAAAACTTTTTAGAAGTCCAAGTAGAAGGGATTGTGTCACACCTTGTAAAAGACAGTGCACAGGACAACGTTTGCTATCTGCGAAAGCCATTAGATGCGCAATTTACGATATACACGAGGCCAAACCCGTTTCTGATACGCCATAACTTGGACAAGACAAGGACTACTATATAAAGGTTTATGTAAGCTCTAGCAGTTTCTAGTGGTTAACGACATCTCATGGGTGCCATGCAGGGCCGTTGACATCGACCTTGGTGTAAGCTGTAAATAAATACGGTGTGCTTTATAAAAGTGGTAGGCGTTGTAGGAGGAGGAGGGAACTTCATTCCTGTGGTTTGCGAGATGGGATATCTGGACTGTGTTAGGCTCCAGCTGCTCTAGGTCGTGTCTGCCGTGTCAGGCGACGTTTTACTGCCGAAAGAATTCAAGCTTGACTTCAGCTTAATCTATCTGTGCACATGTTTCGTGTGCTTATAAATTCGCTTCCTCGTTAGAGCAGAATCAGGCCAGACGGACTTTAACCCAGTGACTTCCTAGACGAGACTCGTGTAGTGAAACTGTTGCCGAACTGTGACTTGTCTGTTAACGCATTTAGCCAGCCTTTCCGCTTAAGACTTGTACACCTAATAATATAGCGCTTTTTAAGTACCATTCAAACGCGATGCCTACCCTACCCGAAGCGGTGTTAAAGTTTCTATTAAGACTGAGCAGATAAAACGCAGATACTCACAAAAGGCACAACTGCCGGGCTCTCTCAGTCGCGTAGAACCCGACCAACGGACTGCTATCCAGAGTTGACAGCTGAAACGATGTCCGTGGTGTATTTTGTACTGAGGACGAGAGGAATGATGGCTGCAAATGAACAAGCAACTTTAAATTGGACGCCCGACTGTAGATTATCGCTATCATCATCATCATCATCATCATCATCATCATCATCATCATCATCATCATCATCATCATCATCATCATCATCATCATCATCATCATCATCATCATCATCATCATCATCATCATCATCATTAGTTCCTGACGCCAGCCATTTGGCGGCGACGAGTACGAACAATAATTAATCTCCATTGTCGTCTGTCATTTGTCAAGTGCTCTTCTCAACAACAGTCCAAGTCTTGTTATGTACTTATTTATAATTATGCAGTCTATCCAACGCAGTCTAGGTCTGTCTGTGTTTCTCTTTCCTTCATATCTTGTGCAACACATCGGTTTTCCATTACCGTGGATTATACTTTGTTATAAATTATAGATGCTGTTAGTCGGCCGTTTTAAACGATACTTTGTTCTGTAAATAGTTTCATCTTGTCGGAAATAACGACTATTTATTGGTTTCAATTGAAACGACTTCTGACTAATCGTTTGTACATTAAAGCAGCTCTATATAAGTCACTGGGTTAGACAAAACTCTCTAAAAAGGACTCGTTGAAGTCTGGTTCCTTGTGTTGTATACATGAACTGTGTTCCGCAGAGTTAGCAGTGCTTAGAAGCGACTGGCCGTGAGAAGCGTAACAGCCAGTGCTTTCACTCTCCTTTTTCAGAGATCCAAGAGCTTGCCACAAAAATACCAAGATGAGACAAGAGTGTACTAAAAATTTCCAAGTATACCTGAAAAGGAAAAAGTTGTGATGAGACATGAAATGTGTTTCACATTCACAATTATTCACAAAAATGCCTAGCCAAGAACAAGGCAAAGAAAAACCTCAGTATAACACTGAATTAACAAATTCCAATGTTTACAAGTTACAATAATATAGTAAACGTCTATCAGACGAAACCAATAAATAGTCGTTATTTCCGACAAGATGAAACTATTATTTTAGGACTATCAGAGGTTAGATGGAAAGAGGCAGGAGATTTTATGAGTGAAGGGGTCAGGGTGATATATACTGGAGGAGAAGAAAGTCAAAATGGGGTAGCAATTCTATTAGATGAAAGAGTCGCAAAATGTGTTGACAGGGTGGAGAGACATGGAGACAGACTGATCATGGTGACAGTAAGAGCCCACCCAGTGAATATCGTGGTCGTACAGGTCTATATGCCCACAACGACACATGAGGAAGAGGAGGTGGATAGTATCTATGAGATGATAGAAGAAAAACTTGAAAACATCAAAGGAAATGATTATGCAATTGTAATGGGAGATTGGAATGCATCAGTTGGTGAAGGAGGTCTAGAAAAATATGTAGGTAAATATGGACTAGGGAAGAGAAATGAAAGAGGAGAGAAGCTAGTAGAATTTTGTAAAAGACAGGAACTGTTGATAACAAACACTTGGTTCCAGCAAGAAAAAAGGAGAAGATATACATGGAAAGCACCAGGAGATAGTGCAAGATACCAACTGGATTATATCATGGTTAGACAAAGATATAGAAACAGCGTGAAAAATTCAAAAGCACTGCCGGGCGCTGATGCAGACACGGACCATAACCTGGTGGCAATGACAGTTCACCTGCAACTAAAATTCATCAGGAAGAAGAAAGCAACAAAGAAAAGGTGGGATAGAGAAAAATTGAAAACAAACAGCAAGGCACTATCAGATAAGATAGAGGAACATCTGGAGGAAAGAAAATCGATGACAACAGAGGAAAGATGGAATAGACTAAAGGAGATTGTGAAAACAGCAGCAGTGGAGATGATAGGATTCCAGAAAGGGGCAGCTCCTCGCAAACCGTGGGTAACGACAGAGATGATACATGAGATGGAAGAAAGAAGAAAATGGAAGCATCAAAGCACAGAGAAGGCAAAGAGTGAATATAGAAGACTAAACAACCAACTAAGAAAAGCAACAGACAAGGCAAGAGAGCAATGGTGGGAGGAACAATGTGATGACCTTGAGAAACTACAAGCAAATGGAAGACATGACCTGGTATATGAAAAGATTAAAATACTAACAAGGAAACAAAGTGGAACTAGGGACATTGCAATCAAAGATAGGAATGGAAAGTTATTACAGGATCCCGAGGAAGTACGAAGTCGATGGAAGGAGTATGTAGAAGAACTATATAAGGGTGAAGATAACAGAGATGACTACAAAGAAGAAACAACGCAGAGTGAGGAGAATATGGGACCGGATTTGCTGAAAGAAGAGATACTGGCAGCCATTGGAGAAATGAAAAACAATAAAGCTGAAGGAATTGATAACATCCCAATTGAAATGATTAAAAACTTTGGAGAAAAGGCAATGAAAGAACTAGTACAACTATGCAAAGACATATACAACACAGGAGTATGGCCAGAGGACTTCTTACAGACCATTATGGTTCCTATAAAGAAGAAACCAAATGCAACAACATGTGAAGACCACAGAACTATTAGCCTACTAACACATGCATCCAAAATCGTACTAAGAGTTATCACGAAGAGAATGCAGTCAAGGGCAGAAACAAATGACTGCCTAGGAGAGGACCAATACGGCTTCAGAAAGGGAAGGGGCACAAGAGATGCAATTGGAGCGCTGAGGGTGCTGACAGAAAGAAGCATACAGCATGGACAGGACATCTACATTTGCTTTGTGGATTATGAAAAGGCTTTCGATAGAGTAGATTGGAAGAAATTAATGCATGCACTGAGAAGAATAGGAGTGGACTGGAAAGACAGAAGACTCATAGGAAACCTATACATGGGACAGAAAGTAAGAATAAAAATAGAAGGAGAATTCTCAGAACCAGGAGTGATAGGTAGAGGAGTACGACAAGGGTGCCCACTATCACCAATTCTCTTCAACATCTACATTGAGGAATTAGTACGAGAGGCGATGGAGGAGGTGAAAGAGGGCATAAAGGTGGGAGGAAGATTGACGAAAGCACTCAGATTTGCAGATGACCAGGCGATGTTGGCAGGCAGCCAGAATGGGTTACAAAAAATGATGGATCAGCTGAATAAGATCTCAAAGGAGTATGATATGAAAATAAATATTAAAAAGACAAAGATCATGAGGATAAGCAAAGGAAAGGAAAGAACAGTAAAGATCACTATAGATGGTAAGGAACTGGAACAAGTAGGAAAATTCTGTTACCTAGGAAGTATGATCACAACTGATGCAAAGTGTCATGTAGAAATAAAGAGAAGAATAGCCATGGGAAAAGATGCCTTCTATAAAAGAAAGGAATTAATGAGAGGAAAGCTAAATAAGAATCTGAAGAAAAGAATTATCAAGTCTATGATATGGAGTGTGGTGTTATACGGATCAGAGACATGGACTCTAAGGAAGGAAGACATCAGAAGATTGGAGGCCTTCGAGATGTGGATATGGCGAAGAATGGAGAGAGTCAGCTGGATGGATCGGAGGACAAATGAAGACATACTACAAATGGTGGACGAAAAAGATCCATGATAGGGATAATAAGAAGCCGACAAAGAAAATGGATGGGCCACATCATGAGGGGAGACTCCCTTCTAAGAATTATAATTGAGGGAAGAATGGAGGGGAAGAAGACACGAGGAAGACCGAGAATGATGTTGTTGGACTGGATGATGGAGGAAGATTACGGCAAACTGAAGGAAAGAGCCAGAAAACGTGATGAATGGCGAAATTGGACGTACGAACCTGCCTAGGAAGGCAGAGAACCAACCAAAAAAACCTATCAGACACAGTCACTGAGCAAGAATTTTCTAATCTGATTCGCTGTCACTGTTGGAAAGTTCGATAACAACATTGATTGTTTCTGACTGCCGCTCCTTTTTCTGTCGTCCAATGTATCGTGATTGGCATCTCCCCTTCATGACATCCTCGACTGTAGTCTGTAGACCTTAGTAAAGAAATCTTCAGATTGCTATGCAAAATTCTCAAACCCTAAGTCAATCCCCCAAATGCAAAGATCTTGAGAAAATCCCAATGAGTGGAGGCTCTGGTTACAGCTACGAAAACAAGGAGCTTGTGAGCCAAACAGTCATCAAGTGCGAGTACACGAAAGTAGTAAGACAAGGCGCTCTAAAGCCAGACTTCAAATGAATTCGTTCCTAGACAAGACTCAAGGTTGGCCGACCGAGTCCCTATCTAGACAGTGCCTGTCAGCGTCATGCGGCGAGCCTCGGTGGCTGAGTGTATACATGGGTGGCTGATTGCGGTGTGGCGCTGGATTTCCCTCAGCACCAAGTGACATTTGAAACCGACTTCAGTCAACTTGGCGAGTGATAAATCGGAATGGTTCCTGTCGTACGCCGTCTTAATGGAGTCTTGGAGACGTTCAGCTGAAACTGGGGCAGATAGCGGTGTAAACTAGTTTGGCCCTGTAGATAGTAGTTGTAACGGGTCTAAGGCAACATTCAAAAGTGCAGTTTCTCTCTGCTTGTATTCCCTGTCCGTATGTCTCTCTGTCTGTCAATTGATAAAGTAGTAACTTCTATCTTCTAAATGCATAGGCAACAACCGACGGTGCACTGTATGTATGTATGTATGTATGTATGTATGTATGTATGTATGTATGTATGTATGTATGTATGTATGTATGTATGTATGTATGTATGTATGTATGTATGTATGTATGTATGTATGTATGTATGTATGTATGTATGTATGTATGTATGTATGTATGTATGTATGTATGTATGTCTGTCTGTCTGTCTGTCTGTCTGTCTGTCTGTCTGTCTGTCTGTCTGTCTGTCTGTCTGTCTGTCTGTCTGTCTGTCTGTCTGTCTAACTGTCTCGTCTGCTGTGTTTACCTATATCCATACACTTATGCATCAGAGTGTTTATTTGACACCCTTAAGAAGAAGAAGAAGAAAATTCTTTTTTGAAACTAATTGCATACTGCATTTTGGTGTACAAAAACTTAAGCATACGAAGAACCCTAAGCCGTACACTCTGCCATTATGTTCCATATAGGCCCGCATAGATGATCATGATCTCATCCTCTGCCTATTAAACTAAATTGATTCATTATAACATCCTTATGGTGAACTTTTTCTAACCAATCTATCGATCGGGATTTCATGGTCGTGTGCTCTTAAGCATAGAAAATGGCCGGTGCGCTTGATAGGCAGGAGCAGGTCATGCAAAACATGCCCGGACCACTTGTGATGGATTAGAAAAGGCGGGTGTCTGCTATGTGGCATAGCTGTTCTATAGAGGGGATGTCACCAGGAAGGTAGCGACCCCTGATGAGACGTCGTAAGACCCCTCCCAGTCTGTCGCGATTCCCTTGTGTAGTAAAACTCCACCAAGATGGAGAGGCGTAGAGCACCTTTGATAGGGATGTATATCTCACTACATCATGTAAGCTAGGTCCTCGTAAGCCATGCGCCACCAGGGTGCGTAATGCATAAAGCGACCGTTGGGCCTGACTGCATATGAGCTTCAAGAAGAGGAAGAGAAGAAGAGCAGTCCCTTAAGCTAGCCCTGAGGCAGCCATGGGTATGAAGTGCTAACGACTTCATTTTCTTAGCCACGGCATATGAGGGCGGGTGGCCAATTCTCTCCCTCGCCGTCTCATCTTCCCACTGACAGTGTACGGTCAGTGTACTCATTATAGCTGAGTTGGCTAGGGGGTGCTGGTGGAACAGAAATCTCGAACCAAATTTTCTGCCCTGGCAGGGATTTTAACCCCCGACCTCTCGACTCACAATCCAGCGCGCTAACCACTACACTATCGAACATCCCCATGAGGTTGACATGGGTCATAAAGCTGTGATTATCTTAGATGGCTGCACCCAGGATAAAGATACAATTAACCATATGAACCAACCAGTTGCCAATAAGAACCTACACAGGTACTTTGTCTTTTTGTCTGTCTATGTGCATGTCTCCGTTTCTTTATTTTGTTGGTCTTCCTGCATGCCTCTCTGTCTCTCCCTCTCGTTCTGTCTCTCTCCCTTCTCCTATCTCTCTCTCTCTCTATGTCCCTCCTCCATCTCTTCTTCAACTTCTGCCGTAGGCTACTCTTCCTTTCGTCACTCTGCTTTTGTCACTTTTTGTTTCTGCCAGAGTTGACATGAATTTGCCCTTGGGGACAAATCCAGTGAATTTACAAGGGATATTAATAGTAGTTGGGAGGATCTGGATGTCGCCCTAAATTGTTGCGCATTTACTGTCAAACTGTTGACAGATCCAATGATATTCAGCCAAGTACTATTAAGATATTACCTTCTTAAAGGCTGCCAACACTAGACACTGTTGCTGTATGTATGTATCAAGATTTTAATATGAGGACTTTTAAGCAACTCACAAAAGCGCTACATGCCAAGCTACATAACTGAACATAACAAGTGTGTTTTATAGACAATTTGAAATTGTTTGATGCACAAAGCCCCACAGGCAACAGAACGTAAATGCAATGGAAGACTGTTATACACGAGGATGGTCCAATACACGAGCAGGTACGACGGGCTTTAGTTGCAGTGCGGAAGCGCGACACCTGCATATCTCCATAGCTAGCAGAGCGCAACGATCGCCAATCAATTTGAATTGGGACTGGAACACAGAACGTTCTTATGTATTCCTGGACAGTGTAGACAATTGATGCACGTGTCAGGAAGATGAATTTAAACTAAATTAAATTCTCGCGGTAACAGGAAGCCAGTGGCATGAATCTTAAGGAAGCATCAATTGGGCTTGGCCGCAGATCACTAATCTACTCTACCTTAACGTAATGCCGTTATCGTTTCGTATAAAGTATAAATGAATGGTTGCTTCCAGTGAAATCGTAGTCGAAATCTTAAAGGTCTGAGAAACGAGGAAAAAGACTAGGTTGGATAAGACAATTGAAACGGATGATGAAGCTTAAGTTTCAACTTGAATGACTTCACCTTAAGTATAAATGGCCATCTACTTTAAGAAATCGCGCCGCATCGTCGACCACGTATCCTTATCCGAATGATTGATTGATTGATTGATTAATTGATTATGTTTTGTAGAAATGGACTGAAAGGGAAAGAGTAGCATGCTTGCTTACACGCCTGTACGGAAACTTGTGAATACACTTGCTTACACGTCTCTAGAAGCATGAATGAGAAGGTTACACGAGACTAAATTTCTCATAGATGTTAAGGCTAAAGAACATCCTTGTTTACCTCTTGTTATCACAATATATACAATCTCACGAGAAGCATAAAGCTAAGGAAACACGCCTCTTTACACGTCTCTATAGAAATCCCTTTGAAATATGAAGATGAACGTAACATACTCGTTTTTCGCGGCAACTCTAGAAACTCCTCAGAGGCATAAGAGCAAAACTTAACGTTTACATAAGTAGCTCGTTAGACATCCAAGCAAAATGGTTGTATGATTAGGGCCTACCTCGTTAGATATGTATGCAACATGTTGTTATTGTTATTGTAATTGTATTCTGACAAATGTTATTAGTAATGTAGGTCTTCAGAAACATGCATATGCATGGTCACGCTGTCTAAGGTTCATTCGGTGCAAGCCGTAATAATGTTGGTATAAGCTTAAATAATATTCAGTACTGAACATTTTTGTAATCGTAATCGTAATCTCCGGATTTGTTCATCGCCCAATATGGCCAAGTCCCAGGGTCCAACATTTTATTTTATTTTCATGAGCGTCCGCAGAGGGAGCAAGAGGAAGCATTTGTTCCCCTGGATTTTGCGCATTATTTAAAAAAATAAAATCTTTTGATTATTATGATCATTAGGGGTATACAACACGATTTTCAATGCTGAAACGGGATCCCAGAACGCTAACAGCAGGCTCCATATCATGTCAAATGCACCCAAAAGCGCTGGCGGCTGTTGGGCTCCGCGCCAGACCCCCTAGTCGCTTTCGGCACACTCGTTAGTCCCTGTGCCAACAATTTAAAATTTTACTCCCTCTACAAAAATTCATTCGGACGCCCATATGCCAATATTATACGTGGAATAGGTGAGTTCAGGTTAAGATCTGCTCTTCCTTAATACTACTCTATCAATTAGTGTAAAAATGAGCAGGATCGAGACCATGCGGTTGCTACAGAAAATCGTGTACAGTACCTGTTACATTCTCTTTCAAGAGAGTATACACAGGAACTGCGTAGGCTTAACTGGAACTGCGTTTTTTCGAGTGCACTAGACGAACCTTGGTCTGTTCTTGAAGCTGCAGATGCTGAACAAATGTTGCAAAAACCAATCCTGTGGAAGCAAATAATAAAAAAACGACACGACTATTTTTACCAACGTGAATCTTTGAAGTAAAATGGCTGCCGAGATGGAAGGAAAAGATCAATAGATGGAAGAATAGAGTTTGAAGGACATGATTTATGCCTATTTGGTGCAGATTGTTTAATCACACCCCAATGCTCCTTTGAATGTATATAGTCTAAGTGACCACCTTCGGATGTAGAGCTTTGGATGGATCGACAGAGCGGATGGAATGACGGAAAGAGAAAAGGTTGGAAAGACTGAAAAAGTGAAGTGATCGAAGGATAGAGGGAAGGAATAAGGGACAGAGATAAGGATGGAATGATCAAAAGAGGGAAGAAGGAATAATGGAATGAAGTAAACAGTAGATTTGGGTGCCTCTTCCGTAGGAGCAGATCAATAGGTCACTTCTCGGAAGTAGAAGAAGAAGAAGAAATAGGCTACTCGTCGGTAACAGTTAAGTGCCGTGCGCAATGTTTGCTAAATCGGTTGAAGAGAATGCACTTGGGAAGGCGCAACAGTTAACGACCAAACAATGGCAACGAAATCTCTCAGAGCGACGGAATGCTTCAAACAGTTAACGACAAGTAAGACAAAGCTTTAAGAGGTTTCTCGAAATGCGCTATATAAAAAAAGATAAATTTACACAGCCACGCCAATAAGTTGTCCTATACTGTTGTTTCCCTGCCAGCACTTTCATAGGCATTAGATGGGACCCATGCATGTGGGTTCTTCAAGTGTTCCATATGAGACTGTGGATCCTATATGCCATATGGGCTCCATATTGGCATTCTGGCAGGGTTGGGTTGTGGGGTGGCCCATTAAACTTGTAATGTAACAAGGTCTTGGTTCAACCGAAAAACTAAGACGGTCATAAAATTGACAGTATCCAACTCATTTCTGCTTTGAGAATTCTTTTTCATATTGGTTGCGCATTCTCCAACATTCTGATCATATGAAAAAATGGTTTGGAATCATCGTGTCATAATATTATGGTTCTTGTCTCCGTTTTTTGATCGTTTCTCTGCTTCTCCATAGCTTGTTCATTTTTTTAAAATGCCTTTGAGCCATTCTCTTTTATATATTTTCGCTGTTACCTCCTGCAGTTAGGACTAAGGATAGACGAATTGCAAGTGCAGCACGGGTAATGAATGATTGTGCAGTCTGCAATCACTATGCGCTTGAGAGGATCAGTGAAAATGTAAGTAGGTGAAAGATATCAGGAGACAGTCTCCATTCGATGGAGGAGGAAGAGGAAGAGAAGTCTCTTTAAGCTCAGCCAGAGAGGCAGCCATGGGTATGAAGTAGAGCTGTACCGATATCGCTCTTTGCCGATTATGCCGATACCACGTATAGCCGATTATTAAATTGCCGATACCGACACCGCGTATGGCCGATTATTAAACTGCCAATACCCATTATGACCGAATATTTTATTATATTGTTTAGTAAAAATGTTGGGTTCCGAAACGTTAACTAGTAATCTATCATCACAACTATAAGGTTTGACGTTTAAACTAAGTTGGGAAGTTGTGAACGATATGTTTTAATGGCGTAAACAATAAGGGACGTAAAACGATAGATAAGAATCGATGAAAAACTTGGAATATACAATAATTCAAGCAACATTATTAAATTATAACACAATTTTGACATCGGCACCGATTAACCGATTATTTCTGCCGATACCCGATTATACCGATTGTTCTAATAATCGGCCCGATTACGTGTATGGCCGTTTAATCGGTACAGCTCTAGTATGAAGTGCTAGCGACTTCATTTTCTTAGCCTCGGCATACGAGGGCGGGTGGCCAGTCCACTACCTCACCGTCTCATCTTCCCACCGATAGTGTACAGTCAGTGTACTCATTATGGCCCAGTTCGCTAGGGACGCAGGTGGGATTTTAACCCAGACCTTTCCATTGACAGTCCAACACGCTAACTACTGCACCATCGAGCACCCCTCCCTTTTGATCAGCAGATTTGGAAAGGATCAGTTTGTAGTTTGGATTCTAATGCCATCACATTAGGTAAGATAACATTACCTTTACATCGGCTTAGCCAAATCGTTTCAGATTTCAAATGGCAGAATGCACAGAAGCTAGTAGTGAATTCCCAATATCCGAATTAACCATTGAACACGAGGTTCATTCGGTTGTTTCCTTGGTCTGCAATCCAACGATTGAGGGGGAGTGCCTTCTAAGAGGACTTGAACAAGTTGCTGGCACACCCGTCTCGCGCTTCAAATTCGTGGCTATTGACCTTGCGTGGTGCGAAGGAAAAGGAAAGAAAGGCAGACCAAGACAACGCTGGATGGATAATACAAATGAGGACATGACATCACTTCGACTAACATTAAGGGGAGTACTGGGCTTGACAAATGACCGAGGACAATATATATATATATATATAATTTTTTCGTACCCATCGTCGCCAAATGGCTGGCGTCAGGAACTGATGATGCTGGCCTTGAGTGATCAAAGCATTGCAATAAAAGAAATCTATGGGTTCCTGCCTCGGGGTTTCTGCCCTTGCTGACAAATAAATATCCCCTAGCACTCTTTACAGTCTTCAGTCTAAGAATGAAGACTGCTGTCACATCTCAATGAAATATGGAGCTATGTGAAAGATATGACTTGCCTGTTTGTCTAACCGCATGCCACAGAAAGAAATCTGGATTTACGAGAAGACGTGAATGCCCTGTTTATCTAAGTCATTCTAAGTGCATAAATATTATGCCTGCAACGAGGCATCCGTGTGTGTTTGTATTTCGTCTGACTTGGAAGAGGTCGACGTCTGGTTGTCTTCGATGACTGACGACAGTCGCCTCTCCAACGGGAATCCTCACCGCAGCCTTTCGTCGCTCGCTTATTTACTGAAGA
This sequence comes from Aporrectodea caliginosa, assembly GCA_020284085.1. Taxonomy (NCBI): domain Eukaryota; kingdom Metazoa; phylum Annelida; class Clitellata; order Crassiclitellata; family Lumbricidae; genus Aporrectodea; species Aporrectodea caliginosa. The sequence continues at coordinate 146,742 of JACEVL010000027.1, forward strand.
CGCCGTGATCTATACCCTCATCCCCTCCCAACTACTACTCGTCTCCTCTGGTTACTCTTCATCCTCCTCTTCTTTCTCCTCCTCCTACTCCTCCTCTTCTTCCTCCTCCTCCTCCTCTTCTTCTCCTCCTCCTCCTCTTCTTCTTCTTCTCCTCCTTCTCCTCCTCCCTCCTCTCACCTCTTCCTCTTCTCCTCCTCCTCCTCCTTCTTCTCCTCCTCCTCTTCTTCTTCTTCTCCTCCTCCTCCTCTCTTGTTCTCCTCCTCCTCCTCCTCCTCCTCCTCCTCCTCCTCCTCCTCTCCTCCTCCTCCTCCTCCTCCTGTTCCTCTTCCTCTTCTTCTCCTCCTCTTCTTCTTCTTCTTCTCCTCCTCTTCTTCTTCTTCTCCTCCTCCTCCTCCTCTTCTTCTTCTTCTTCTTATTTTTTCTTCTTCTTCTTTTCTCCTTCTTCTTCTTCTTTTCTTCTTCTTGACCCCTTTTTTCCTGTGCCTCTGCTTCTGTCCTCATAATCCTTTTGCTTCTCCTCTTGGTGCTTTATTTTTACTGTTTTTTATTCTCCTCGTGTCTTCCTCATCTTCCTCCTTCTATTCTGTCTTATCTCCTCCTGTTCTACTCCTGGCCTCCGCCTGTCCTATTCTCTCTCTTTTTGTTCCTCTCCTCCTTGCGTCCTCTTTCTCTTTCCTCCATCTCCTTTTTCTCCTCCTCCTCCTTCTCCTTCTTCTATCCTTCCTCGTCCTTCTTCACTTCCTCCTCTTCCTCCTTTTTTTCCATCCTCCTCCTTTTCCTCCGCCCTGTCCTCTTCCTCCTTTTCTTCTTCCATTCTCCTCCTCCTTCTCCTCCACCCTGTCCTCTTCCTCCACTTCTTCTCTTCAATGGCGAAACGGATGAATTCCGATGATGATTTAAAAGTCTTCACTCGACGCGGTCACACCCCGGAACTGAAGATCTGTCACTATACATCGGCTGTCTTTCTATCTGTCTGTGTCTGTCTCTCCGCATCTCTCTCTGTGTCTCTTTTGCAGTCTGTCTGTCTGCGTCTGTCTCTATAAACACGATTGCTTCTGTATTTATGTCTTTCTCCGTCTCTTTGTCCTTGTTTACTCGGTCTTTCTGTCTCTATTTTTGTCTCTTCATGTGTTTCTCTGTCTGCCTTATATGTCTCTGCCTCTGTGTTCTTCTGCGTTTCTGTGTCTTTCCATCTTTCTGCCTTCTGTATCGGCTTAACCTGATCCAGCTGCTTTTGCCATCTATCAACCTCATTCCACACCAAAATACACATCCTACTCAAACATTTGGCTCATACCCTTACTACTTCCATTTCACTCTTCTGTCCTCCATCTGCCTCCTCCGTGTGCAAGTCTTTCTGCCTGTCTGTTTGTCTTTCTGCCTGTCTGTTTGTCTTTCTGCCTGTCTGTTTGTCTTTCAGCCTGTCTGTTTGTCTTTCTGCCTGTCTGTTTGTCTGTCTGCCTGTCTGTTTGTCTTTCAGCCTGTCTGTTTGTCTTTCTGCCTGTCTGTTTGTCTTTCTGCCTGTCTGTTTGTCTTTCTGCCTGTCTGTTTGTCTTTCAGCCTGTCTGTTTGTCTTTCTGCCTGTCTGTTTGTCTGTCTGCCTGTCTGTTTGTCTTTCAGCCTGTCTGTTTGTCTTTCTGCCTGTCTGTTTGTCTTTCTGTATGTCGGTTTTAGTCCGTCAGCCAAGTCATCCATCAATCCACCTCGTTCTTCCGTCATTCTCCCGTTTCTTTACCTTTTTCTTTTCCTATTCTCGTTCTGACTTTCTATTTCTCCTCCCTATTTCAATCTTTTTTCTATGCCTGCAACGTTCTATCTTAGTCTCTCGCTTCCTCTGCCTCTGCATCAGTCTCTGCATTTCTGTCCCCATAACCTAGTTGACTGAATTCCACACAATGCACTTAATGTAAGATTCGAAGGAAAAGGAAACACAGAGGCAGACCAAGATTACGTTGGATAGACAACGCAGATGAGGACATAAAATCACTTGGACTAACACTAAGAGGAGCAATGGACTTGACAAATGACCGAGGACAATGGAGATCATTTATTCGTACCAATCGGCGCCAAATGGCTGGCGTCAGGAACTGATGATGATTATGTCAATTTTTGGACGGATGATTCGCCTGCAGATAAACAGATGGCGGCGTCACCTCCCCCACCAGCACCACCGCCGCCACCACCTCATCATCTCCACCATCACCGCCTCCACCACCAGCTCTACCACCTCCACCACTTCCACCTCCACCACCAGCTCTACGACCTCCACCACCTCCACCACCAGCTCTACCACCTCCACCACAGCACTTCCACCTCCACCAGCACTACCACCTCCAGTTTGTTTGTCGTCTATGACGGAATATGACTGTAGGCTTAGGTCCTACAGGATGAGTTGAATGTACCTGGGTTGATGCTGTTGCTGCAGCAAAAAGCGGATGACGTTTCGAGGCACAAACCTCAGATTCCGTCTGCCCTTCTACTTGTCCGTTTGCTTGTACGCCTGCCTGCACTCCTTTTTGTCTACCTGCTTGTCTATCTGTCTAGCCTTCTCTTTGTCCTTTGACTTTTAAGTCTGTCTCTCCGTTTGCTTGCTTTTCTGTTTGTCCGGATTGTGTGTAATTTGCCATACACACTAATTTTCCTCAACATCGACCAATGCATAGAACGTTATTTCAGTACCATAGAGGATCTTCCCGAATTCGTGGCACTTAAGACCCTGGAGTAAACAACGATAGGACATTTCAATGAGACTCTGAATAGCCATGCCATATATCAACAGTCAACGGGAATCCATTGGTTGGTTCTACATGCACGCGTGGGCCCACCACTTGTGACGTTTCTAGTTTACTGCGCATTGTTTTGTTAACTGGCGTAATATTCTAGTTCTGAATGCTTTTCCTTATACTTGACGTCTGCCTTGCCGCATGCTTGTTCTTCGGCTTGTGTCTGTGCTTTTCATAATTTTCTATATGCTTGTCTGTCAATAGAAGTCAATCCATTGCTGGATAGAATTCGAAGGCATTGACTGGACTGTATAGCGTACAGTGTGTGTATTGTATATGCTGAGTGCTTCATTTTCTGTCGGATCCTGGATATTGACTAATCTAATACGACAATTATAATTTAAAGGTGGCCGAACTTACGCTCTTAGAAGAGAAGAGCAGTCCTTTAAGTTAGTCCTGAGGTAGCCATGGATATGAAGTGTTAGCGACTTCATTTTCTTAGCCTCGGCATATGCCGGCAGGTGGCCAGTCCTCTCCCACGATGTCTCATCTTCCCACTGACAGTGTCCGGCTAGTGTACTCATTATAGCTGAGTTGGCTAGGGGGCGCAGGTGGAGCAGAAATCCCGAAACTAGGACCAGACAGTGTGTCGTAACAAAATAGCATATATAGCATTCAGCATAGTTCCCACTAATACGAAGAAGCGAACCTAGAAGTTCACAAAGGTTGGAGCTAAGTGGGCAAGATCGGAGACACTACTAAACTCTGCCGGGTTCAATTGTTCCATGATAGAGGTCATTAGACCATAGATTAGATTACTTTGCCTTAATATTCCAAACAATACGCACACTTCAGTCCGTATCCGCCGCACACATTTCATCTTAAGTTAGGGTCATGAGGAGGCCTACCCCATGGCTTGACCCCTCACAGTTCACCTGGAGCCATGGCTGGAGCCACCCTCGCCTGTATATCGAGACTCTCAATGACCTCTCAGATGTGCCGGAATCGGTTGTGGAATCTGGAAGCTGCCCCTTCTCCATTTTTCTCCACCATCTTCTTCCCATTAGCCAATCCGAGAAATGCGAACAGCGGAACTCGGTTGTAGGAAATGAGGGCAGAAGAGGCGCCAGACTACTAGCGTGCACGTGCACTTGATGACCGCTTCGCTCAGATGTTCCTTATTTTCGCAGCTAAGACGCTTCTCGCGGCCAGTCGCTTCCAAGCACGGCCAAACTCTGCTGAACACATTTCCACACAACTCTCCTACAATAATTCTCAGGTGGATGCGATCGTTCTGTAGGGTCTGTGAGAACGTATTCACGATTTTAAGATGGAATAAGTTAGGGTTAGGCTAGGCTAGGAAAGGGAGGGTATGGCATGTTAGTTATGATGCAGATGTCACGGTGGTCAAGCAATTTTGAGAAATGATAGTTTGGGTAAGTCACGGTGAGGCAAGGTAAGGTAAGTTAAGGGTATTATTATTATCACTATGATTATCATTATTATTATTATTATTATTATTATTATTATTATTATTATTATTATTATTATTATAATTATTATTATTATTATTATTATTATTATTATTATTATTTTTGCCCCGAGGTATACAGGATCCCTCAGGGACTTGAACATTATCTATTGGAGAAAATTGTCTGGAAAGGCCCTACTCATCTATCTCTTGGCCGGCGAAAGTGCCCCCAAAGGCCTTATGCATTATTATTATTATTATTATTATTGCTTTTATCGTTGTTGTTGTTATTGTTATTATTATTTAATTTTATATTTATTTTATTTACCTGAGGTTTCTATAATCCCAGATATTAAGAAGCAATGTTAACTCTGGAGTAGACATCCTGTCAAGATCTGGAAGAACAAAAGTGCTGTTGTTATTATTATCATTATCATCATCATTATTATCATTATTGCTGTTGTTGTTATTATCATTATTATCATTATTATTATCAATCAATCAATCAATCGTTTATTTGTAGCCAAACAACAATAAACAATAATATTACAAATCAGATTGCACTTTTAAGTATGGATTGTTGAATGCCACAAGGGAAGGCTCTGAAGGGATCAAAGATCCCGCTAAGTAGGGACACCTCTATATATTATCATCATTATTATCATTATTATCATTATTATCATTATTGCTGTTGTTCTAATTATTATTATTATCATCATCATCATTATCATCATCATCATCATTATTATCATTATTGCTGTTGTTGTTGTTGTTGTTGTTGTTGTTATTATTATTATTATTATTATTATTATTATTAATTAGCAACTTCTATTGCGCCGCTGTCTAATGCACAAGGTTTTAACCGATGGCGCATCAAAGCCAACCTGTAATCAGGTCAACATCCAGAAGAAGGGTAGGTTAGGACCGTTAGGTGAAGTAAATAGATAAAGTAGAGTAAGGTAGAGATGGGACGATGGCTGAGTTTGTTAACGCGTCGGCGTTTAATCTCTGCGACTTGCATTGGAATCCCAGACCAAACAGAGACAACGGTTTCGAAGACAACCAAACAGACCATCATCAACTGAAGAAGAAGAATGTTCTTCATTGAAACCAATTGCATACCCTATTTTGGTGCACAAAAATTTAAGCATACAAAGAACACTGAGTCGTATATATATAGGTCCCACATAGATTATCTTACCCATTGCCCATTAAAATAAATTGATTTATATAACATCCTTATGATGAACGTTTTTCTAACCAATCTATCGGCGTTCGGGATATCTCGGTCGTGTGCTCTTGGTCGTAGAAAATTACCGGTGCTCTTGATAGGCGGGAGCAGGTCGTTTAAGACATGCCCCGGATCACTGCTAATGGATGAGAAAAGGCGGGTGTCTGCTATGTGGGCATAGCTGTTCTATTGAGGGGGATGCCATCTGAGAGGTAGCGACCTCTGATGAGACGTTGTGAGATCCTCCCAAGCCTGTCGCGATCCTCTTGTGTAGTAAACCCCACCAAGATGTGGGGGCGTAGAATATCCTATAATCCTACAGATGGGGTGTGGC
>JACEVL010000027.1:157500-272500 GCA_020284085.1 Aporrectodea caliginosa
AATGTAATGTAATGACGACAATTTCTATCGCGTCGTCATTATAGCAAGCTACTTCTAGGATGCTTTACACAAACAAACACACACCAAAGAAAAGTTAGTGACATCCTTAACCCTTCGCAAATACGTCCACCTCTGTGGAATTCACTTATAAAGTCTTTGCAGAAATCCTTCTCTTTCTGTAACAGTTGCAGAGACCTTTTTCCAGGTATACCCGTGCTTTGATCTGAATTCATAAATTAGCCCGATATAAATATCTGATTACTCATTAGCATGAACTACTGTGTGTGTGTGTGTGTGTGTGTGTGTGTGTGTGTGTGTGTGTGTGTGTGTGTGTGTGTGTGTGTGTGTGTGTGTGTGTGTGTGTGTGTGTGTGTGTGTGTGTGTGTACATATAAATGTATAACTAATATAAGGTACATAAATGTTAGTGCATATACATGTATATATAATATTCGTGATATAGGCCCTGGTCTATAATTACATGCAAATTCAAATGTAGGATTTAATTGGAAATGTATAGGGGCGTACGCGTGTTTATCAATCTCACTGTGGGTTTGCAAATCCTCTGGTGCGCTGCAGTTAACAACTTTTCATATTTAATTAGCAACCAACTGAATTGCCTCCATGCATGTCTGGCCTTGGCTTGTGCCTTGCCTCGTCTATATATAGGCTTTTATTAGTTTTGAATGTCCCACTGCTATGAAAGAGAAATGTCAACACTTTCATCACCCTTCTCTGTATAAAATTATCTTTTTCTGTATGTACTGTATGTATACAATTATCCATACATATAGATATATGTGCTGTATGTATATACATGTATAAATTGTATATATTATTCTCTCTGCTTGGTTGCCATATGGTTTCATTCTGCCTCTCTCCTTTCTGCTCTGTCCGTTTGTTTGCCTCTGTCTCTGTCTCTCTGTCTCTGTCTGTCTCTGTCTGTCTGTCTGTCTCTGTCTGTCTCTGTCTGTCTCTGTCTGTCTCTGTCTGTCTCTGTCTCTCTGTCTGTCTCTGTCTGTCTCTGTGTCTTTCTGTCTCTCTGCTCTCGCTCTCTCTCTCTCTCTCTCTCTCTCTCTCTCTCTCTCTCTCTCTCTCTCTCTCTCTCTCTCTCTCTCTCGCTCTCGCTCTCGCTCTCAGATTAAATTCGCCTCCCAGATTCTATCTGCCTGCCAGTGTGCCTTGGGTTAGGAGTCAATCCGTCCGTTTGTCTGTCTGTCTGTCTCAAAAAGCACACACACACACACACACACACACACACACACACACACACACACACACACACACACACACACACACACACACACACACACACACACAAAGCGTATATAATGCATTTGCCTGGTTCTTGGCTCTGGTGTAAAAAGCGCACCTGAGTTCGCGTCCTACTTACAAATTACAGCTATTAACATAACAGACAGGAGAATGTGGTATAGAATTCAATTTAGTCCATTATCGCATATAAGTATATAATGTATATATATATAATATTCTGAGCTAGTTTAAAATATACACAGAATTTTAATGGAGAGAAGTATAGGATATAATGTATACATATTATATGTATACGTATATGTGTAATATCTATGTTCTTGCTATGTGTTCATTATATATAGCGAGCTGTATCTAGAATTATACGGACACATACACGAAAGTTAGATAATAGAATGAATTACCCTAGAGCAAACATATATCTGTAGCCTAGTGTTGTACATGTAGTACTTAGTAAGATATATAATTATATATATACATATAAAATTGCACAGCTCTCTGTATAAATCCAGATACTGTTGAGATAGATAATATATATAAGAACGGTTATAATACGATATGCCTAGATTCTCTCTATATAGGACATTAGATATTATTTGTACAGTTTGTACAGCATATATATTATATATATATGGTGTAAAAAAACTGTACATATACATGTATGTGTATATATATATGTATACATATATATACATATATATATATCGAAAGAGAGAGAGAGAGAGAGAGAGAGAGAGAGAGAGAGAGAGAGAGAGAGAGAGAGAGAGAGAGAGAGAGAGAGAGAGAGAGAGAGAGAGAGAGCATATGAATAAATATACTTGTGGTTGCTCTAGTGCCATTCGTTCTATATGTCTAATGTCTAGACGCAAATATACTTCGCCCAGCACTTGATGGGCGGCGTTTTTTAACGAGTCACGGACTCTTATAACTGACGTACGAACAGCTGGTTATTCAATGGTTTCAAGTCGATTAACAAAGCACTGTAGGCTGGATAGATTCAATGTCTTCAACTTTTCTCCTGCAAATCTTAATGGAGTACCAAGCCACCTAAGACAAACTCAGTCGTCCATCCCTTCGGAGACGGTAAGTAAGTACCAACGCAATTAATTTTTGAGATGCAAAAGCATTGGCTGCGCTACAGCAGGGCAAGCCATGCAGGGCAAATTAATGCCCTGGTAAAAATGCCTGTACCCTATTCGTTAATCCGCCACAAGGCTGCCGGAATTTTAGCCCCGCCGAGAATTTATTTGGGGCGTAAATCGACCCTTGCACTGGTTACTTGTATTACTGCTATAGCTATGCCCTGGTTACACAAATAATTATCACTGTGGAAAAGCTCTTCTGCAAAATAATCTCCTGCAAAAGCTGATCCGCCTATCTCTGATCTCTCTGTCAACCCGACTCGGATCTTCATTGGACACTGATCTCTGGACAACCTCTGATACGACGCAGCGCTCGTTAATAAGCTGGTGCCCGGCGCTTTAGAGTAACGCTTTAGGAATTTTGAGTTTACGATTACGATTACGATCTTGTCGTTAAATTATTGTGGTCTTAGGTGCGCCTCAGCCAAACATGGACCACGGTTCTGAAGACTTGCTGTACAGACACTTAGACATTCATTCATTCATTCCGAAGATTTATATAGCGCCCCTTAAAGATTACTACTCAGGAGCGCTCTTTACTTTTATGCCTCTGGAATTATTAAATTTATAGAGGCGTATAAATAAGTGTTTTATCTGTGCAGTTATTCTTCTGAGTGGCTCTTTATGAAGGCATGTTATCTCTAGCTTTTTAGCACCTACATGAATGCCACGATGCCGACGATACCGACAGCAGCTGTCCTGGGAATCCGGGTCATGTATACTCCTTGCCTACAAGGCATCTCTCACCAATTAAGCCGCTTCCCTATCCCTTACGATCACAGCTGCACGACCATTTTATTCCTCCAGCGGACAGCTTCACACTTAAAACTTTCATGATAAGAATGTTACACTCTGACTAGATAAATATACACCAAAAGACGGATATGCAGTTGGCATAACAATAACGAATATACTTACTAATTTTTTTAAACTTTCTACCTTTTCTGAATGTAGCGCTGTATAAAGTACGTTCTACAAAGTACAACATTACATTTTGAAGGTAAGAAAAATGTTGCGAAGATCGATTCCATTGGCGATCGTCTGCTTCAGCCTCGCTCTGGCGGCGCAGGATTCGCCGCTGACCGGAAGCCAGCAGGACTCACCCCTAACCGGAAGCCAATGCATCCTGGGCAATGGAAGGTGTTCCTATTACGTCAATCTACTTCCCGGATGTAGCGATGCACCCAACGACTATCCGAAGAGTCTTCCGCTGCAGATGACGGACACGGAACAGACGGAACGGTTCCAGGATATGGAACGGAATCTGGTCGTTCTACGAGTGGAACATACGCGTCGGATAACGGACCTTGAAAACCAGGTGGAAAGGTTACTGGGAAACGGAGGAGGAGGAGCTTTTGTAAAGTACGCATCCAATCAACCGGATCAGAGCAATTCTGCGGGTGTGAAGAGGAAGCCAGCGCAGGACTCGAGTCTGAGCAGCAAGAAGGCTTCACTGGTCTTCAAGGACGAAGAGGATCGTGGGGAGAACCTCTTACTGGTCCAGGTCCATAAGGAGTTCTCTGGACTGCGCCGCGAACTGGCGAACTACCGACGTCAGGTCCGAATCCTCGAGAACCAGCTGGAAGAGACTCGCTCGAAGCTCAACAGAACCTCAGTCTCGCTGATTCGTACGACGAGCCGGCTGCTCGAGACGGAGGGTAAGCTGGACGATGCCATCAAGGACAAGGAGAGGCTGGCCTCTCAGCTGAGTGATGCTAAGAACGACCTAGCTGTGACGAAGGCTCGTCTTGACGAGCGAACAAAAGAACTGAAAAACACGACAACGGAACTGCACAAGACGAGGAAACGCAACGAGGCGTTGCAACTGGAGCTGGACTTATGCAACACCGAAAAGAACAACATGAGACAACGGCTGAACGAGTCACTAGTGAGGTACAGCGACCTCAGCTTAAGACACGATAATCTAACGGCAGAGTTCAAGAAGAAGGAAGCGCTGCTCATCGAATGCTTCAGAGGTTCGTACGATTCCTGATTATCGCATCTACATTGTATTGTATTGTATTTGATCATTTATAAAGCGCTTCTCATAGCATAAGCCTTTCAGAAGCGTTCCCAGTGCGAGGTACTCCGAGAGAAAAAGAAGGTTTTAAGGTGAGAGAAAGAGGTAGAGATGCTACCAGAGAGGATTGTAGGGCGTAGAGAAGGAGGAAGTCTATTCCACAGGGAGGGACCTATGCAGGCAAAGGATCTGGATTGAGCCATTGTGGTCCTAACACTAACACGGGGAACGAAAAGGTCAAGCCGGTCAGAGGATCTGAGAGGACGCAATGACGTTACAGAGAGGGGACGGATTGTTTGGTGACAAAGAAATTTTGGAGCAAGACCCAGTTGAGATTTGAGCACGAGAATGAGAACTTTGAATTGGATGCGCGCAGAGAGAGGTAGCCAGACAATAGTGAAGTTGATCAGCCATAATTTACATGTATGTCAGTCAGGTAATGTGAGAGAATCGAGGAAGGCGACCAATAAGTCTGGCAGCTGCATGTAGCCTAATAGCTTCGGTATGTTGTGATACAATCGCTATCTATCGATGGTAACTTCGAAGCTCAATTGAATGCCGCAATGAATCCTTTCAGTCAGGTCATTTATATAGCGCCATTTAAACTGTATACTCAGAGGAAACTTCTGACCAAAGGGTTATAATCATAGAAAAAAGTGGTCGCCTTACAGCTGCTGCCAGTCTGCACATCATCACATGATATGTCACGCTGCATGTCTGTCTATCTGTCTGTGTCTTCCTCTTTCTCTACCTCTGTTTCTTTTTCTACCCGTGCCTCTGCCTGAGTGCCTCTGCCTGTTGTCTATGTCTGTCTCTGTCTCCGTCTCTGTCGTTGGCACTACGTATGTGTGTCTTTGCCTTTGCCTCTTCCCCGTTTCCGCCTTCCGCTTGCCTTTTCGTACCTGCCAACGATTACCAATAATAACTGGCTGATAATCGACCACAAACAAAGTTATGCGGCGTTCATTAGTTTCCATTGCCACTCATTCTCAGCCGCAGCATCTAATTTATGGGATGATGATGAGCTATAGACAGCTTATCACAGGTGTGGTTATTTGGATCAGACAGGTGGCCATAAAACACCTGGACGAGTTGGCACTGATTAAGTGAGCGTTGATGAAAGCTTCAGAAAGTGATTTATTGCTGTCTTCTTATCTTTCATTCCTTGTGCAAAAATTCTAAGGAATTGCTGAGACGTGCTATTCTTCGATGAAGAAGAAACATTAGGCCGATAAGAAGAGCAGTCCCTTTAAAAATCTACCCAAGCAGCCATGGTATACATAGCGTTATCCTCATTCTTCGAAGTGTGGATTATTCTACGACTTTTTGTCAGCCAATCGGCTCGGACTTAAGCTCACCTCCAGACCTCATTCATTCATTCATTCATTCATTCATTACTTGAATTTGTATAGCGCCTCTTCAAGGGAACTCCAGGCCTCGTTTTAAGTTGAGAGAGGAATGACTGAGAATAGGAAGGGAGCGGAGTGTCAGAGGTAGGCCATTCCAGGTCGAGGGGCCAATCACAGAGAAGGCAGACCTGTGTTCAATGGGTGAGGGTATGCCTTCAGTTCCCCGGTCCGTATGTGCCTTGGTCGAACGACTGGACAGTCTCGTACAACTGTGGAGTGTTAGTGATTTAATTTTTCATACTAGGCACATAAAAGCGGGTAGCCAGATTGTCCTTTGCGTCTAATCTTCCTTTGATGCATATTTATCGTAATCGCAAGCTCCAAACTTCTAAAGCGCCACTCGAAGGCCAAGCGCAGGGCACCAGCTTATTCACGAGCGCTGCGTCGAGTCAGAGGAGTTGTCCAAAGGATAGTCAGAAGGAGGTCCGACTCCGGTTGCCATGGGGCCAGAGGAGTAGAGTAAGCGGGTGTCGTTAAGGTCGAGGATTGGAGGGTAGAGGATCAGATGAGTCGGGGTATGACTTCTTGAATGATCAGTGTGGGTCCATTCAGAGCGAAGTCTACTAGGGGTAAGTCAAGCAGAAACGTCAAAGCATCTTTCTGCGCTGACGGGATTTGAAGTAGGGGCCTACGACCTCTCGGTTGATAGTCCAACAAGCTAACCTATGATATCGCGCATGACATCAACTGTAATTCAATGTAAGGGAATGCCTGGCGAAGATTATGCCACCAGTGGAGAAGTATTAACGGAACAACCGAGGTTGTTATGAGAGGCAGACAGGTGCAACAAAAACCCGAGCAGTACCAGGTCTTGGGATACAAAAACCAGTCCAAAGCGCGGCTGAAGAGGAGGGTAGAATGAATAGGCGCAAAAACGTATGTCCCGTAGAGAAACAAATATGGCAGAAATCCAGGGCATAATGACAATTACAAAAACACAACAGCCACAGACAGACAGTGATAACGATGCTGCTGCTGCTGCTGATGGATTGTGATAATGATGACGATGACGACGGACGATGATGACGATGATGGTGGTGGTGATGATGATGATGATGATGATGATGATGATGATGACGACGACGATGATGATGATGATGATGATGATGATTATGATGATGATGATGATGATGATGATGATGATGACGACGATGATGACGACGACGACGACGATGATGATGATGATGATGATGATGATGATGATGATGATGATGATGATGATGATGATGATGATGATGATGATGATGATGATGATGATGAATTAAATAATTATAGAATTTGGGTGACTTTATGACGCAGGAACCCACTGTTGTTCCTTCTGAGTTCGCCCTTAAGCATTTATCAACAAAAGTAACTTAGAACGTGTTTAACATTTTTTGTGATTAATAAAGAACGGGAAACTGAAAAACTCAGACACTATTGTTGCCAATTCAGAGTAGACGGTTTCACTCGACATGTCTGCTGTTTTTTGTCGTCTGTTTCATTTAAATATAATGGCCGTCCAATTTAAATTTGTCTTTGTTTACCTATCAGATGAAGTTCCATTTGAATTATTTTCTCTCTTTTTTACGTTGGCCTATTCCCTCTGCTTTCGCTCGTCTTGTTTCATTTTGCCAATCTACGTTCAGTTCTTCCTCTCTCTCGCTTGAATTAATTGAGGAATGTAAAGATGGAAAAACAGCAGCGTGGTCTATACGGTAGAGCGCCGGATTTATAATCCAACGTTTGCCAATTCGAGCCTGATTTGCAACAACCCTGGACAGTGTACAACCTGTTCGCGTACACGTGTCAAGCACCTCAGATACTAAATTTACTGGTCTTGCGCGTATTATAAGTCCTATAAGTAAACAAATAAAATAAAACAAAAAGGAGGACTCTAAACATCAATCGCTTCAATTTTTCTTTTTAGTTCTTATCTATATTACCATTCCTATTTTTTTAACCCTATTTCCTGCGTGCTACCTCACTTCTTTTCTTGATTTTTCTTCTTTCCAACTTTCATTTTCTCTCATTCTTTCCCTCCTTCTTTTCCTGATATCTTCCTTCTTTTGAATTCTATATGCAATCCTTCTTTTATTCATCCCATTCTTCCCTCCCTGTGTTGCTCCATCTGTTCTCTTACTATTCCTTCTGCTTATACTCATCCCACCCTACCCTTCTTCCTTTACTCTTCCCCTTCTTTTACTCTTCCTTCTCCTTTTACTCATCCCACTCTACGCTTTCCTGTGTTGCTCCATTTCTTGCGTAACTCCTTCAATGGAATCACAACTATAGGAGGACTCATGATCCGCACCTCCCACCGGCTGTTCTTGGTTTATGCGTCGGCTCCAGGGACCTATAATGAGAGCAGCGTACTGCCGAGTACTCACGAGTACTCAGAGTAATCACTAACCGGGAAAAGTTCATGTTACGGCGGGATCGACTTGTGTGCATGAAGCCACGATAAGACACCAGACGTCGTCTTTCAGGAATTACGTACTGTATGTAAGTATGTATCTGCTTGGTTATATAGCGCCGTTTGGAAGCCTCACGATGGCCTATAGGCGTTTGGATTACTCGCATCCACAGTCCTTAGGTTTATTTCTGATAGCCCTATAGCTAAATGCTCTTATCGGAGAACAATTATGATTCGACGATTGATCTCTGCGGGCTGTGCCTTCCAGGAATTTCGAGTGGCCTGCGCCGTTTTCAGATTTTCGAGGCTATCTGGAACCAGGCTATGTTGAATTTTGAAAAAGCCCTTTTGAGTGTTAAACACTGAGGCCGCTCGGAAGTGGAGTGAGGGCCCGATGAAAGAACGGTGGGAATGAGAGTGAGAAAGGGAATGGTGGGAATGAGAGTGAGAAAGGGAATGGTGGGAATGGGAGTAAGAAAGGGAAGCTTCGTCCAAATGGTTCCCGGTTATCTCCGTTTGGGGAAAGACAATCGATAGAAGCGAAACGTTTGGAGAAAGTATATCATGTCAGCGGAAGATAAACCGAACCAGGAGGAATAGTTGCCTCTGAGACAATCCCCACACAGTCAAAACATTTTTACATTGGTGCAAGATGCGAACTTTGTAGAGAGTACGACGGTTAACCGTACCTCCACTTTTTAGACTGGAGGGTAGTGTACCCCATGGGCGTCCGCAGAGGGAGAAAGGGTTTAAGGGTAGCATTGCTCCTTTGGATTTTGTAATTGTTATTTCAAAATTAAGAATCAAAATTCAGTCTTACAAAATTTAATTATCTTAATTTTTGACAATGAATGGCTATGATTTTTTGCATTTTAATTTTTATCCACGCTTTTCGATAGCCTAAAAATGTTTAATAAATAAAAGCATTCAAATTTTTAGGCGTTTTGTTTTTGGAATAAACGTTCAGATATAGCTGAAAACGGAATCACAGAACGCTAACAACAGGTCCCATAATTATCATGTTAAGTGCTTCCAAAAGCTCTGGCGGCTATTGGGACCCCTAATCGCGGGAGCGAGGGTCAAAGGTGACGCGATCGGTTGCTTTAGGCACCCTCGTTAGTCCCCGTGTCAACAGTTTAAACTTTGCTCTCCCCTACCAAATTTCTTGCGGACGCCCACTTTTCATGCCCAGAGAAAAACAGAGCCTATGCTATCTCTTTTCTAGGTCTTCATTAGAGCCATCAAGACTCAAAACAATTACCGAGCATAATTACCATAGTGACCTCTATCGTCATCTTTGTTGCAATCATACATAACATAACATAACAAGGGTTTTAAGTGGTTCGAAGACCACTGCGTATCATCATTATTTCTTTATAATTGTTTTTTAATTGTTGTTGTTGTTGTTGTTGTTGTTGTTATTATTATTATTATTATTATTATTATTATTATTATTATTATTATTATTATTATTATTATTATTATTATTATTATTATTATTAGTAGTATTATTTATTTATTTAGCAGCAGGTACTTCATTCCCCAGGGACTTAGAAAGCAAAAGTAATGTGTTTCACGGCTATACCTCATCCATATCAGGCGTGGGTTTAAAGATTTATTATTATTATTATTATTATTATTATTATTATTATTAGCAGTAGCAGTAGTAGTAGTAGTAGTAGTAGTAGTAGCAGTAGTAGTAGCAGTAGCAGTAGTAGTAGTAGTAGTAGTAGTAGTAGTAGTAGTAGTAGTAGTAGTTGTAGTAGTATTCATGGAATAAGCCTATAAACGAAGTCGTTACATTTAGTTAACAGTCGCGAAGAGGAAACTATGCGAAATTTGGTACCTCCCCTACTTTCTAAACCAAAGTTACGCCTCAGTGTAAGATTACGATTCTGACGACTTAATAATAACAATAATAATACAACAGAACAGAAATCTCTCTGCGTGCGTGCGTCTGAAGCGTGCGTCTGAAGTGTAATGCTGTTTTCGCCTTCATTTCCATAGACAATATGGCTTACGTCACATCATCGCAATAAAATTATGAGGGAGGGAGGAAGGGAGGGAGGGGAGGGAGGTAGGGAGGGAGAGGGAGAAGACTTATGTCAATCATAGCACGAGAAGACGCATCTCTTCACATTTTCAAATGGTTTTTAATCGTCTTAGGACGGGCAAACATCTAGTTATTTATAAGTGCTTAACGACATCATACGTCTGCCTGCAGTGGCTGGGCCGTTAACGTCGACCTGAATTTAAAATGTATTTGGTTCGGATTGCTCATCCACCATATAGTATATCCCTCAGTCTCAACGAACTGATCTTCTGGATGTTGAACTGATTGCAGCTAGGCTTTGGTTGATGCATTAGACACCGGCGTTATAGAAGTTATTAATAACAATATGTTTAACCTGAATAATTGTTCATTAACATAAAATTATGTGTCGTTCAACATACATTTCGTCAACGGCATTTTATGAATTTCCCAGAGCCATAAATTGATGTGTGTTACCATGTTACCGCCTTTGAGTAGGCCTAGGTCTCTTGAAGACTAGTTCGCTATATAAATTCGTCGGAATGAATGAATGCCCTCGCACACACTTCATTCTATCAAAATTTCACCAATTAGCTTATAGAATCGGGGACTCAACTTTTCGAATCGGGGAATCCCTTTTCCCCACACGCAGCGTTGTGATTGGCCAGCGTTGCCATTGGCTGCAACAGAATTAAAGGTTATAAACGGACGCTATGTTACTTTTTATTTTACGGATTTAGGATACGCTGTAGGAAAGATTTTTCTTCGCGTCACAGTTCTGTGGCTTCGAAGATCCCAAGATCTGTGGCTTCGTGCAGGACAAGTTGAACGATGACGTCGATTGGATCCGATGGAGGGACCGGACACCTTCTCCTATAACGGGACCAACTGTCGACCACACCTGCGGCAACAGCAAAGGTAAAATCAATTATACAAGTCATATAATATGGACAGTTCGGTAGCGCTTTGAGTCTGTAATCGGACGATTGTGGGTTCCCGCCTGTTGGACGGACTCCCTATAACGACCTTGGACAAGTTGTTCGCAAGGACAATTATCTTGCGCCTGCTCCTATGATTCAGATTTTAAAACTGAATGTAGGAGCGTGTAATAAGTGCAATGAATAAATAAAAACAATCTGCATCCATATTTATCCAATTTTCCAAGAACCAGATTTCGTTGCTTTTACCTTTACATTGCACTTAAATGTACAGTAATCACGAGGTCTAGTCAAGGTTTTGGTCTATGGTTGGTAGATGTGGGAAGAGCTGTGCAGGGTTGGATTTGTGAAACTAGGCTATGACCGAGATTCGAAATCAACATACGAGAAGCATAAAGGGTGAGAAGTCTTCACGGATGAGGGGCACAAAGCGCCAAATGGTTTTTTACTATTGGGCGCTTTGTGCCTTCGCACCCTTTATTCTTCTCGTAACTTGATTTTTTTTTACTACTGGGTGTAAGACTGTAAGCTACACAGCAGGATCCCGGACGATGCCTTGACCGCCAATGGTTTTCGGACGTATAATTTGTTTTTTGTTGTTGAAAAGTTGACCTTTAGAGGTTAATTTGAGCATAAATAAAAGGAAGTTCCCAGACGAGTTAATACAGATCGCGGCATGAACGTCATGCCGTACCAGTCACGGGTGACCTGCAATGGTTAATTTTTGATGCATAAATGAATATTAGTTTCTACACGGGTTAATATAGACCTTGGCCTGAACATTTCATGCCAGTCTCGGGTGTTGAATATTTGACCCAATCATTGATCTCTGCGGTCCCGGGACAGAGTCTCAACTGCCAATGTTTTTAAGTATGCGGCTCCTGTAGCAGATTATAAATAGGTCCTATACGTCTGGTGACAGAAATAGTCTTATTGCCTCAGCGCTCTTAGAAGTTAAAGGATCTCAATCATGTCGGTCACACATGGTTGAGTCGGCCTACCTGGTCCAATTACCAAGCCATAGCTCGAGGATTGAAACTCATTGCTTGGAGTCATCACGACAAACTCTGAATGAATAAACGAATGAACGGATGAACGAATAGATGAATGAATGAACGGATGTATGTACTGCCCTAAAAAGCCCAAACGCAGTAACTCCCTTCTTTGTACAGTCATAGTTACTGCGTTTTGGCTTTTTAGGGCGTATGTATGTATGTATGTATTTATGGATGGATGGATGGATGGATGGATGGATGGATGGATGGATGGATGGATGGATGGATGGATGGATGGATGGATGGATGGATGGATGGATGGATGGATGGATGGATGGATGGATGGATGGATGGATGGATGGATGGATGGATGGATGGATGGATGGATGGATGGATGGATGGATGGATGGATGGATGGATGGATGGATGGCTCTGATTGCCAACTGGTTTCGTGCCAATAAATTATCTTTCAATCTTGATAAGACCAATTATATATTATTTAGGTCTCATAAAAAAATTGTCCCTCTGACTCAAAAACACTATGTATCGATGGTAACCCCATTACTCAGGTGACGTCATCCAAGTTTCTAGGAGTAATACTGGACCAGCATCTGTCATGGAAAGACCATATTAAGACAATCTCCTCCAAAATAGCAAAGCATATGGGGATCTTAAAACGTGCCTCCTACCTTCTGCCACCCAAGGTTCAGTTAACGCTTTATTACTCGCTGATATATCCCTACCTTGGCTATTGTAACTTGATCCCTCTACGTACCAGTCAAACCTGCAAAGGTTGACCATCCTTCAAAAGCGAGCTGTCCGATTCATTGCTGGCACTCCCTACGGATCTCACACCAGCAAGTCGTTTCTTGAATTTAAAATGTTAACTGTTGAACAGATTAGGATAGCGCAAGTAGGCGAATTCATGTATCGGTATGAGCACAATCTATTACCTGCTATATACCAAAAACTTTTCCTCCTTACCTCTGAAATACATTCCTATCCCACCAGAAGCACAAGTTGTATCGACAGCCCTTTGCCCACACAAATACTCGACTGTTTTCCATAAGATTTGCAGGGGTTAAGGTATGGAATGATGTTCCCCTATGGATCCGACAATTGACTGCTTTAAAAATATTTAAGAACAAATTACGCCACTATCTGATACACCAAGGCAATTGAATGAATGTTATTTACTGTTACGGGTGTTTAGTTAAGTTCTATTAGTTAAGTCAATCAAATTTTTTTTAATTCCTGTCTCCGAAAGCAAGCTTGCTGTCATGTGTTATCGAGACTTTTTATTTCATTACCTGGGTGGCCCTATTTAGCGGGATAATCCATCCCTTCAGGGTCCTCCACTTGGTAACCGGAACGTCGTTGAATTATCACTGCCATAATTGTAAATATGTTGTCGGTTACAGGAAAAATAAATTGAATTGAATTGAATTGAATCGATGGATGGATGGATGTATGTATGTATGTATGTATGTATGTATGTATGTATGGATGGATGGATGGATGGATAGATGGATGGATGGATGGACGGATGGACGGACGGACGGACGGACGGACGGATGGATGGATGGATTGGTGGATGGATGGAAGAGTAGGATGGATGAATTGATAATTTGACAGTTGAGAGAAGGTAAGCAGAGCCCATTTACGAAGTTGAACAATTTGGAAGATAATGCTTTAGTTCAGAGGTGGAGTGAATGAATGAAGTTGTTGGTCAATCAATCAAACAATCAACAATCGATAAATCAATTAATCAATCAATCAGTCAATCAATCATAGAATTTATATAGCGCCTCTTCAAGGGGCTCTACTCAGAAGCGCTCCCGAGCCAGGCCTGATCATAGAGGAAAGTCTTCAATAGGGCGTAAAAGAAAGTCGAGTGAATACGAGGAGATAGGCGAAGGAAAGATGGCAAGTCATTCCACGCTGTTGGATCAACAACAGAGAATGCTCGGCGCTGCATAGTAGCAGTGCGGGCAAATGGAGCCAAAAGTCACCCCGAGAAGAGGAACGGAGGGCTGGGCGACCCGTAAGAGAGGAAGAGAGAGTAAAGGTGGAAATAAGTAGCGAGGAGCTGTACTCAAGACGCTTTACCAGACGAGAGAGCAGAGCCGATACAGAATACGCTGCCGGAGGGGAAGCCAGTGTTGAGTATGATGCATGTAAAAAAAGATACGCTACCATAGCGAGGTATGGAACCAACAAGGCGCGCCGCAGACCGCAAGACCCTCTCAAGGGAGGACAAGTGGACTTGAGGAAGACCAGTGTAGAGAGAAGAGCAATAGTCTAGACGAGAGCAGACAAAGGCATGGATAAGAGTAGAAGCAGCAGAGGTTGAAAGAGAGCGAGCAACGACCCTAAGCTGACGAAGATGGTAAAAGCAGGAGCGAGACAAAGAGGAGAATGTTCAAACAACACGTTACTGGCGAATGTGTGAGAGGATGAATGGGCGTGGAACGATTAACCGAAAACCAATAAAACTCGGGTAAATTATCAAGGAGGTCAAGACTCCATTAAGTGACTAAGAACAGGCACAAACGTCTCCTTAATCTATCATGGGTACACGCACTAATCCTGTTCACATAAACGTAGGTCTCGTTCGTACCGAGGACCAGTCTCAAGACCCTTACATCTGTTACGTAACGGAGACATAATAAAACCAAAGTAAACAAAGCCGACCTCAGAAGTTCAAATAACGAGTACAGATAATGGTTTGACGTCCCATCTGTTTGCCAAATGTCTTTACGCAATGCCAGTTAACCACTTGAACCTTGAAGCTCCGGCATGCAACAGGCGGTCTAGTGCAAGCCAGTACTGCCAGTATTTCAAGAGTTGAGGATTCGATTTGCCACTGTTTCTAGAAACAGTAAGATCAAGCAAGGAAGCAATGGGAATTAACAAATTCTATTTTATTAGCACCCTCTAGCGAACTTCGCGATGAAATCCAACACCAGTCTACAATCGACGACCGAGAGGCCAGGGAGAGGAATTTTTAGTGCTCATTTCTATTTATTTATTGGTTCAGTCATAAATTCATCCATGTGTTATGTGATGTTAACTTAAGTTATGTTATGTTAAGTTATGTTAAGTTATGTTACTTTAAGTTAAGTCATGTTATGTTAAGTCATGTTATTTTATGTTATGTTATTTTTTATGTTAGTTTTACGTCATGTTATTTTTGTTATGTCATTTTATGTTATGTTATTTTGTGGTACGTCATGTTGTTTTTTATGTTATTTTATGCTGTTTTATTTTACGTTATCTTATTTTATGTTAATTCATGTTATGTTATTTCATGTTATTCTGTGATTTGTGATTTTATGTAATGTTATTTAATGCTGTATTATTTTATGCTATGTTATTTTATGTTATGTTATTTTATGTTATGTTATTTTATGCTGTATTATTTCATGTTATTTTTATTATGTTATTTTATGTCATTTTTTATCCTGTGTTGTTTTATGTTATGTTATTTCATGTTAAGTTTTTTATGTTGTTCTTTTGTGCTGTGTTATTTTATGTTATGTTGCAATTTTATTTTATGTTGTTATGATATTATGTTGTGTTGTGTCATATTTTCTTAGGTATCATTTTGCTTAGTTATGCTGTTGTCTTGTGTTATGCTTTGTTAAATAGGTTACTACATGTACTTTGACGCTACTCAGCCGCACAGAGGCACGAAGGCGCGAATGTTTTCCGCCCGTTACTATGGCTACACGGATCAATGTGTCCAGTTCTTTTACCATATGCACGGACGACACATTGGCACACTAAACGTCTACACAGTGGCAAGTACAGCCAGGAAACTATAGCGCTACATAATAGGCCTAAGTAGAAGGGGACTGTGTGTAGCCGTACTTTTGTTTAGATGAAGATGCGAAAAAGAAATTCCCAGCAACAGAATTTGAACCTCTGACGTTCAGAGGTAGCCTTTTAGAGGGTAGTCCTACCACTGAACCGTTACAGTTGGTTCAAACTTCTACGGCCATGACTCGTTGCTGGAATAGGTCACGATGACCGTGTTATTCTCGTCCTCAGTTTCTTCGTTGGCTGCCAAACACTGGCTAATTTAATCTAGTGTAATGATTTCTGAACTCCGCCACTGATTGTACTCTGGCAGTGCCAGTCCCAAGCCTGGATAAAGGAGGAGGGCGACGCTATTGATCTTTGTTATCAAACAGCGTCTTTAAACTGAAATTACTACTAATGACTTCTGCAGCGAGGCTATCACAGACATCGCAAGGCATCAATAATATTGATGGTTTGCAGTGCAAAAATTAATTTAGGCCTAATTGCAGTCCGTTAGATGAGCCCATTCGATCTAATTATGTTTCATTCTTTCGATTAATTGTTCAGGTGCCAGGCAATGACGTCAGTCCTCTCTGGCGCGCTTACGGTAACCAAGGCGACGTCTGGATCAATGCAAGGCTTTCCATTCCAGGCGCAGTCGCTGCTATGGGATATCAGGTCAATTTTCTTGCTTCATTTATTCGTCCTTCCATCTATAGTACTATTATACAAACTATAATCTGGGCTTAGCGCTATTATATAATAATGCCACCGTTACCTTGCAGACTACTATTGGGACAGCTTTGGGTACATAACACAGCATAGCGTAACACGAAGTACCATAATATAGCATAACATGACATAACGTAACGCAACATAACGTACCATAAGATAACATAACGTAGCATAACATGACATAACGTAACGCGCCATAGCATAACGTAACATAACATAACATAACGTTATAGCATAGCCTATCATTGAGGGATGTTGTTTTTATGTCAGTTTGTGTAAACCATTATCTGTTCCGATAATCAGTACTGCTGCCCGTCCTGTCCCATTCTTAAAGCAGCAGAAAGATCATAAGTAGCAATGTACGCTACTACGAGACCTTAACAAAATACAACATATTAAAGTGTTCTTGATTCACTACGTCCGTGCATGATAGTCAACCCGTTTATCAGATGTTCGTTTCGATTAATAGTCCGTCCTCCCGATTATTCCCGCTTGACCTCCAGTTTAGCAAATGCCCTCTCTCTTGCTCCTTCCCTTTTTAACCATTTCATTTCATTGCCTTTCTCATCTCTCAATATCTCTGCCCCAACCGCTATGCAACCTGTGGACCCACATTTTCCATACTTCAGATCGCTCTGTCTGTCTGTCTCTGTCTGTCTGTCTCTGTCTCGCTCTGTCTCTCTCTCCCTCTGTCTCTCTCTCTGTCTCTCTGTCTATCTCTATCTGTCTCTCTCTCTGTCTCTGTGTGTGTGTCTGTGTCTCGCTCTCTGTCTCTGTCTCTCTGTCTCCCTCTGTGTGTGTGTGTGTGTGTGTGTGTGTGTCTCTCTCTCTCTCTCTGTTATAACCTCGCCTGTCGTAAACATCTCCCTCCTTGAGTCTCATTCTATGTCAGCGTGAGCAAAATTAACTATGCCATTATAATTATTCTTTTGTGAGTCAGTCTAGCCTTTTATATTAATGTGTGTGTACATGTGTGTGTAGCATGTAATGTACATTAGCAAATAATATTAATTACTGTGTAAACATTACAAATAAAAATAAATGTTCGCACAAGCTAAGTAATAAAATACTAATATCATCGTCATATTGCCATACGTAATTAGCATGTCTCATTAGCAATCGTAATCGTAATGACAAATTTCTAAAGCGCCACTCGAAAACCAAGCGCAGGGCACCAGCTTATATCATCGTCATATTGCCATACGCTGTCTTACAGTCTTAGTGAGCTGAGCTTCTGGAATTTGACCTAGCCGCGGCTTGGCTTTGGCGCTTCATCGGTTGATACCTTGTGCAATAGATACCAGCGCTAATAATAATAATATTTCACTACCGTCTGGTCAAAAGGGGTAAAAATGACCCTTGACTTATATTATTTCCGAATAGGGTATGCTAATTTAAAGTAAGATAAGAAGACAGACAAGACATGCTCGTTGTTCCACGCTCCCAAATCTCGAAACGTGCACGTCGGGGCTTCTCTGTCATTGGAACAATTTACCTACTAAAAATCGCTATTTCTACTTATTGCGGACTGCATTGCATTTCTCGAACATTAAAGACACACTTTTCTCCATCTGACTGATTGATAGCTGTGTGTACACAGCGCCTCTGAGAGACTCTTAAGACTCGCTAAACAAGTGTTCTGTTATATTAGGGGAAAGCGGGGCAAGTTGGTTGGTGTTTTCATTTTTCCTAATTTAAACATGAAGGCTTGTTATCAGCAGAAATTTGTATATACCAAAACATTGCTATATCAATTGTTATTCATACTATATAAAAGATTTATCTTACATAATTAAGAAAAACGTAATAATCACTGAAGAAAATAATGAGTCAAAACAACCAACTTGCCCCGTCCATGGGGCAAGTTGGATGCACCAATGGGGCAAGTTGGATATACCCATCGTGCAAGTGGCTTGCTGTTGACACAAGTTGGTTTATTGTAATACATAGGCCTATTAATTATAGGCCTAATCATGCGATATTATAGTAGTGATCATGCTAATAATAAACAATACTCATCAACAACAACGAATACAGGCCCTACATAAATGAGAGTCGTAAGTCAAGTCATAAACTTAAAATTGTAAAGTGTCGATTCCGTTCACCTTTTAGAAGGTTTATTTAATTAAAACATGAGGCACATTATCATCAAAGTGGCCTAATAGATTGCACAATAGATAAGAGTTAGGTGACAGTACTTGATCCTCTTGACTTATCCTGCTTTTGATGGTGTGTCCATCCACTTTTTGCATTGACAGCAACATTGTTTTGGGTTTCTGAACATTAGGCCTACACTGAATTGGTTTCCAACATATATAATTAGGTCCCTGCACTTAATCAGCATGGCATTTCCTTCCAAGGCTTTACTAATGCATGGTGTCACTTAGGGTTTAGCGTTTTGCTCGCTTGTTCACAATGTATACCACACCACTAGGTACATAACTTGGCAGTCATTCACTAGGTTATCATTATTAAGCGATGATACTTAAATTCATTTGACAGTTTATCTTGTATTTGTTTTCGCACAGCGGTTGTCCATTGACTTTGAGGAGGGAAGTCTTATAGTGTGACCACTAAGCTCTACCTCAATATCATTAAAATTTGAATTTCTGCTGCTGGTCACTCCACTGGAGCTGACAAACTCATGAAACAGTTTAAATGTTTCAAACTAGGAGACTCACTAGGCTCACTTACTGAGTTGGTGATTCTGCTCAAGAATAACCTGGGTGTCATAAATCTACTAAGTCCTTTACTAACTATGTTACTCGTATTTTGATTTGTCACACTGCATATCAGTGACTTGAGTTAGGATCATATATCTGAGGATGACTAAACTTGATTCGTAAACATAGGAAACAACAGGAGAGTTCCAACAACTGGGCAATAATTTTCCTTGTTCAGCTTCAAAACTTTACTCTGTAATCTAGGTCCTTAAGATTGTTATTATAGGCTTAATGATAACATAACGCTAAATAACAGTGAAGGGCAAGTTGGTTGCTTCAAGGGGCAAGTTGGTTGAAGCAACCAACTTGCTTGCCCCAGTATATAATTTTTCTAAAACCATATATCAGGGACATCGAATTGTCAACCATGAGACATGATTCAATGCCACAAAAATAGAGTAAACATTGACAAATTTCAAATTTTTAGTCCCTGTAGTTTGCGATATATAGAGAATTGGACATTTTCGAAATAAGTTTGCTTAAGATATAAAACCTTTTGTTCAGGAAAAAATCAACAAAAATTTGCAGCGAAAATTCATTGACGCATAAAAGTCGACACATATGGCCTCGATAAGAAGTACTGTAATCTGTTTCACTACCTCCCCACAAACTCACAGGAACGCACAACCAACTTGCCCCACCGGCCAACTTGCCCCGGGTTCCCCTACATCCGCTTATTTTATTCGACATCACTATCAACATTGATCCTCAGATGTGTGATCCACTGGGTTGAAGGATCTTTTAGCTGAAACGTAAACACGGCAACGGCGTTCCAATAACTGGGCAATTTTTCCTTGTTGGCTTCAAAACCTACTCCGCCTCTGTCCCCCTCTAGTTTTCACTTTCAGGGATCGCTTGTCAAGGGAATAGTCTAATTCTTTAAATTTTACTTTCAATGGCTTTTTGCAAGGGAATACAGTTTAACTCTAAATATTTTCCTTCTGAGAGGTCGTTTTTGATGAAAGCGAAATTTAATTCTTTAGTTTTAACTTTCAGTTTTTCGATTTTCTGGAGAATATGGTTTAATTCTTTAAATTTCATTTTGAAAATTCGCTTTTCAAGGGAATATAGTTGAATTCTTAAATTATGGAGGTCGTTTTTGAAGAAAGTGATGTCTAATTCTTTGGTTGTCATTTTTATAGGTTGTATTTGAAGCATTGGTCGACAGAGGCTACCAAGGCGACATCGCAGTTGACGACTTTCAAGTCTTCGATGGCTACTGTTAAACAATGAAGTGCCTGAGACAAAAGACTGCAATGCCAACAATCAAAAGACGCCACTGGGCGCACAGTTTGCTTATTTGGCAATCTCAGAGGCTCCTAGGCCTAAACATGGGCCTCTTTGACCAACTGAATGATAATTTAGGCCTGTGTACGATTTTGGCCTGTTCACGTGTCGAGTTAGACATAAAATGATTTATTTAGGCCTACCTAAGACTATTTAACGACGCCTAGGCCCTTAGTGTGTAGGCCTATTTATTCGATGCAGTCATTGGCCTGTAGTAATGAACAGTATGTAGGCCTATTTAAACGATAATTAGGGCCTTAGTAATAACTATGACGGTTAGACAACGTAGGCCATACTGAGACGTTTTCAGAGTTTGAAATTGGGACAAAGAAATATAATTCGGGGCATAATATTGAAACTAGTTAGGAGTAAGTTCCCCTTTGAGTCGGCCACTGTTTTTAAGCTTGTACAGTCTATGTCGGTATGTTGAAATGCAGGAAACGAAGGATGAACACACTCGATCGGTTGGGTAATGAATGTGAGTTACTATATAGGGTCTTGAATTGAATTCTCCCTATAGTATTGTATGATAATGTATCTATTGTAACATAGTGTACCCTATTACATCGTATTTATTTATTTGTGTATTTTGGTTTTTACTGCTGTCAACGAAAACATGGCAAGACGCATTTTAAGATAGAAAGGACAGATCCAGAAGGGACCGAAGTCCCGCTTGTCGAAGTACCTTCAGATCGATTTGAAAATGCGAATATTAGTCCAACTGTGCTTAAACACAACTACACGAGAATGAATAGAACCAAAAATTTTAATGATCAAGTACATTTATTTTCATGTAATAGCCTATGAAGAAGAAGCGCCGTACCTTAGGCTATAAGCTTATATAGCCTGAGACAGCGTACTGGTCACTGGATAATGAATGAGTTACTGGTTAAACTACATCATATATGATTCTATACTACGATACGACAGAGGGAGACGAAGCGAAATTTGGTAACTCCACAATTTCTAGACCAAAGTTACGCCTCTGGATGTCAAACTTTACCATGATTACAATTACGCATAGCAAAAAGGAGGATTGCAATCTGCTTAGCACCAATGAAGAACATCTCAGTGTTGTACGAAATAAGTCAGTAAGTATATCCTATATCCTTTATTGAATCAATTGCTATTTGCATTTAGGTGTACATTATGAAGTATATAATCACGAGTAAATCATCCTAATTATAAATGTTTTGCGTGGCAGACTGCAACAAGTAAAATTCTGTCATATTTAAGCTTACGTGGACGTAGCACACTTACTACAGTTTTAATTGGGGGCAGTAGGTCATGTACAATGTGGCCTGGATCTGCACGAACAGCCGCGAAGAGGAGGGTGTCAGCACTCTGGCACAGTTGTTCGAAACTTGGGCTGTTTTCGGGCAGGTTAGGGCTGTTCGGCGTGTTCGCCCTTCCTGACCCACAAACACCCAACAGGCCGGAGAGACTGTTCAAAGTCCTGGAATTGGTCCACAGCCAAGGTTCCATTAGAAGTAATACGTCACACAAAATCTTATCATGATATGGCAATCCCATTAGAAGAAATATTGGACACAAATTAAATCTTATAACGACAGAGCAATCGGGTGCCAAGAATTGCCAGCATAATTCAAAGGAGTTTGGGGCAATTGCTGTTCACGTCCTGCGGGGCACACATAGCCTGAGTAATAGCAGTCTTCAAATCAATTGCCAAAAGCGTCCAGAAACCGCAAACTGATTTATTATTAGCGATGACGAATGCATGATGATGATGACGACGACTATAACGACTATAGGACGATGACAAACTGTGATGATGATTACAACAACGACAAAGATAAATATACAGGGTGGCCCAATATAAAATGTCCCACCGGATAAAATGCAATTTCTCCGCAACCAATAGAGATTTTTCTACCAAACGTTTAGCATTTACAGAGGAATGATTTCACAACAATCCACGAAACTTTCACCTAACAATTTGCATAGCTTCAAAAGTTACAGCTGTTTAAATATTCAATTTCATTTTTCGAATTTCCGCAGATGAGCGGTCCAATAATAGTTATTTCTTTAAGATTTTTACACAAAGAAATTGTTTTGTAACACCCAAATAATGATGCCGTCATATGACCTCATTACAAGTTGTAAAGAAAGTGTTTATGAAGCAAGCTGTTAATAATTGCAGATATTTTAAAATATGTTAAGTGCGTTTGGTCTGCCGGCAAAAAACCGCGAGTTTCACGAAAAGTCGCCTGGTGGTCGAGAGATCCAAGTTTGCGAAGCACATCATGGTTCTGCTGGCGTGTGGACGGTGTGTTACGGCGATAAGGGAAGACTGCACTTCATCCCAGACAAGGCTAAAGTAAACGCTCAACTTTACGTTGAAACTCTATTACCCAGACTCATTGAAGACTGCAAGTCTGTTCTACCATCTGGTTTCATTTTCCAGCAGGACGGTGCGCCTGCTCACACGGCAAGGTTGGCTCAAGGCTTTATTGCCACCAACTGCAGTGAATTCATTGGCAAAGATGAATGGCCACCAAACTCTCCAGACCTTACCACTCTTGATTATCACATCTGGGGAGCTATGCTTGAACGCTACAAGACATTTCATCCAAAGCCGAAGAACATTGACGAGCTGAAAAAGTCTTGCAGCTAATATGGAACCAGCTGCCGCAGGACTCAATCAACAAGGCCATACTGAGCTTCACAAAAAGACTTCGAGCTTGTGTGAAAGCTAGGGATGGACACCTCGAACATGCCTTGAGATAAACTGCTCAACAGATTTCTGATTTCGTAATGAAAGATGATTTATTTGACATTGAAAATTGCAAGTGACTGTCCATTTTTCTTCGGAAATTAAAAAAATGGAATTTAACATTTAAACAGCTGTAACTTTTGAAGCTATGCAAATTGTTTAGTGAAATTTTCGTGGATTGTTGAATATTCATTCCTCTGTAAATGGTGAAATTTTGGTATAAAAATTTCAATTGGTTGCGGAGAAATTGCATTTTATCCGGTGGGACATTTTTTATTGGGCCACCATGTATGTGCTTGATGTTGATAACTGTTGATGATCACAGCTATAATAACGATAACTGTTTTCATAATCATCATCATCGTCATTATCATCGACGATGATGATGATGACCTGGTACTAAAGCAATCACTGTGACTGACCTCTGCCTGTTGTAGTAATCAGACAAAATTGGGTGGTAGTAGGAAACAATAGGATCCAGTCTTGACACGAGTTGATACCTATGGGCTATACGAGTGCTTTATCAACATGATAAATCTGCTGTTATCAGATACTGCTGTTCCGACTGCGACAGAACAAGTGGCTGGTGCAAATGTTTTGAAGCAAACACAGACCACGGGCACGTAGCAAGTAACTTCACTCACAATTAACTCTGAGGGGTTCGCGATAGCCTAGTGGTTATAGCGGGCTGGACTGTCAATCGAGAGGCCGGGGATTCGACTCCCCAACACGGCAGAAATTTTTTTCGAGATTTTTGCTCCATCTGCACCCCTAGTCAACTCAACTATGAGTAGGCCTACACTGACCCTACACTGTCGGTGGGAAGATGAGACGGTGAGGAAGAGGACTGGCCATCCGCTGTCATATGCCAAGGTTAAGAAAAAATGAATTTGCTAACACCATACCCATGGCTACCCATGGATATCTCAGGCTAGCTTAAGGGAATGCTATTCTTGCAACGTTGGTCTACAGCACAATATAACGGCACTCTGCACTTCCAAAGTGTTCCAAGAGACAAGGGCGGGATCCAGGGATTTGGTCATGCCTCACATCTGAGTGTTTGGAAAGCCATAGAATAACGTTCAAAACCAGTTAGAATGATAGTTGCCTACTAACGTTGTAAACTAAAAAAGGTCTCGAAAAAGAGGGAAACTTAAGATCTCGTCTTCACAGAATCGTTAAGATACACTGGTCTTCAAAACTGTTGAGGTCGTAAAATGTTAACAGAAAACGGGGTAAAAAGTTTGACCAAAAATCCTTTCCTAGTAGGATAAACCTCAGATAGGTCATATACGAGCTTTGCCTCCTTTCTAAACTACAGAATCCACAACTTTCAAATGTATAGCGTTTCTTCAAGGGAACTACTCACTACTCAGAGGCGCTCCCAAGACCAGCACGGCCAAATAGGTCATTTTAAGTTGAGAGAGGAATGCCTGAGGCGGAGTTCTAGGAATGGAGCGGATTGCCAGAGAAAGGCCATTTCCAGGTCGAGGGACCAACCACTAGAGAAGGCACTTTGGCTCTGCCATGGTGGAGGGGGTCAGCGCTTTGTGACGTCAGCAAATGGGACAGAGAGAAGACCAAGTTAGCCCATGACAACTGCTTAGAAAGAACCGTCTACTTAACTAAGTCAGCTTCAAGCATTCCATGTTGTATGAACATTAGAGAGTGTAGCCTACGCCTATGCGCTTCCGCGCGTTTGGACCCGGTTCGCATACCGATGGTGGCGTATTTCATTGATTTAAATCTCGGGTTAGCACGTTCCGTACACGGGAAACTTAAAGGGTGTGGCACCATTCAAACGGAGAGCGGTGGTGAAGGATCTCATCCGAAGAATTCATTGAAACATAAAGTAGGGTCGAGGCTGTAGAAAAACATGAACATTTACGTTTATTTAAGCGATGTTGACATTAAGGTGGCTGAGATGGAGTGTTAAACCTAATTGCCCTTTACAACACTAACACTGAAAGCAATGTCGTCAAATGTTCCGATTACAGTTACCATCGTTGACAACAGAGAATTAACAATTGTAACTCATCTAAATGCTCTTTCTAGCGAACACATAAAGCATAAATAGGGTATTTAGTCAAACATGTCTAAATCATCTCAGCATTAGTCAACTGTATCCTTAGTCAACTGTATCAAACTCATCTCAAAATCAATCAACAATGTCAACAGTTGTCAAAAGGTTAGTCAGTGATTTCATCAAATGCCAGAGCTACTGGTTAAGCTGAAGAAATACAGCCTATTGAAAGCAGTAACTAACAGCACCTCTTAAATCATCAACTCCGAGAGAAAAACAGCGAGTACTTAAAAACTGAAGAATTGCAACTGTAACAATAGATAAGACAAAAATAATGATAACATTCATGACACAGATCAGCCAACCTAGTCTTTATAAAGGCATTTGATTTGGCTGACTGTAACACTGTTAGTAAGCCTAAGAGAGTTCAGAGTAAGTTCATTTGTTAAGGCCAATTCTGTAAGGCCAATATTTGCATACAACCTGGAGAAGAACAATTTTTCAGCTCACTCACACAGTGCTCACTAAAAGACTGTTCCGAATGTGTACAGAAATTTTGTTGAAATCAAAAGAAAGGTAAAAAGGTAAAACATTTGTTCAAACCTCTGTAGAAAGAGGCCATCCATTAAGTATGTAGCCTACGCATGGAGTGAAGGAGTTAACCAAAATGCATACGCTTTCATATGGGGAGGGTCTACTGATAATGTACGTACCAATAGGAAAGGGGGTGAAGCCTCAATAATAATTTGTATATTATTGGCCTTCAAATGTGCCACAGTTCATTGTTTTCAGCTATCAGTAAAGTAGTACTACCGGGAGAAGTTCTACTGTGGGAGAGGTGTAACTTTTACGGCCGTTGACTATCTGTTTTTATTAAACACGTTAATATTATTAATCCTGTGTGGATTATTAATATAGACCGTTATGATATAGGATGGCGTCAAGAGTACGTACGCAGGTGGAGGTGGGTGGGTTAACTTTTCCTAATTTTTTGCATACATACTAAATAGATGACCCCAAACTCCTCAGAAGAATAAAAGTAAAGCTAGCACAATTTTCAATAGAAAATTCTGAAAAGCGTGAAAGTGGGGTTTACATTCCTCTACAAAACCTCCTCGAAAGCCGTGGTCCTCGAAGTCGAAGAATCTGTCTGCTGAGGCACTGATAGGAACAAGTAATACAACAAAAAATATTAAGTTGACCTTTGTTTTAGGGTACGGAAAAAGTTGGTGAGGATTTTGCAAAAGTCTCACATTTCTCGTTGGAATGTATAACAGACTTTAAACAGAGACGCTTACTTCCGAAGTCCTATTGAACCTCAGGACTTGCCGTGTACTTTTACGTTTACACTGGGGCCATATTCGATACTGATGGGTGACAGGACAGGTATGTATAAACATAGAGTCTGATCAGCAGACTCAAAACTGCAATGTTTGGAATAGAGAACACCAAACAAATCTTAAAGTCAACTGCACAAAATGGTATGGAAACAAAGAAATAATAAAGACCTACAATCAAGGCAAAAACCTCTTAAACCAGTTTCATTTCATTGTCCACTTCATCTCTTAACTGCGTGGCCATCATGACATAATACAGCAAGAGATAACTCCAAGAGGGCCAATCCGACTAAATTACAATGGTAATTGTAATTAGAAATTTATATAGCGCCACTTCTTGCAGTGGTGCCATATTAATTTTTATGCCTCTAATTGGGGTTGCTGATTTGGTGAAGAGCCGACAGGGTTGGTCTTCTCACGCTGGTTACAGTCCATGACGCTCGTAATCGTAATTGTAATCTTGAAATTTCCACAGCGCCCAAAGAAGCGAAGTCGTGGGAACCAGCTTATTCACAGGCGCTTAGTCAAAACAAAATCGATAGGCGGAGGATGAAATTGGTTCCAGGTCAAAATCCAAAGGGGTCAGACAGTCAGACGGCTAAGGTGGATGGTGTTTGGAATTAAAGCCGCAAGCGTAAGGGGATGACGAGGAATCAGGATAGGATTTGTGAAAAAGCAGTGTGTTTAGTTTTGGGTAAAAGACCTGTGGAGAGATAGCAAGAGGTGAGGTTTTGGTGAATTCGTAGGATAACTTTTGGCATAATTCTGGCAGGTTGCCCAGTAAACTTTAAGAATAAACAAGGTTTATAAATAACTTGGGAAACAACCTAAAAAAAGTTTATCAAAACATTGGGGAATCAGAGAAAGGCTGATAAGGAGACGCATACAAGACCCACATGGTCTCCCTTTGTAAACTGAACTGATAGATTTCCAACAGCTAAAACGTTAAAAATGCCCAGATAACATAAACATGGTTTTCCATTCTGCAGGAAGCAATACTCTACGTACAGCACTTGCAACAACAGTAATTGTAGCCAGCAGTAAATTCATCAACATTTAAACATCAGTTCCATTTCAAGTGGATTATCGAGCGGTTTTTCACAATGCAGTTCCAGACAACAGTGCTGTCGAGTTAAGGTACTCATTTGAAGGCGCTATATAGAAATGTCCCTATACTTATGTACATACATACAAACTTTTTTGTTTTGTAAGGCCGAACTGCACAATGAGAATTGGAAAATCTGTGGAATCAGATTCATGGTTCTGATAATTGTTGAAAGCGAAATAACAGCAAAAGACACAGATATATTTTACACAGCTTTACGGTGGCATGTATTTTGGCATGAACAGATTAGTAATTTGGCTATGACTCTCCAGTGTATATATATTGCCTATACGGTGTACACTCATTATATATATATATAATATATAAACGGTGTAGACTCATTAGACAAGAAGTCATGGGGGATATAGCATGTAAAAAAGGCTACTCAATGAAAGGAATGATGCCTGTATGGCATGTTAAACAGTAGGACATGTTAAGTAAATAGCTTTTGGGGTACATAACACCATTTTGCATTAAGGAGTGTGTAAAGGAGTCTACACTGTGTAAATATATATATAACCACACTGTATGTATAAGTGCATATATATATATATATATATATATATATATATATATATATATCCACAAATGCAATGAACACAATGAACATTAAATCCCAAACACTGCATTACCACAATATGCAATATCTTGCAACAAATTGCTGTTGTTGTCAAGACTAGCAAAAATAAATCCGTGCTCGAAATTTAAGATACTAAAATTATGAAATCCTTCACCAACAGTTTTAACAACTGAAATAAACCATATACACAAAATGCAGGATTTTCGTGAAGAGTATATACAAGACTTTCTTCCAGAAATACAAAGCAGACAAACAATGATAAACAATTGAAAATAATTATGCAACTGACATCAGTAACTGATTAATGCATTGGGATTTTACTAATTACGTGTTTGCCCTTCACCACCAAGCCTAGGATTCAAATGTTGGTTTGCCATGTAAACTTCACAATTGTTCTTTAGCCATGTAGTGCAAGCTAAAAGATTTAGCCATGTAGCATAAACCAAAGGATTTAGCCATGTAGTTTAAACCAAAAGATTTAGCCATTATAGCATAAACCAAAGGATTTAGCCATGTAGTGTCAACCAGAGGCTTTAACCATGTAGCATAACCAAAGGCTTTTGACATGTAGTGTAAAAGAAAAGTCTTAGCCATGTAGTGTAAACCAAAGTTAACTAGGTCATTTGTTTTTGGTCATTAAAAGTGTAAGTGGCATACTAAGACTGCAATGTTATAAATGTGTCATTATTTGCACATTCACCACATGGATATCTGTATCTGTGTGGGTGTATCCATGTATGTACTGGTACTTGACTAGTTGTACAACTGCTCAGTTTGTGCATCAGCTGAAATATCTTTCAAGCCCTGGATAACAACTTTGAGGAGTGTACTTAAAATGAGCAAAAACCTAACATTATGGTTATCTGCAGGAACAACATTAACCCTTTCAGTGGCACTTTAAATTTCTAAGCAAAATCCCGCTTGCTACGGAGACATCATCATGCAGCAGATAGATAGCATAGAAATAGTACTTGAAGTCTCTCTAAAGCAATAAGCGTGGGACAAGCAAAGGCACCGAACAACAGGAACAAGACATCTTTCAAGAGAAAACAAACATACTTTGTAAAGTTACTACAAAGCATTTTGTTAAGTTGATGATTTCGGGTGAACCAGCACTTACTCATTCAAGCAGACAGTTCGCACATAATACATGAAGTAGGTGCCTTAATTGTAGGACCAATTATAATCATTTACCACTAGATTTTTCAGACAGTATGTCCTGTTCGAACAGACAGGTTCCTGTACGTCTGCCTATGAGGGTATGTGTGTCTCTGTCTGTCTGTCTGACTGTGTGTTTCCCTCTGCCTCTTTCTGCATGTTTACAAGCCAGTCACGTGGTCACTATTCAAGTGTATAACTTCAACTGTGCCTGCCAGATTTAGTTTGTCCACTGCATCCCTGGACGATTACAAATTATAGTAAGAACAAATACAAGGAAACAGATTCTTGACTTAGTTAAATGGATTTTGTTACTGAAAAGAAAACTGAAGATAATCCACATTCTGTCAGTGCAAACCTATTGCCTAGAACTCTAGTCTCATCATAATTTTCACTGTACTGACATCATCATCATCATCATCATCATCATCATCATTATCATCAACATCACCGTCACCATCATCATCATCAACATCACTGTCACCGTCATTATCATCATCACCACCATCATCATCATCATCATCATCATCACCACCACCACCACCATCATCAACATTAACCTCATCATCATCAACAACATCATTATCATCACTACTGCTAATAACATCAACCACCATCGTCATAACCATCACCAGCTTCATCACCAACACCAAACTCATCACCAGTTCATGACGTCAGCCATTTGACAACAAAAGCGTACAAACAAATGATTTCTATTCGCGTCCGTCTGTTTTCAGATTTACTGCTAGTCCACATTTACTTCAAGTCTTGTCATCTCCTCATTGTTACATTGTCCATCGCAACAACCCATCACAGATAGCATTGTAAAACGATTTGACAATTGCATTCTCTGTGATTGACCTCTCAGTCCATGGAAGTGGTCTCTCCACTCGAATCCAGAGTCTGCAATCAACTGATTGCAGTCTCCAGCTGTGACTAGAATGTGTCCGTGTCCTTGGTGACCGCGGCTGCTGCGGCAGGTGCAGATGCGGGAGCTGTTCATCAGTGTCACTAATTCTTTAGAGTCAGCTTCGGTTTCATTGGATACATCTGACACGACAAATATAACAGCATGACTGAACAGAGGACTTAAAGTAGCTGGACCCTGTGGTGGATGGATGGATGGATGGGTTTGTGAGTAGGTGGGTGGGTTGATGGATTGACGAGAGGTGGATTTAACTGGAGTGATGGATCTGTGGATGGATGGATGGGTCAGTGAATGTGGACTGACTGATGTATGGAAGTGTTCAAAGAGGCATGACACACACAGTCTGTTACAGTTAAGATTAGGTCCCAGTTGAAGGGCTACTATACCCTAATGATGCATTCATCCCACTCCCAGAAAAGCACTGAACATTCTTATATATCCACTTGCAGGTCCACAGTCTGAGGACCTTTAAGATGCCCGGATATTAAAAAGACCACCTTGCCGTTGTCAGGATTTCTCATGGCTAGAGTCTTCACACATTGATTAGTTTCAAGGTCATGAATGTGCTATCTAAGACCACTTACAATTTATGCCTTATAAATATGCCTTTGTATAAAATATCTTTTTATATGGCTTTTGTCTTTGTCTATTCATATTAATTGAAGTTAAATTTTGGACATTAACGATTAACCATTTCTTAATCAGTACCAGCCATAAAAAAATTCACTTTTTATTTTTTTTATTTTTAAGTTTTACCACCCTCTGGAATGTGTTGACCCTAAGCCATGGCTCGGTTGTTCCTATAGTAAATCCGCCAGTGCCGTTATACAGACCGGCGTCTCTCGTTTGTTGCACTAGAGGGCAAAATTAAACAGTGCGCCTCTATCTAAGGAGAGAGAGCAAATGGTTGTTAAAATGCGGTCAAAACAGGGGAGATGCAGCTTCTGAAGATATGAAGGCTCTTGAAGGCACTTACTGATATCAAGGATATAGGTAATATAGGTCACT
This sequence comes from Aporrectodea caliginosa, assembly GCA_020284085.1. NCBI lineage: Eukaryota > Metazoa > Annelida > Clitellata > Crassiclitellata > Lumbricidae > Aporrectodea > Aporrectodea caliginosa. The sequence continues at coordinate 189,125 of JACEVL010000027.1, forward strand.
GACAAGCTCCCTTTTGCCTCAGGCATCAAATTAGTAATGGATCCCATATCTGCGATCGAACAGAAAGTTGGGGAGGTAGAGATGGCCAAAATCTGTGCAGTCAGGAATTTCTTGTTAGGCGACCTTCTCTCTCAAATATAGGTTTTACGCAATAGTAGTAGCAGTAATACTGGTAGCAGTACGAGTAGTAGTAGCAATAGCAGCAGTAATGCAGTAATAGCAGTAGTAGTAGTAGTAGTAGTAGTAATAGTAGTAGTAGTAGTAGTAGTAGTAGTAGTACTAGTCATAGTAGTAGTAGTATTAGCTATAGTAGTAGTAGTAGTAACAAGTAGTAGTAGTGGTAGTGGTAGTGGTTGTTGGTGGTGTTGTAGTGGTAGTGGTAGTGGTAGTAGTAGTGGTAGCAGTAGTAGTAGTAGTAGTAGTAGTAGTAGTAGTAAGTAGTAGTAGTAGTAGTAGTAGTAGTAGTAGTAGTAGTAGTAGCAGTAGCAGTAGCAACAGCAGTAGTAATAGTGGTAGTAGTAGAAGTAGTTCAGTTGGTATATCTGTATAGCACCCATTCAAGATATTTCCACAGATGCTTAGCAAAGTCTGCAGTAACTTGGACAGATAGAAATTACAATTGCTAACTCTTACAGAGAGATAGTTGCGAGGGACGTAGCCCTGTTTGGTCGTCGTCGGTTGGTTAACCGGTTTCGCCCACCACCACTCCATCTCGGCATCATCTCCCTTGCGAACCACTCGCAATTGGTCGGTTTCCCGGAATGACAGTTCGTCTGTTCCTGTTGCGTTGTAGTCGGTTGTTGCATAGACAACGCCACCATTGGCAACACCGATCGCTTGGCTCTGCTCTGTTCAGGCAACAGGAAACAACAAGCAGTTGATTGGCAAGACAGGAAAATAACAATGGACATCATTAATGGGAAAGTAAAGTAAGGAAAGGGGAGTTAGGTATGGTAAGAGAAGGTACGATGGGTAATTTAAGTTTAGGTCAGGTCAGGTAAATAGGGTGAGGTAATGGAATGTTAGGTATGGTAAGACATGGTAAAGAAGAGGAGGGAAGGTTAGGCCAGTTTAGTTAAAGCAAGGTAAGATAAAATAAGGTCAGAGAAGATAAAGGAACATGAAACGCAGCAATACAAGATGAGGCAAGTTATTTTCTCATTCATCACAAACAGAGATCCTGTCCTAAGCAAAAAAGAAACGGGAACTCCGGCTTCAGGCACCATGTTAATCTAGAAATTTTTACCGGTACGGCGTTCTGGTCGTTAAAAAAACCGGAATGCCATTCCGATGATCCCTGATCACTAACCCTCCTTTTACGAATAGTCTTCTTGAGCAACGACTTTACCATCAGGAATATTTTGGCTGAAGCGCAAACATGACAACATCAATCCAACAATCGGAAAATGGGATACACAGCTCAAAAATGCTCGTATGTATGTATATACAATTATACATATGCATATCCATATGTACGTATATGTTTGCATGTGCATATGCATGGATGTATGGATGATGTATGCATATATGTACATATGTATGTATGCATGTATTCATGTGTGTACATGTGTGCATGATGTAGGCGCAAGTATATCTATGTATTATACATTGTATTTACGCATGAGGATATTTAATATACAAATATGTACCTCTTGTCTCCATTTTCACATCAGCCTACCCTCCGGGATTCCAACCCAGGACACAGAGGTGAAGGCAAGCACGCAGGCGCCATACAAATGCAATCAATAATCGAGCAGTCCGTCCTCTGAAGCGTCCCATCCTGCGCGACGTTTTATTCTATATCACAGATGTGGGATCCATTAATAATTTGAAGCCAGCGGCGGCCACAGAGGGCGATTATCAATGACGAAATCAAATAACAACGTTAATGTTGCCATTTCATCATTCGAGCATGACAAGCCAAGCATAGCAGGGCACTGAACGGTGAATCGAGAAGCACTGTTTTGCGTGTACGTATATATTTAAGCATTTATATACGGGCTTTTGCGAAGCGATCAAACGTGCTGGTTACGACGAGTGCACCAAAGATAAATATCCATGTACAAGCAATAACATCAGATCACTGAAGCACATACTGCATTAGTATGCACACATGTACGTATATATGTAGGCAGGCATGTCCTTATTTATGTATGTATGTACGTATTCGTGTCTGTACATGTCTGTACATACAGTATGCACGTATGCAAGACGTATGAATGTATATATATACATGTATGCATGTGTGCACGTATGTAAGTATTCATGTATGTATGTACGTTATCATGTCTATACATACAGTATGTATGTACGCGATGTATGTATGTATGCATATGCAACCATGTATATATGCATGTATGTATGTATGTACAATTGTACACATTTTGAAGACAATACATATGCATGTATCACTTTTTCTTTCTCTAAAACCTTTCAGACCACTCAAAAGTGCTGCACATAATTATGTATAGCTATCTAACTGATTTCAACAGAATTACGAAAATTCTGGTTGTAACTGTTAAAGGGTAATTGAGAATTTATAAAGCGCAACTCCGAGAAGCTCCCGGCCCCAGATGACATGGAAAGTAGTTCCCATTGGAGACCAGAAAGAAAGGCATTCCAAGAGGCATGGCCAACAAGCGCGAAGCTGGGGCGCTGTGCTGTGACAGTTGGAGTCTTGGGAATGCCCAGGGCCCCACGTGCCATCGATCTCAGGGGACGGCGGCCAGGGACAGTTGGAATTACGACACAGACTTCCTTTATGTAGATTGGATTGCAACAGGAAAGACAGTTCTGCACATGAACCAAGGTCTTGAATAGCATGTGCTCTCCAATTCGAAGCAAGTGGAGCTGCCACAACACGAATGCGGAAATATAGCCAAGCTTGGGATACCACCAATGTAGGCCTAGTAGTGGTTTCAGTGCAACGACACTGTGTGATAACAAAGATCAGTAGCGTCGCCCTCCTCCTTCATCCAGGATTGGGACTGGCACTTCCAGAGTACGAGCAGTGGTGGAGTTAATACCACCAATTATATGAGCCGACAACATTTAACTGTAACTGGGCGCTGCAGGAGGACTCAAGGCCCACGAAGCTCAAATTGCGGAAGTCAACTCTGGAATAGATCAGAGCATGGACGAGAGTAACAGAGGCCTCAGGCGACAGGGAATGGCGGATGGTGCGTATTTCGCGCAAGTGATAGATGCAGGTGCGATAGAAAATGTGTGGCCAACTGGCCACAGTAGTTCTGCTTAATTAAGCAGACAATTGGTGTCCGTGACGGTTTTGGCCACACTAGTGCCTGTTTTTCCCAGACATTACATTGAAGAGCGAGCACTGCAAGGCATGAATATAGCTACAGAGTTAGGTTCCGTTCCAATATTAGATAAAATCGCAAAATGACAATTGGAATTGAAATAAAATGATATTAATGTCTTTCTACTCAGGAGAACCTGTAAAGGCTTTCTTCAGCATATCCATCTATGTACAAAGGCATCACATTTTAATTCTCGATGCAACAATATAGGCAAAGCAAAACACTTTGAAATTTGTCTTAGCTCAGATTTGAACCCAGTGCCCCAGTGAGAAAAACATTACAGGATTGATGCTGTGCCAACTTCTATGCCACTTGGAAGCATATAATAGTCAGTTAAAAGTTCCAAAATGATTCTGTCTAAACACTGAGAAACACACATAGGCCTACATACATACAAGCAAACCGGTACCCACACCCATACATGTACCTATATACCTACATGAATGGATGCATACATGGCACATAATAAGATAAGCTGATAGTTCACAAGTGTCTAAAAAACTCCTCATAAGCATCTTCAAAAGGTTGACGAAAGAGGTCAAACATGACCACATTAATCTACCAACAGGATGCCTTCTTAAACCTCCCATGTTGAGCAGTGGCATTAACTGACCACATAAGGACGGACAGCGTAAGTACTAAACCATCGTTAGTCATTCATGCAAGTACTTATGCCAGCTCAAGTAAGCTCTACTTCACAGTGCCCGCCAGCATCGTATCAACGAAACCAAACGGCCACATAGTGTTTAATAACTTTGCATTCATTCCTTAAAAGGTCAAACGAAACATAAGGGAAGAAGAGCAGTCCCTTAAACTAATTTAAACCCAAAATGCTACAATGGATGAGAAGAGCAGTCACAGCAGTAGTAATAGTAGTCGTGGTGATAGGTAATGTCCTGCTCCCAGTACCAGTCGAAATAGTATACTAGTAGTAGTAACTAATACCCCAGAGGCAGCAATGGTTGGGAATGTATTTTATGGACTTCACCTCATAGCCTTGAAATGTCTGAATGTAATTTAACGTAAATGTACAGGTTTTTCTATAGCGAACATTTGGCCTCGACCCTGCTATTAAATGTAAATATATATATATATATATATATATATATATATATATATATATATATATATATATATATATATATATATATTTATATATATATTTGCAATAAATTGATCGGCTGAGATTTTCACCACCGATGCCCGTTGGAATGGGCGCAATACGCCATTTAAGCGAACTATGTTAGCCAAAGATTCAAATCTCTGAAATACCCATCATCTATAGAGACTAACCAGACCCGCCTGCACTGAGGCATATGCTCCTACCAATGTAGCTAACTGGGCATATCATGGTGGGTAGCTAAATTTCTCCCTCTCAGCTGATCATCCCACCGAGAGTTAACAATCAGTGCACTCAATTTTTGGTTGAGTTTACGGAGTTGCTCACAAGGAGCAGAAACTTCAAAATTCTTTCAGCCCTGGAGAGGATTTGAATTGCAATTCTCCGAATGACAGACTTACACATAAACAACTCTAGACTTAGCACAATTGACAGTCCACACTGGATTGTCAGTTGTGCTAGTCAAGAAGTCATTGTACTGGACTGTCCAGTAAAATGACTTCTAGACTAGCACAACTGACAGTACAACAACCTTCAGACTATACCAACATAAAATGGCCTGCACTGCCCTGCAGTTCCCAAGAAGAAGAGCAGTCCATTAAGCTATCCCTGAGGTAGCCATGTATTACCGACTTCATTTCTAAGCCTTTGCATAAGAGGGAGGGTTGCAAGTCCTCTCCCTAGCTGTCTCATCTTCCCACCGAGAGTGTACGGTCAGTGTACTCATAGCTGACATGGCAAGGGGCACAGGTGGAGCAGAAATTTCAAACCAAATTTCTGCCCTGGCACAGGATAATTCAAACAGGAATATTTTCTCACCGGAAAGGTATTTGTTGCAGTCGTCATAGCCTTGCAGCTGTCGATTGCACTTCTCGACTGGAATCTGGCGATCATTGAACGTCATTGCAAAGAGACAAGCTCCGTTCTGCACCAACAGCTTCACCATCTCCACGTTGTTACAGGACGCTGCACAGTGCAATGGTGTCCTGGTAACAACAACGGCGTAAGAGCAGTGTTAGGAAAGTGAATGTATTACGTCTCGCGAAGACCAAGGAGGAGGAGGAAGAGGAGGAGCACATGGAGAAAGACTCAGGAAAATGAAGAGGAGGAGGAAGAGGATGGAAAGAAGCTGAGCGATAAAGAAAAAGTTGAAGTAGGAAGGAGGACGAAAAGGAGGAGAAGAAGAAGAAGGATGAAAGAAAGAGCAAGGAGAGAGGAGGAGGCCGTGGAGGAAGGAGAGAAACAGAGCAGTGGAGAAGAAGGAGCAGAAGATGAAAGACAATGACGAGGAAGCTGATCAGGAGAAGGAGCAGTGCAGAAGGAAGACAAAGACGAAGAGGAGGAGAATAAAAGAAGCAGTAGAGACTAAGTCACAGCAGAAGATGAGGAGCAGGAAGAGGAGGACAAACAAAGGAGCAAGGGGAACAGCATGAGAAGGAAGATAGAGGAGGAGGAGGAGGAAGAGGTGATGAGAGAAGAAGAGGAGGAGAAAAGAGGAGAAGGAGGAGGAGGAGAAGTAAGAATAAAAGGAGCCAGAGATTGAAGAAAAAGAGGAAGAAGAAAAGAAGCAGAAGCAGGAGCTGGATAAGGCAGACAAGGAGGAAGTGGAAGAGGAAGAAAAGGAGCAGGCGAAGATCATGAGAAGGAAATGGTGGCCAAAGACAGATATGATGCTGCTGGTGATGATGACGACGAAGTCGACAATGATGATGACGACGACGACGATGATGATGATGATGACCACGACAATGATGATGATGACAACGATGATTATGATGATGATGACAACGACAATGATGATGACGACGACGATGATGACGACGACGTTGATGATGACTACGACGATGATGATGTCGTTGGTTCGTACCATCCGTCGGCGTCTGTGATGTTGACGGTGCATCCGTAGTCGATAAGGAACCGACAGACGGCGTGATGTCCACTGAAGACAGAGTTATGCAGAGCAGTCACTCCACTCTCATTAGACACCATTGCATCTCTCACCTGTCCCATGACCATTACGATATTAACAGACTCATATAACACTTGGTGCAGGGATAGGAGTACATAGAGAGAGAGAGAGAGAGAGAGAGAGAGAGAGAGAGAGAGAGAGAGAGACAGACAGACAGAGAGAGACAGACAGACAGACAGACAGACAGACAGACAGACAGACAGACAGACAGACAGACAGACAGACAGACAGAGACAGACAGAGACAGAGAGACAGAGAGACAGAGAGACAGAGAGAGAGAGAGAGAGAGAGGAGAGAGAGAGAGAGAGAGAGAGAGAGAAGAGAGAAAGAGAAAGAGACAGAGAGAGAGAGAGAGACAGACAGACAGACAGACAGACAGAGAGACAGAGAGGATATGAGAGAAAGGGAGGGGCAGAGCGACAGAGAACAAAGGACAGGTACAGAGAGACAGAAAGGGTCTAGACTCTAGAGTATACTCTCTCTCTCTTTTTTCTGTCTGTCTGTCTGTCTGCCTCTCTCTCTCCCTCTGAATTATTAATAAGAAAGATAAAATAAATTAAATTACGAGAAATGAAGGAAGGAAACAAACAAAGAAAGACATGAAAGAGATAAGTAATTATTAGATCAGATGCGTTAATGGATCAAAGAATGAATAAATGAATGAAAGAAAAATACAGTCAGCACTACAAAGAAAGAAATAATAACGGAATGATATCAGATATCTTATCTCAAAGGAAAAACAGAAAAGTAGACAAATATAAAAAGCAGAGAAACAACTAATAATTATAATTACTGACTGACTGACTGATTGACTGACTGACTGACTGACTGATTGAATGACTGACTGACTGATTGACTGACTTATTGACTGATTGACTGACTGATTGACTGACTGACTGATTGACTGACTGATTGACTGACTGATTGAATGACTGACTGACTGATTGACTGACTGACTGACTGATTGATTTACCGACTGATTGGTCGATTGATTGACTGATTGCTCAACTGACTGACTGACTGATTGAATGACTTACTGATCGACTTACTGATAATCGAATGAAAGAAAAAAGAAAGAAAACAGAACTAAAAACAGAGACGGAAGGAGAGACAGAAGCGCGAGACGGATGAAGACGGAAGCATTGTTAAGTGAAGGAACCGAGCCACGTTCAGCTACTATTCTCCGGACAAAAAAAACGACGTTGTTATCCAAATTGGACTGGGAGGGAGGGAGGGAGGGAGGAGGGAGTAGGACTACTTCGGCGACAAGTCCTAATATACGATTCCCGTGGGTGGAGTGGATGGGATTAAAGTGGAAAAGGATGCAGGAAGCCATGGCTTTTAACAGCTCAACACACGAACTTAAAAATACAACAGCAGTCAACCTGTACCAGTGTGTGTATATGTATGTTTCGCATATGTATGTGTATGTATTCGTGTACAATGCATACGTGTGTGTGTGTGTGTGTGCGTGCGTGCGTGTGTGTGTGTGTGTGTGTGTGTGTCTGCACATAATCTGGTACCACTGCGTGAAGTTATAAACGGGTAAAAAAACGCAGTATCTATAATAGACAAGGTCAGATGGATCATGTCCCAACAAGTAAATCTTTGCCCTCACAATAATAACATAGGCCACTCTGTGGTACACAGGATGATATAATGGTGAGAGTGCTTGACAGACAACTAAAAGGTTGTACAATGTACAAATCACTGGTTAGGCCACAGTTGGAATACTGCATCCAGGCATGGAGTCCATGCCTGAAACAGGACATTGAAAAACTGGAGAAAGTGTAAAGAAGAGCTACAAAATGATTTGGGGCTACAAGGATTTGAGCTGATGAAGAAAGGTTGAGAAGGTGTGGACTAACAACATTAGAGAGAAGGATGAGCAGAGGAGATCTAATGGAAGCTTACAAGATTATCACTGGAAAGGAAGCAGTAGAGTACAATTAGCACCAAACAAGGCAACTCGAGGATACAGGTATAAATTATTTAAGAAGCCAAAAGGAACATTAGGGCAGAAATTCTTCAGTGCAAGAGTTAGACTTGTGGAATGGTCTGGATGATCCTACTGTCTCAGTGGACACTGTCACGGCTTTTAAGAGGACGCTTACGATAATGGGTTATTAAGCATTCAAGGTTAATTTGCAGTGGTTCCAACACAGACCACACGACTTCTGAACCACTTTAAACCCTTGTTATGTTATGCTATGTTATGTTATGTTAAGAGGTTGAGGGTTCAAAGGGCAGAAAGGTGATTTCTGTTTCACTACCGCCAATTGGCGAACTTTGCTATAAAATGAGTACACTGACCATACACGGTCAGTGGGAAGATAAGGAGACAGAGGACTGGCCACCCACACTCAAGTTCAGAGGTTAAGACAATTCTTCACACCCATTACTGCCTTTCAGGGTTAGCTCAATGGACTACTCTTGTTCATCTACCATCCAAAGTGCCTGGAAGGGTTACCTAACAACTGACATACCAGTATGAGATTGTTGCCTCTGGAGTAGAGGTATACCTTCAATAGCACAGTATACAGATGGACCTTAGTAATCAAAGTAATTAACACCAGATCATGAGATTGGGTTAGTTTAAATAGAGGTTACAAATAAATAAACCATAACATAAATATATTGTATGGACCTCAGGAATGATGGTAACTCTAACTGAAGTGTCTTCAGGAAATACTTGGAAGGCACTGTGAGAGCATTCAGTTGCATTAACATCATTCTAGATAGTAGTATTAGAATCTATTCGATGAATCTTACCTTAGGAATGGTTACTTTGACTAAGTCCAGTTCTCCTTCAAGAGCTGCATTCAGCAGAAGCGAGACCGGCTCAAAGCTGACTCTCTGCTTGCGCTTACTCCTCTTTGCAGTCTCTCTTACAGGCGCCACACAAGAAACGCCAGCCTCCAAAGCACCATCTGCACCAAGATCATCGATGAACGACGTCTCAGCATCCAGTGGAGGATCATAAGGAGCACCTGGAGAAGGACTTCGATCCACTCCATTCAACTGTGCCTCTTCCGGTTTAACCACCGCATCCGATGCACCTTCAAAGAACAGTCGCCTTGTTTCGGCAGACGCGAGCAATGGACTGCGAACTTTGACCTGTGATGATGCACTGTCACATGACAGAACTCGACGAATCGGCTGAGGCGCGTTGCAGCGGCTGCGACGCTCCGTTGGGCACAGATACAGATTCAGCGATACCTGGTCGCTGTGGGAAACCGGCAAACTGGAATCGTCTTTAGCACTAGGTCTGATTTCAAGGGGTTTTCCAGACTCCAGTTCCGCTGGAAACGTTTTCGATGCGGATGTCTGATCTTGCTGAGACCTTACTTCCAGCGCTGGAGCGTTGGAGTCTTTCACCTGCGAGCGGCAGTCTTTCATGTTTCGAAAGAAGTCGCCATAGAGGTCACTCATGTTCTTGTTGTACTGACTCGACGCGCCGGAACCAAGCTTGTTCTGGTAGATGCTCGAGATCGCTCCTCTTGATCCATAGCGGTAAGAGCACTTTGGACTGGCAGGAACCATGTTACCAGACACTGACTGTCTCTTCATGAGCACAGAAAGTGCGCTACTCACTGAATCATTCGAAGTGTCGATCTTTGTTGATAGTCGCAGACCTGTTGGTGCATTCAACCGGCGCTCAGGGTCCGGAGGCAGAGAAACTGGAGAGTCCATGATGATCATAGAGTCAGTCGGTGATATAGGAGATTCCGGTGACGACTTTTGATAGTCGCAGTTGTTGGGACTTAGGGAGGTCAGCGCAGAGTTTGCGACGCTGTTTAGAGGAGTGGCACTAGGAGAAGACAGAGAGGATTTGGAAGATGCGGATGAACTGCTTTGAGTTGATGAAGAAGGTGACATGAGTGAACCATTGGTCTCATCACTCTTCTTCGGCTTATTCGATGATGAAGAATTCTCTGCACTGATTGATGATGCGGAAACTGAAGCAGAAAGTGAAGAAGTGAAACGAGAGGCTGAGACATTTGCATTCTCTAAGGCCACAGACGTTTTCACCCCACTGGCGCCATCTGTCACGGTCTTACTCAATCCGACCGACTTGTCTCCCAGAGTGGAAACGCTTTCTTTCGGCGTTTTTTGTGATGCTGTAGGACCTGGACCACTGTTGCTATAGAGCAAGGACTCTGGACCGGACTTGATTACAGCACGGTGCTTGACGCTACCATTGCTGCCACCTGTTGACGATGAACCTCTATCGTTCAAAGAAGTGTTTGGCTTGGTGGGGCTTTCACTGGGCACCAGAGATGCGTCTCGAGGATGACCTTTGAGAAGAGCTTCGTTGGATTTCACGGTCTGTCCGGAAGACGATTCTTTGCAGGAAACAGCTGGTGATATATGAACCGCGGTTGTTTTCGTTGTGTCGTTCGAAGACTTGGTAACAGCGCCTGATGGAATGGTGCTGATTGTTCCACTGGAACTTGCAGATGATGATGATGTTTTCTTATCGTTTGTCATCTTCGAAGGAAGAGAAGCTGCAGTTGTTTTCAAAGACACAGCCGTGACAACAGTCTGCGAATTTGTCTGCTGTGGAGGCAGAGAGTGTGAATGACGAGCGGCGCTCGTGGTAGAACCACCTGATTTTGCGGAAGATGATGTCACGTCTGACGACTTTGGACCAGACACCAGAGAGATACCTGCTGTTGTTCTAACGCAGTTAACAGAATTCATCGTTGTGGTCGTCGTGGGAACTTTGGCGTTTGATTTCACTAAGTTTTCACCTTTGCCCGGCGATCCGTGGGGTAAAGAATTGGCATTCTGTATCAGCTTGTGATTTACTACCGGAACGTCTTTACTTTGCCTGGTGACTGCATTGGCTGCTGTGGTAACACTGCTGTGACTTGGCGCATGTGATGATGACGCTTTGGCACCAGGCAATTTATTTGAAGACATGTTGCTAGCGCCTGAAGACAATGCTACATTTGGTTTTGGAGTTTCTGCCACCGTGCTGAAGTTCCGTGCAAGTTGTCCCACCTTGCTATCATCTGCTACAATGCCTACCTTTCCCCGTGGACTGGACTGACCTTCGAGTCCTGCTCCCAATCCAGATCTCGATCCAGACAAGGAGTGGACCTCGACGGACTGAGAACGCGTACGAACGACCTTGGAATCTGCGCTCGCCGGGCGGTATGGCCTTGGAGCGAATCGACTCATCATCTCAACCCCTGAAGACACTCTTCTTCCTGGGTCAGTGTTTGTCAATGGACCTGACAATTTTATCTCAAGGCTTGACGCAACACGATCTTGTCTACCCACAGTCTTCTCTTTCACATCATTTCCGGTTCTTGCGACGCTGTTCTTGTTCACACTCCTTGCACCGCCAGACGGCGGCAAAGAGTCGAATCTTGCAGGATCTTTCGACTCCGTCTTTTGCGAGACGCGAGTCGAGTCCTGCTTCAGCGAGGAATGGAAAGCAGTGGAGAGAATATCATTGTTGTTATTGTTACGTTCGAGGATTGTTTTTCCTGCTGTGACGGTGCGACAGCAGGAAGCACTACTTGGGCGTTCTTTGCTGGATGCTGAATGCATTGCAGCGAAGACAGGCCAAGAACAGCCTCAGTTGGTCGCTTAAAAGAAAAGATGAACAACACGTGAGATATGCATGCATCTTTAATAGAATGACGTTATTTATTCATTTATTCCGAGAATTTATATAGCGCCTCTTCCAGGAGCCTACTCGGAAGAGCTCCCAGTCCAGCCACGGCTAAACAGAGAAGACTTACGCAGTTGGCAGAAAAACAGGCATATTGTTGCCGGGCAACAAGCGCAGCTCAAGTGGGAGCCCATTCCCGGTGGAGGACCCAATAATCGACAAGGCTCGGCGCTGCCTGAGAGATGGACTGGCCCGAGGGACAAGAAGCTGTCCCTTGGCCGAGGAGCGCGGAGTCCGACGCGGGGAGTGGGAGTGGGGGTGGGTCGGAGACACAACGACAGGGGCCAGAAAGGTAGGACAGAGCACAACCAGCGAGACACCGCCAAACTAACGTTAATTATCAGAGGAACAGATAACAGCAGACAGATCCATGAAAAAGACAAGCAGAGGAAGAGAGAAGGCATGAGAGAAGGATATGACACGAAAAAACAGACACACACACACACACACACACACACACACACACACACACACACGCACGCACGCACGCACGCACGCACGCACGCACGCACACACACACACACAAAGAAATGGAGACGGAGAAGGAGTCTAGTATCTGAGAGGGAGCAACAGACAGAAGGAGACAGAGACACAGAAACAGAAACATACACACACACACAGACAGCGTAGGCGCCAGCACGTTGGGCAGGGGGCGGCATTTGCCCCCCCACCCGGATTTTGAATCAAAATAAATTATGCAAAATCAAGAACATTAATTTAAAGTAATTCAAATAGGTTATTCTGACATTTCATTAGCTTGCTTGGTGGCTTATATTCAGGAAATCTTGTACATAGAGATAAAGAGACCAGATCATCAGTTAAACAGCTGGACATTGATTAATTATAGCAATATAGGGTGTAGTGACGGATGGCTTGACACCACTGACCACCACAGGGGGTAAAATCAATTATGGGTGTTTTGGATGTCTGGTCAGAGTGAGGTTACCAGAGTGACTGAAAGCACAAAGTAGGCCTATGAATATTTAAAAGCTGCTTGCAAGGAGAATATTTGCACATACGTCTAGAAGTATATAATTACATACATATATACACACATATATATATATATATAGACAGACATACTGGGCATATATAGACAGTATTGTAGATAGATAGATAGATAGACAGACAGACAGACAGACAGACAGACGGGCGGGCGGGCGGGCGGACGGACAGGCAGACAGACAGACAGACAGATAGATATAATACATTTAGACAAGACAGACAGCAACATGCAGAGAGAGAGAGGAAGACAGAAAGAGGGAAAGCATTATAAGATACAGTGTCACATAGACAGACAGAGTCAGAGATACAGATAGACAGACTGCATGTATACAATCATCTGACATCACCTTGAAAGCATTGCTGATGGCCATATTATCTTCGCTAGCAATGATCATTAGTAACAGGTGCCTGCAAGAACCACACCACAACAGAACGCCACCTATGAATAAAAATCCATAGAGTGGCAAGGTGATATATTGTATATGGCAAAGGTGATCTATTGTGCGGCAAGGTTATCTATTGTATAGCAAGGTGATCTATTGTGTGGCAAGGTGGTTTGTTGTGTGGCAAGTAGAGATGTAAAAAAACATGTTTTTTTTGGCGTTGAAATATTTCAATGAAATATTTCAGTTTTATTTGAAATATTTCAGTTTTCTTTGAAACATTTGAAATTATTTTTTTCTTTACATTTTACAACTAATTACAACCATAATAACAGTTTATTTATTTCTCTCATATTACATATTATATGCATTATTGTGTTAGTGATGACCATCCTCGAGATACTCAATTTATTTCTAATTACCTGTTTTTAAGAATGACTTTTATGAGCGGTGCTTTTTTTCAGCCGGAGCGGTCCGGAACGGCGTTCCGGTACCTTTTTAAGCCATTAAAAATAATCTATTTAATTTAGATTTTTAATTACAAACTTATATAAAATTATTTAGATACTATAATTTAATGTAGGCCCTAAGTGCTTTCAGTGTTTATTGATACTGATATATATATGAAATAGAAATATTATCATAAAATATGCCCCTATGATTGTTCTGAATTTGTTGAGTTCCGGAACCTTTTTTTCTAGAAAAAAGCACTGTTTATGAGAGTTACATTATATGTTGAAAAACATATTTTATTCACCAAATGTCACAAATTACAGTTTGATCTAATAAAGTAGATGTTATTGTTCATTGTTATGCTTAACATTTATTATTAATCACTTGTTTTGTCATAAATGAAATAAATGTGATTTTAGCTAAATTCTGCTAGCCTAGGACACAGTCAATCGTATAGAATTCGAAACACTTTAGTGACTTTACAAGACAAATTATAAATCACAAATACTATGTCAACTAGACTCAATAATAATCCGGCAAACAAAATTTTACAAAAAGTTCTGGTCCAACTCAAGACATTGTGTCAATTTGTGTGCATCCAATACTTCAAAAAAACATGTTGTTTTTTTGGTCATTGAAATATTTAAAAAAAAACTGTCAGAAATGAAATATTTCAAATGAAATATTTCACGCTCACATCACTAGTGGCAAGGTGGTCTATTGTATGATAAGGTGATCTATTGTGTGACAAGGTGATCCATTGTGTGGCAATGTGGTCTATTGTTTGGCAAGATGGTCTATTGTTATGGTAAGGTGGCATATTGTGTAGCAATGTGGTCTGTTGTGTGGCAAGGTGGTCTATTGTTTTGCAAGATGGTCTATTGTGCGGCAAGGTGGTCTATTGTGTGGCAAGGTGGTCTATTCTGTAGCAGTCTGGATCTGTAATCCGACGATTGTGCGTTTGAGCCTGCATTCGCAGACTGTTTGTAAAAACATGGAACAAACTGTTCATTCACAACCATCCTGCATCCTGGATACAGATATATATACTGACATTGTGGGCTTAGAAAGTGCAACAAATCAATCAGTAAAAAATCATAATTGGACAGATTACAACAGATATATCCTATCAGTTTGTGCTGTGAGAATTCTAGAAATAATTTATTACACCAGCTTAGTGTTGACGTTCCCATCTGCACAACCCCTTATCAGTTCAACGAGGCCATTAATTTTGTTTCTAAAGAGACCGAACAAAGTATGGACCCATGTGCAGGGAAATCTTACACATTTCTGAGTACGTACGAAGGAGCCATTACTTATCTTGGGACGCACGTTATCACAGAGTGTTGGCACGTTAGTGCAGCTGGCAAATTTAACCATAAAATGAGTACACCGACCGTACACTGTCGGTGAAGAGATCGGACGCAGAAGAAGAGGACTGGCTATCTGTTCTGATAAAAGGAGCTTGGAAAATGAAGTTAGTAATGCTTTCAGACCCAAGGCCGTCTCTTGTCTCTCTTGAGTTTGACTGAGCACTTTTCTTCTATCTTATGTTTAACAGCCGATAGCAAAGTCTGTTTACCTTTCAATCCTGCAACAGGGATTCAAATCCCACCATGTCAAATGAAGTCTACAACCCTATCAATAAGCCAGTGACCTATAAAGAAAAGTTATCCACTTGCTAATGCTGGTCATAGACGTTTCATAAAAATGCATACTTACCTCACCTTAGTGCAACATCTGTCAAGTTCTTTGTCTCTGCGAACAGGTTTTTCAAACATAAAAGCAACGAAAAAAGTCTCAACAAAAAGTCTTATCGTCAGACTCAACAGTCGATTCGTTGAGTGCTTTACAAATGCACAAGGTCCCGGTTTTAAGACTAAGCCCCTATTTCCCTAAGGCGAACGCTGCGCATTACTAATATGTGTGCACTTTGGAGAGAAATTGCTTAATGCATGTTTGCCTGCCATCATCGACTGAAGCTTGCCATTAGATAATAGTGCTATAAAAATAATGGTGCTGTAAAAGTAAGGGGATAATTTATTTTACTTTTTATTGCACTTATTACTAGTGCAAGGTCGATAAATCTAAGGCGGCACAACACAAGTGTGTACAAACAACTTGCCTTGGGTCAGTAGAAGGAGTCCTATCATCGTCCTCAAACGTACAAATGTCGAATTAAATAAAAGACTGAAAGGAGCTTATCAGCAACTTATTTCAATAGCTTTCAGAGGCTCTTAAACAGTAGCAGAGGTGTGGCGGTGTGTGTGTGTGTGTGTGTGTGTGTGTGTGTGTGTGTGTGTGTGTGTGTGTGTGTGTGTGTGTGTGTGTGTGTGTGTGTGTGTGTGTGTGTGTGTGTGTGTGTGTGTGTGTGGTGTGTGACCTCTGGATCAGGGTCCCTCCAAAATCTGGTACCAAAGGCTCTTTAGCTCTTCAATGTGACCCAAAACAGTTCAGTTTCATTATGCTGAAGTTCAGATTGGGAACAAACTGAATTACCAGGTGAAAAGTCATAGGGCAAAGGTCAACTGAAAATCTGACAAGAAATAAGTTGTCAATTATCCAATGAATAAACAACTTGTCAAAATATTTTGGCAATTAAGTTAAATATAGCCGTGGTTAGTCACTGTCTAACAAGTAACAACACTGTGTCATAACAAAGATGATTAGGACCGCCCTCCTACTTTACCCAGGCTCGGGACTGGCACTACGAAATTACGGACAGTGGCCAAAATACAGCCTTGCTTACTGGATTCCCCTTTGTAGACTTCTGGAACAGCCAGTTCCTTTCACCCCACACACAGTAGCGCTCTTAAAGGTCCTAAAAGCGATCACACACACACACACACACACACACACACACACACACACACACACACACACACACACACACACACACACACACACACACACACACACACACACACACACACACACACACACACACACACCACACACACATGATAGGAGAACAGTGAGGTTTTTAAGGCGGAATTCCCTCGCAGCCTGTTAGCATTCCACCGGATCCCGGTTTATCAACGGATTGTCAGCGACCAGGCACACGCCTTGCTCGACAAGAGAAACCTATTAGGACAGCAGCCTTGGGCCGAAGTGAATTATGGGCTGTTTTCTGGCACCGGGAAAAGTTAATTAGCAGGCCGAGAATGTTGGCACCACCAAACGCAAACAGAATGATATCTCTGTCCCAGGAATACAAAACATCTGTAGGTCTATGACACCTCCTCTCCTCTCTTATCATCCTCATCCCCAGATTACAGTTTTCCTCCTCATCCTCAATTTATCCTATTAACTTTCCTCATCCCCTCCCTAATTAATCATCTTCAATTCCTCCATTCCTCTAGTTGCCTCCTCCTGTGTTCCCATCCTTTTGTTCCCTAGTCTTCTAAATCCCCCTCTGACACTTTCTTAATCATCTTGTTTCTATCCTCTTCAAGCACTTCTTCAAGTATGAGGAATAGGCCGACGAAACAAAATATATATTTCCCTTCTCTGCCTATTCTTCCTGTCCTCCAACCTACCAACCTGTTCTTTTACTCCCATATCCATACCATGCCTTCTCTTGCTTTTCCTCCTTTTCCTCTTCTTTCCATCCTCAATCTCAGTATTCCCACTCTTGCAATTCCTCTAAAAATCATCTTATTTATATTGTTCTTGCTCTCTTTTTCTTCCAATTCCTCATCTTCCTCTTCCTGCTCCACTTCTTCTGCTTCCATCACATCCTCTTGCCCCTCCTCCTCCATTTCCTGCTCCTTCCACTTGCTTTTCGTCGTCCTCTTCCTCTCCCCTCCTCCTTCTCCTGCTCCTGCTCCTCCTCCTCCTACACCTTATTAAGTTATGCGCGAACTGCCACTGCTTTTTTACAATCCAGTCGCATATCATTTGAGTTGTGTATACGGCCCATGCCCTGGGTTCAATGCACAGCGGCCATTAATGCCATTCACGGCTCATTTCGCATTAACGGAAGTAAGTAAGCATGTCGACAGCCAGATAAATGGAGCGTTACTGCTTCATTGTAAAGCACATCAGAAGCTGCGGTCAAAACAGATCCATGTCATATCACGGTCTCGTACTGAGTACATAAATTAATTCTCTCAGTTACGACAGAGAACGCTCATAATATCGTCAGGGAAGATGGCTTTTTCTGCGAAATGGACATGGCCAATGAAGGAGAAATGGATGCACTTCACTGGCTTTTGGGAAGTGGCCAGGATACGGCGAATCAGAGATATACCAAGAAAATTCGTTGTCTGAAGATTGGAATATGTTCTTCAACATGGATAAATGTGTGGTTACTGGTTATGCATGTGGGTAGAAAGAACAAAGGTTTTCAGTATGAAATGGGATACAGGAAATTAAGAGTAATGCAAGAGGAGAAAGATTTCAGAGTCATAACTCATCACAGCATAAAACCATCAAAGACAATGCAATGCAGCGACCAAAGCAAACAAGGTTCTGGGACAGATCAAAAGAACGGTAATCAGCAGAGATAAAAACATCTTCTTGAGCCTGTACAAAACTCTGGTCAGGCCCCACTTATAGTACTGTCTTCAAGTATGGAGCCCACACAAAAAAGATAAGGAGGTGCTGGAAAACGTGCAGCAGAGAGCAACTAAGATGATCAGAGGATTTGGAAGAATGACGTATGAGGAGAGATTAGTGAATTGCGGTTTAACAACAGTACTGGGGGAAAAAAGAAGAGGCAGAGATCTAATTCAGACGTACAAGCTAATGACAAACAAAGAAGCTATAGGCCTACCATTTTCAAGATTTTTCCAGTGAGCTGACAGAAGTGGATTAGGAGGACACAGATATAAGATCAGATTTATCCATCTTGAAGATCTTCAGGAAGTCAGAAGGCACCATCAAGCAAAGATTTTTCAGCAGCAGAGTAGTGAATGCCTGGAATGAGTTGAGTGATGAGACAGTTTCGGTGGAGACACTCGACAGCTTCAAGGCCAGGCTCGGACAGATGGGTTATAAGAGACATGCACTTAGTGATGGCTCTCACACAAATGTTAGCCTTCTGAACCACTGTAAACCTTGTTATGTTATGCTAAATATGGGCAAGAATATGTTAGACAGTGATACAGCTCAACTTCTTACATGGATCAGAAAGCTGGATAAACGGAAAGCAAGAGGAGAAAAGAATCTTTATGAAAGGAGTTGGCTACAGAAAATGGCAGGAATCACAAGACTACCCTTGTCAGCATGCGTATATGGAGTCCATATAGCATCTATATTCACATATGGGATCTGAATAGAGTCCATGTGGGACCCGTATTCACATATGGGATCCGTGCAGTCTATATGGGTCCCATCTAATGCCCAAGGAAAATTGTTACAGAAGTATACTGTACAAACTTTAGAAACGAAGAGATAAGCTCGTCCCTGGATATTGAGGTTGGACCAAAATGTTCAGTGAAGGCTCCCACGGCGTTTTCCTTTGGAAAGAATGACGACTGATCGTATCCCACACAATGCAATACATGCAAGCCATAAAAAGGAAGACAACGACTATGCTGGAAAGAAAATATAAATGAAGGCTAAACAGGATAAAGCACTAGAATGACAAATGACCAGAAATTTTAAGTGTCCGATTTGCACCATCACAACCACTACTAATTCTTTAAGATTATTGTTTATAACTCCAGCTCTGTTTGGGTTGCAGTAGGCCTATAAGACAATGTTGTTCTGGTTATGGCCAGGTGCCACCGAAAATGAGCCACACCCTTCTGCCTCCTGGTTTCCAAGCCTTCTACCCAACCTCCAGGAGTCTGCTCCTCATTTGACACTGGTACGGATGAGACATGTACCCCCCCCCCCCACTGGGTGACATTGTGGGTGTATAGGGCTGTGTATCTTTGCATGACTCACCGCAGAAACCAATCCAAGAGGATCGTGCATAACTTTTTATAAACTTCTCTACATCAGACTAAATGCGGAAACTCCGCCACTGCAGGTCCGTGCCCTAGTGCCAGGCAGTGTCAGTCCCAAGCCTGGAGGAAGGAGGGGGCGACGCTAATGATCTTTGTTATCACACAGTGTGTGGCTAAACTGAAACTAATACTTCTATTAAATGGGAAGGAAGGTAAAGTTTTTTAGACATAAACACTCAACATCATCATCGTCGTCGTCGTTATCATCATCAACAACAACAATCATCATCATCATCATCAACATCATCATCATCATCAGATTCATCATCATCATCATCAACAACAGCAACAACAACATTAATCATCATCATCATTATCAACATCATCATCATCATAATCATCAGTCGTCGTAATCATGACCAGCACCATCACCCATAAACACTCTTCCTTACAATTACTAAACAGCATGGCAGAAAGCATAGCAGCGTATAGTAACCACATCAATTGGATTTTTATAGCACTTTGATAATGGCACTAAAGAAGCCATGAGATTCAATTAGATATAAATGGAATATAAGAAGAGACTCTAAGACAATAAAAGTGCTTCCCTCAGTTAGCAAGGGCAAATCTATTCTTCTCTCCACACCAATGATTTGGCCAAAATGTATTGCTGTTAACAATTAGATTTTTTCAATAGTTAACTAATTAAGAATTAATGACTAATTAATAGTTAATAGTGATTAAATGTATTCCCCAATAAGCAATGCAAATAACATCCATTATTTATCTTTTCATTGTATTATTAATATACAATATTTATTTCTAGTTAGTAGTTACTTAGTAGTCATTTGTTCATATTAGTAGTCTTGTTTACGTTTTTCAGTTCAAATGCCTTCCTTCAACCAATTACGTAAACAAACCAGAGTGGTAGCCGTGTGCTAGGTTCTAGTGAGCAACGTGTTTTGTTGACAATATAACTGGCTGAGCCAAAAAAGTCTCTCACACGGAACTGAAGTGGCATGTATACAGAACAGTTTTTGGCCAGTAATGCTACTTTTTGAATACGATGTACTAAAACCAGGGCATCCTATCGAAAATAAAATGCAATCTTTGATTAATTGTTTAGAAATAAATATAATACGTTCAAATTAATTAACGCTTAATTAATCATTAACTTATGCAGCCCTACCAAAGAGCGGTTTAGGCAAGGGTGTTAGCTAGTGTATTGGTTAGCACATGCTGGACTATCAATCGAGAGGTCGGGGGTTCAAATCCCCGCCAGGGCAGAAATCTGCTTCACCTTCGATTCCTAGCCAACTCAGCTATAATGAGTTCACTGTCGGTGGGAAGATAAGACGGCGAGGGAGGATCGATAAGAAATGAAGCTGGTAACACTTTATACCCTTGGTCGCCTCAGGGCTAGCTGAAGGCACTGCTCTTCTTGTTCTTATCGACAAAATATTAAAGTAAAAAAGACCAATACTCTACTGCTATATAGAGGAATGAAAAAGTAGGAAATGTAGGTAAAACTAAGAGCTGAAAGGAAATGTGCAATAGAGGACAAATGAAGAGCCAAATACTAACAGGAAATTGTCAGGACATGAATGTAGCTGTCAGTCTTAAAAATCTCCATGATTAAATAGCAGGTCATCAAAACACTTTGCATCCAATTGGCATAATTTGTGAACAGTAAAATAATTATGTATCACTCCTTTTCCCAACCTCTG
Source organism: Aporrectodea caliginosa (assembly GCA_020284085.1). Classification (NCBI taxonomy): domain Eukaryota; kingdom Metazoa; phylum Annelida; class Clitellata; order Crassiclitellata; family Lumbricidae; genus Aporrectodea; species Aporrectodea caliginosa. The sequence continues at coordinate 210,682 of JACEVL010000027.1, forward strand.
GATCCGCCTGCGGGGATAATGTGTCACTGGCACAGTATAGGCATGCGTTACAACAGCAAATTCTGTAATTAATAAACCATGACGCCAATTAACTTATTAACTTGATAGCCAATAATAGTCCCTGTTTCTTCATGACTCAAGGTAAAACATGTACAGCTGTCGCCAAAGGTTTCCCTCATCCAAACAGGTCTCAACCTTAGCTAATCCACATGAGTTTTGAATTTGCAACCAACAAAAAGACAAGTCCTAAAAGAATAAAGCGCCACCCACCCCAAGCCAACACCATGCAGAGCAGCAATTCTTATGAAGTGGCATTTTTTCGTTTTTCTTGGTCTCCATGGGCAGATGAGAGCAGGGATCATAAACCATAACTTAAAAGCAAAAGCTGGATAAACAAAATAATAAGCAATGCAATAATAAGTAATCTGAATAATAAAAAAAATAATCCAAAGATATAATTCAATTCCATTTTTTCACTTCCATTTATTGTTCCCGACAGCAGTATAATAGTACACATAGCACAGAATGCATTTCATACTGTCACATGAAAAAGAGACAAGAAAAAAAAACAGTTAAGCAATATATGCAGTTAAGCAGTACAACGTTAACCATTGTAAGATTGGTGTTGTTATTAATTCTTAGAATGAGTAGGGAACAAGTCCCGCTATAGGAAGGGGCCTATTTGTTATAGCAAGCAAATCGTAGATGACAGATTCTAACATTCAACCAATAAGTGTATGGGACTTTCAACTGCTATGTTATTACTATTTTTATTTTATTTCTATCGATGTGGTTAACACATCATACACATTATAGACTATGATCACACAGAAAGAAGATGATGTTACGATGTTAGGTAGTGGTCCCCTCGCCTTTTGATATGAACCAAAATATCAGACCAGAACGCAAGGTCCATCTGGGACAAGAACCAGCCACAATGCAGAAGAGAATGCACAAGGAACACAAACACATCGCCAGCATAGCTAGTCAGACACTGGAATAAACCAAAACACCACAGGACACGTGCAGTCAGGTCATTAATCGTCCTCGCTCTCGTCACCATTATCACCATCACCACCACTACCACCATTATCAGCCTCATCATGATCATCTTCATCAGTTCCGGACGCCAACCATTTGGCGCCAGGGCTGAGTTAGCAACCAGCGACTTCAGACTGTATTCCAAGGATGGTCACCCACCCAAGTACCGTTACGGTACTAACCCACTGGTAGTTGCTTAATAAATGATCTTCTTTATCAGTTGTTTTGTGACGTCTATTATAGTGAAGGGGTTTTCAAATGGTGGTACACGTACCACTAGTCGTATACGACAGGAGTCGCTAAATGGTACACGAGAAAATATCAAACATTTAAATGTTCTATGAGTTTATTCCCATATTTCTTTGATTTAGCTATTCTATAATATTTTTTAATGTTGAAATGTCACAGCCTTGTCATTTATATTTTCATAACAAATAACTATTGTATACTACATACAATGAAGAATAGATGGCAGGGCTGAGTTAGCAACAAGCGACTTCATACTGTATTCCAAGGATGGTCACCCATCCAAGTAGGTCCCACCGTTACGGTACTAACCCACTGGCAGTTGAAAAACTTCACAGTGCCTGCCAGCATCCTATCAATAAGAGCAGAAGAAGAGCAGTCCCTTAATCTAGCCTTGAGGCAGCCATGAATAAGTCTTATGAAGTGTTAGCAACTTCATATTTCTTAGCCTTGGCATATGAGGGCGGGTGGCCAGTCCTCTTCCTCGCCGTCTCATCTTCTCACCGACAGTGTACAGTCAGTGAACTCATATTAGCTGAGTTGGTTAGGGATACAGATACAGCAGAAATCTTGAAACAAATTTCTGCCCTGGAGGGGATTTGAACCCCTTGGTTAACAGTCCAGCACGCTAACCACTACACAGTCAAGCACCTCTACAAAAGACAAAGCAGCCACAGAAAACTCGCATCATATATCATTGAGGTTCTTGGTAGCATTCCCCGCAAACATGCGGTGGGCTGATGTTGCATAAAAAGGCAATATAGTCCTGAGAAACAGCGTCTATCATTGCAGCTCTTAATGGCAGTGGCGGCATGTCTGGAGCCTACTAACAGTGGATCGATAGTTTTCTCGGAAAAACATCCAATTCGATTCATTAGGGAGGCGCGATATTTGATCAAATACATTGCGTCAGAAGAACGATATCTTTCCTTACGCATGGAATCGTTTGAGACTGGACTTCTTCTCGACAAAGCCAGACTAATGAAAGTCTTATTCTCCATATATTATTTCCTTAATCGGACCAGACTTCAGAAATGAACCCTGCCGCAATGGCCATCGGAAATAACTAAGAAGGATTTAATGCACTTACACTACTCTTGTTTATATAGAAGACTGCGTGTTACCTAAGCAACGGGGCTTAATCAATACTTTATCACTATCAATACTGTTGTCCAGTCTTAGTGTCCTGGGTGTTTCTAGGATTGTTGGTTAGCGTGACTTAAAGGTCAGAGGTTAAAATCCACAACACTGCATAATGATGTTTTCAGGTTTCTGCTACACTTGCACCACCTGCAGTTATAAAATGAACGTACAGCAACCATTCACTGACTTTGGAATGATCAGCCGGTGATGAATTGGACTAGTAGACCATAACCCATTCACACGCATGGCCGCCTTTTAGAGTTGGCTTAGGACCTTAGGTGAACTCGATAGCATAGTGGTTAGTGTGCTGGACTGTCAATTGAGAGGTTGGGGTTCAAATCCCGCCAGGTCAGAAATTTGGTTCGATATTTCAGTTCCACCTGCGCCCCCATCCAACTCAGCCATAATGAGTACACTGACTGTACACTGTCGGTATGAAGAAGAGACAGTGAGGGAGAGGACTGGCCACCTACCTTAACATGCCAACATTGCCAAGGCTAAGAAAATGATGTCGCTAACACTTCATGCCCATGGTCACCTCTGAAACTAACTTCAGCCTTATGGGACTGATCTTCTTCCTAGGTTTCAACTTCTCTTGTCTTTATCTTTCTCTATCACTAAAAGAACTTCTCTTGATTGCATATCATCAGAGAATAATTCAGTGTTCTGGCGTTATCAGTGATCACTGCGCTCTGCATTATCTGTGAACCATGGAGATTGGCTGGTCCTGCACTCCCAAGTGACGAGATGAGTGCACGTCGTGCTTTCTCGATCGATCCATGCACTCATTTTATTGCTGTGTGTGCTGGGGGCGTTAGAGCAACAAAGCTGTCAAAACAAATTTCTGTCCTGAGGATTTGAACGCCAGACTTCTAGTCTGACAGTCCAGCATGCTTATCAATAGACTGACTATCAATCATCCACAAACCAAACGAGACTTCAATCTACTTAAAAACACAAGAAAGAGTAAAGAAGATAAACAAAGAAACGAAAGGCAGACACACATAAAAAGACACAGACAGCAGCAAAGACAGAGACGGACAGAAAGACAGCCATGGCCACATGGGGTTCAAATGGTATTAAAGTGTTGTTAGCTCAGATGGATTGATAAATGTGTAGGCGTTGTAACGATTAATTGTATGTGTTGAAATAAGCATGAAACGAGAAGCAGTCTTGTTTGTTGAATTAGAGATTATAATTAAGCAAGTAAGTAATGGAGGTCTTTAAGGTGAGACCTCAGGTTTGGATTAATGTGAACCCACAAGTGAGTCAGGTCCACCACTTGTAATGAGATCGACTACTACGGGAACCCGCGATCGGTCCACCACGTCATTGAACCGATGGAGGCGGGGGAGGATAGGAAGGGGAACCAGTGCACGGGGGACCTGGACTACACCTCTTCTGCCTGGCCACGTCGAAGTAAGTAAGTAAGATAGACCCACTATGGCTTAGCAACCCAGGAGTGAAGGAATATACATAGCATTCACAGCAGTCCCATACAATCCGAAACCAGGGCATGTATCCATCGGGCGCTGTGTGCATTTGAACCCCATGAACACAGCGCCCGATGGATACAGAGTTCAATAAAAACCCAATAGAGGCAGACAGTGCATGGGAAGAGAGACATAGACAGCGACAGAACCAGTCAGACACAGAGTTCAATCTTGATCAACACACAGAGGGAAAGACACAGACAGAGACAGAAGCACACAGACAGACAGCGGGAAGACAGATAGAAGCAGACAGCCATAGCCTTAAACGGACGTATACCATTCAATTTCGATCACAGAGGGAAAGACACACACAGAGATAGACAGAAGCAGACAGACAGACAAACAGTGGGAAAGACCGATAGAAGCAGACAGACAGCGCTCCATGAAGTTGCACGTGCAACTACCATCTCTCGCCTTCTCTATGCCTCCCCTGCTTGGTGGGGATTCACCACCGCAAGTGACCGACTAAAACTCCAACGTTTCCTGCAAAGGGCCAAACGACTGGGCTACCTTCCTCCTCAACAACAGGATTTAGACCGAATGATGGAAGAAGCAGATGTCAAACTCCTGCTTGCGGTCAACCGGAACTCACAACATGTGCTTAGAGGCCTCTTTCCTCCGACCGTTTGTAGGCCTTATGCTCTGCGCCCTAGACCTCATGAATATGAACTCCCAAAAAAGATGACCACAATTTCATCTCTAGGGTTCTATATCGTACCATTCGGGATGTTAAGTTTTAACTCTCAATCCTGACTTTAGGCATAAACTTATAGTTTTTAATTTAATTACTTTCATTATCTCATGTAAACAGGTTGCGGTATGTCAACTTTGTATCTTAATAATAAACGAAATAGCCTTAAACGGACGTAGCATTCAATTTCGATCACAGAGGGAAAGACACACACAGAGATAGACAGAAGCAGACAGACAGACAAACAGTGGGAAAGACCGATAGAAGCAGACAGACATAGCCTTAAACGGACGCACAGTTCAATCTCGATCAGCCATATCTGCCATCTGACCGGATCAATCCAGGCAGATCAACATCAGAAAGAAACAGCCACATCAGAATCCATACTCCCAGACAAACACGCCGCCGCTGACCAGGCAACCACGACCCAATCTGCCATGCCCCTCATTGAAATCCTCAGTGTTTCAATGTTCAATCAGGCAGAACGCCCAGCGGCCGCAATCGTGACAAACAGGAAGCCAGTGCAATTTCTCCGCTGCCCGTCATTTATCGGTGGCCCCGAGGAAAACTATGGATGCCCGGATGGAAGTTATTCAGACGCCACGAGTTGTGGACTCGGCCAATAGCGATGATAAAATGGCAGCCGACGGTGTGTACATATGAGATCTATAGAACCACTCTACAGACCGCTATATAAATGCCATAAACGTCATGCTGTGTTTACCATGTCAAATGCAAGTACTCCGGTTCAACTGTACAGAACTGAGTTACAGTCGACTGGCGAAGTCCACAACGATTACGATAATAGTTACGATTACACTACTGTGGTACAGTAATGTTTACGATATTACACTTACAGTAATGTTTACGATATTACAATTATATAAGTAACTGCTGTGATTGTCATTACCACAAGCGTTGTGAGCCTCTGTACTTGATAGCTATATGCTGCTGACATGATCTGCCTTCGCAATTAGTCAGCATCCATTCTTATCTTATCATCTTATCTCCACCTAAGGAAGCACTCAGGAAAAGCAGATAGCCAGTTTGGTACCGGTAATTTGATCCATTATCTTGACCTTTAGTCTAATCCAATCTAATCTAATCTTATGCACCGTTATGGAAATGCACAAGGCTTCAATTGATGGTTGTTTCAAGTGAAATCGAGATGGCAAGGGCAAGAACTGGTCACCCACTCTCATATGCCGCGGCTAAAAAAATGAAGTCGCTAAAACTTCATACCCATGGTTGCCACAGCTTAAGCAACTGCTCTTCTTCTACTTTAAGTGAAATCGTATTAAAAAATTATAAATTAGATGCATTGAAGGAACGTGGTTGAAATCTAACAGCTCAGGGCATCAACACCTATAATCGAAACATTGGTAAACTTGAGACTTCTCAACGTCTTGAGACCGCTCACCCAGAGAGACAAAGAGAAAGAAAGTCGTGGGAACCAGCCTATTCGCAGGTGATAAATTTTGTGGTTTGATGCTAAGTTTATAAAATAGTTCACTTTCAGGGTAACCAAAGTCAAAGTCCGGCTACGGAATGTCACGGAGGGTGAGCAAGCTCAACACCGACATCAACGGGTCGTAAGTTTCATTCTGAATGACATTAGAGAATGGACAGAGCCTAGAGTTCTAGACCATCTGACGTACCTGAGATGTGAAACCAGGTCCCCAGAAGTCTGAAAAATAAAATGTAATGAAAAGAAAATCTTTAAAAAATGTCTGTGTCACACAGGGAGACCAACTTAAACACCGACCACCACTACCACCTCATCCTCCTCCTCCTTCCTCTTCTCCTCTTCTTTCTCCTACTCTTTACTTTCGGTGACTAACGACCCAGACAAATCTACCTCACCCACCCATCATGAACTTCCATAGAAAATCCATTCTAATATTAAATGGGTCTAAGCTACCCGCCCATCCGCCCACCCAAGGTTCATCATTTCCTAACACACCCAAGCCTTAAACACAAATAATTATGCTGGTGTGCTGCCAAGGTGTGTCCTAAAAATGTTGTCATTGGTGCACGTCACGTGACCGATGACGTCATATAGCAACTGTCAAGCTGAACTATTGATAATAATGCGAGATCTTGTCCGGGAAAGACATTCATTCCCATATACCAAAGATACGGAGTGTATGTATTAAAACCAGTGGCGTGGGGTTTAATAGTCCATCAGCACAATTTCTGTATTTATACAGAAATAAATTGGCATAAATACATCAGCAAGCCATGTTGTGCGACGTAATAGTTCCCGCATAGGTAATTTAATTCTAAGATTAAGATAATCTAATCCATGTTTCGGTTAAACATTGGTAGATTTTACAAGTAGGCCTATATAAAATATGCCTCTCTGGAAACCACAAAACATTAATTAGGTTTAAAATTAATAATAATAATAATAAAATTTAAACGATGTCAAAACAGTGTGTTCATCTAGTAAAGTGCTACAAAATACCACCGCGACCTTTCCAGCCTAGGACTTTCTTTATAAAAATAGACCTCGCGTTACTGTAGGCCCAGCTACAGAATCGTATCAAATCTAATGATGCAACAGCTCACACACTTTTTAGTTTTTCTCGTCTCTTCACACAAAAATATTGTTTTGCATGCCATAATGCTCGTTAAAACGATACTTCAAACGTGAACAAAATACTTCAAAGGAAGTGGTATAACTGCCCAGACCGTTGGTCCGGACATCATTTCACTCGGACAGTAGTATTTCGCGCACGTCGTGCCAAATACTGTCCTAATAACTGAAGTAGGCAGAGTCGGACACATCTCCACCCTGAATATTATGTCGCACCACACCAGCATAGACTGATGACCAGTGATATTTTCGTGAATAAGAAGTAGAATAAGAATAATAATTATTTGATTTTCGTTCAGCAGAAGTAGAAGTAGAATAAAAATTATTTTAAGAACGAGAATAGAATAAGAAGTGAAATTAGGACCTTCAGAAGTGAATAAGAATAAGAAGCATAAATATTTTTAGAACGAAAATTGAGACTTCTAATTTTTAGGTGCCATGTTTTATTACTGTGATGAAGTAAGTCCCTTACAGAACAGTAAAAGGACATTATACCTGTATTCCTGGGTGTGGGGTCATATAGCTTTAAACTGGTTTAAACCGGCCTTAGGGCTTAGGCCTTAGGGCTAATAATATGCAAATGCAGGGTAAATGCAGGGCTGAGGGGTTGTCACCGGCCCTCTGAGGGAGCCAGGCATAGGCCGGCAGCCTGCATGGCTGACCAGAGGAGTGAAGTAAGATATGATTGGCCAGTGGGAAGAGCCAGAGGTCAGTCACGTGTGACTCAGGAAAGGTAGGCCACGGACAAGGGAGAATCCTTCTTGCCGTGGCTGGCTGTGAAGGAGAGTGGTCGTCTCTGGTGTAGAGAAGAGCGTAGAACTGCCATCCGAGAGAGAAAGCAAGAGAAGCTTCTGGCCAGGGCCTAGATCAAGGATGAAATATATACTAGGCTATAAGATTTTCTGTAGTATCTAAGGTGATATTGGTATTTGGACGGCAGAGAGGGCCAAGTTCAAGGAACAAGGAAACGGTCCACTTTGCACGCGACCCATGATGGATTAGAACCCGTTTATCAGGTCATGAAATAGGGAATTCTTCACAGTACAGCAGTACAGAAATATGTTTAAAATGCATGTTTCTTATTTGGATTTGACGTACACCTCTGCGCATAATGTGAATCTCGTAGATAATCTCATGAACTTTTCAGCCTACTCTCACCACAGTTCTGCACTCCTGGCCAACTCAACTTTAATGAGTACACTGACCGTACACTTTGGTTTGAAGATGAGACGGTGAGGGAGAGGATTGACTCCCAGCCCTCAGTTGGGGAGGCTAAGAAATGAAGTCGCTAACACTTCATACATATGGGTGCTTCAGGGTTACCTTAAGGGACTGCTCTTCTTTCTCTTTCTCTTTTTCTTCTTCATAATATTCTCTGTGCATGAGGGAAATGGTTTAAAGGTTTTGCTCATAATGTCTAATCTTGATAAGTGCACGAATAAGTAAAATTATGTGTTAACCTGAACTAGAAGAAAAATTATTTGAGAACTAGAAGTAGAAGTAAAATTACTTGAGAACTAGAAGTAGAAGTAAAATTATTTGAGAACTAGAAGTAGAAGGAGAAGTAAAATTGCTTTAAAAGAAGTGAATAAGAACTAGAAGTAAAATTAATTGAGAACTAGAAGTAGAAGGAGAAGTAAAATCGCTTCAGCAGAAGTGAATAAGAACTAGAAGTAAAATTAATCAAAGAACTAAAATATCACTGCTGATGACAGCCAGTCATACTCAAGAATAGGCCTGCCCTTTGACCTTTGGATTATTATAGCAGTTGCTGGTGATGATGATGATGCTTCGGCTTCCGTCGGCCGCGGCTGCTGACGATGACAGGGAAACCATATCCACTGATAGAGGAAAGAATGCTAATTTGTCTGCCTTAAGGCATCCGTATCAACGAAACCAAATGTTCAGGATGTTAACAGATTATTCTCTCATTTCCATTCAAGGCCGATACGTCGAACTCAACACTACATTCAAATTAAACAAAATTCCGTAAATGAAAATAGTTTTATTGTTCATAACCAACTGACTCGGCTCAGCTATAGAGTAGACTAACCGTACACTGTAAGTGGAAAGATCAGACGGTGAGGGAGAGGACTGGCTATCATCTGCCCTCATATTTCCAGGGTAAGAAAAATGAAAGCGCTCACACATCACAATTTTGCCTCTGGGCCAGCTGAAGGGACTGCTCTTCTACTCCTCCTCCTACTTCTGCTCCTCCTCATCCTTCTTCTCCTCCTACTTCTGCTCCTTCTCCTCCTTCTTCTCCTATTCTCCTACTTCTCTTCTCCTACTTCTGCTCCTTCTCCTCCCTTCTGCTCTTCCTCCTACTTCTGCTCCTTCTCCTCCTACTTCTGCTCCTTCTCCTCCTACTTCTGCTCCTTCTTCTCCTACTTCTGCTCCTTCTCCCTCCTACTTCTGCTCCTTCTCCTCCTACTTCTGCTCCTTCTCCTCCTACTTCTGCTCTTTCTCCTCCTACTTCCCCTTTTCTCCTCCTACTTCTGCTCCTTCTCCTCCTACTTCTGCTCCTTCTCCTCCTACTTCTGCCTTTCTTTCTCCTCCTACTTCTGCTCCTTCTCCTCCTACTTCTGCTCTTTCTTCTCCTACTTCTGCTCTTTCTCCTCCTACTTCTGCTCTCCTTCTCCTCCTACTTCTGCTCCTTCTCCTCCTACTTCTGCTCTTTTTCTCCTACTTCTGCTCCTTCTCCTACTTCTGCTCTTTCTTCTCCTACTTCTGCTCCTTCTCCTACTATACTTCTTCTCCGCCTCCTACTTCTCCTCATTTTGCTCCTTCTCCTACTTCTTATCCACCTACTTCTTCTCCTCCTACTTCTTCTCCTCCTACTTCTTATCCTCCTACTTCTGCTCCTCTTCCTCCTACTTCTGCTCCTTCTTCTGCTTCTTCCTCCTCCTACTTCTGCATCTTCCTCCTTCTTCCAATAACCAACGGATCACTTTCTTCTCAAACTTCCGGCAACAGTTCTGTTTATTTGTCTATGCCTAAGACTAAGTCATTCGCAGGCCAAAAACTGTCAGCTTCTGACATGTCGGACACCAGACCCTCAACAGAATCCACTTTGATTTAAAAGTTCCGGGTCTATTATCTTTGATACCTCCCAATTATCCCCTTCCACCATCAATTCTCTCCTCCTCCATCAGTCCCTTCTTCCTTCCTTCCCTCAATACCTCCCTCCACAAATCTCTCCATCCTTTCCCCTCTCCTCACTCCACCACCTCCCTATATCCCTCCTCTCCTCCCTCTAACTCTTCTCCTCTGCTGACACTTTCCATCCCTCCATTCCTCCTCCCTCAAATCCATTTACCTCTCCACGGGCTCCTGTTTAATAAGCCCTCTCCCTCCCGTAGTCCCTATCCATCACCGCGATCCCTCCAAACATATCTCCCTCCATCTCTTCCTCGCCGCTCCACCTCTCCCTCCTTCCTCTCTCTCCTCACACTCTTCCACAACAGTCTGTGGGTCATTGTAATCGCCCACTGGCAATTTGTTGGTGATGAAAATGTGACCAGACTACATCAACAACAAGGCCTTGATCACTACACCGCTTAACCCCCATCCCTCCCCCAACCCACCCCCATCCCTCCCCCAACCCCCCAACCAGACTAAGCGCCGTTTACATTCAGTCCGTCAGGACTAACCGTCCCGTTTTATGCTCTACAATTATTACCAGCTATTCTCACAGAACACACACATACACAGTATACGCCTGGGCGGTCTGGTCGATTGTGTTTCATGACTTTCATCCAACCATGGGGATCTCTATCTATTCCCATTTTCAGCTGTAATGACCTAAGATCTCTCCGTTCTGGTTGATCTCGTTCTTCCCTACCCAATGCAACACGGTAGCTTCGCTGTGGTCTGACAGCCCCCACGGTCCCCCTTTCTCGGTCAGGCCACCATAAAACCATGACATGAGCTTTCGTCCCTCTCTCTGCCTATATTGTATACGGCTAGCAGTTGAAGACCATTCTGGGATGATCTTGAAGACTATTCTTCAAGACCAGTAGGACGTGATGGGCGCTTTTCATGGCTGCCAAACAGTTAAATTCGACTGCTGTAATAACTTGTGATCATCCCTTCATACTTGCGGTCAGTTTGAAATAATAAACAAAGATCATCATCATCATCATCATCATCATCATCATCATCATCAGTATTCATCATCATCATCATCATTATTATTGTTATTATTAATATTTATTATTTTTAAATGATCATCTGGAACGGTTTTTACGTCTCCTCTTATTATCGTTAGTATTATTATTTATTATTAATATTTATTATTATTATTATTATTATTATTATTATTATTCTCGGACAATATTGAAGACCATTGTCAGACGATTACCGTCTTTTGTTGTCAGACATAAAGCACCTCTCTGGTTTCCTGAAGAAGCGTCTTATAAAATTTGCACTTGCTGTTAGGATTACACGTGTATAAATACACCGAAGACACGTCACATCACCGTTTCTTATAACACGAATTCTGATATAAATTCGGTCCACACGGATAAGGATCTCAAGTATAGTCCGGCTTTAGTGCTTCCTCCTCCATCTTCTTACGCAACCGTCTTATGGCTGGTTATAGCACCGAATTCGATATTGCTCCGAAGAGTAGCATAATTATTGCTCTTTAAGTTCCTGTCAACAGCATTGCCTTTAAGTGGTACGTAAAAGGCGCTATATAAAGCATTCATACATATATAGTATATATATACACACACACACACACTATAACCTATATATATATATATATATATATATATATATATATATCAGCAATAATTATACACAAGTTCAGTAGATCTCCGTTTGAGGCATGAAAGAAGCAAGCACAAACAGCTTGCCCAGGCCATTATATAGAGTTCACTCAGCGAAACTCCGCCACTGCTCGTACTCTGGCAGTGCCAGTCCCAAGCCTGGAGAAAGGAGGAGGGCTGGGCGATGCTAATCATCTTTGTTATGACACAGTGTCCTCAAACAGCAACGAACCGATCGAACTTATAATCATTGGACTACAGACTCTGCGGGCTATACTGAACAGACCACAGTGCCATATGATCTCTACAATACGTTTACAGCGTAACAGAACAACATCCAGTGGTGCACATGTAAGGTCACGAGGGTGGATCACGGGACAACCAAGCCATGCCCCCAAACAGAGATTTGCAGCCTTGCAGGGTTGCAGCATGGTCTTAGCTGCACCCCCCACCCCCCACCCCCCACCCCTGAAACAAACTGAGGATGCAGTGTTTGCAGCTGTAGACAGATATGTCCATATTTGTTTGGCTCAATTAAATGCTGCAAACAACCGTGACCTATTAATGCAAATCGCATCCGTTATAAACATTTGGCAGATGCAGCACCTGTACTACAGGTTGATCCTTAGTATGGGCTCTTGAAATTTTGAGCTGTGTGCATATCAGCAATCTGTTTACAAACTTCTCAGGTTATGGCCAGCTGTCAAAACTTGACAAAGCAAAATAAACAAATCCAGCTGCATGCCACACACCTACACACACACCTACAGACACACACACACGCACCCACACGCGCGCACACACACATACTCCCTTACATAAAGACAAGTCAATTTGAAAATCACACCTGTCGGCTCCATTTCAAACTTGGTTCAATTTTACACTTGTATATATCCAGTCCTATGTTGGTGTTAAATATAACTTTAAAACAGATGTTTCTGCATTGTTAGTGTGAAAGGATATTTGTATTGCCGGATAAATTTAAAAAAAACAATGGCATATGATGTTTCAGCCAACTGCTCCATTTTCAGCTGTGTTTTAACTAAAAGGTGAAGCTTTTGGGGCCTCTTCTGAATTCAGAAGGGAACTTTTCTAGATTTAGATTTAGACGACTCTCTTCCAGTGAAACAGGCAAAAGAGTTAAGAAGAGTTTCAACCAAAATCCACTTTGTTTCGAGCATGTATGTATAAAAGTATGTCTGAGATCAATACTTATGCAGTATATAGAAGAAGAATTTCTACCAATTTCTGCAACTTTCTTTTGAGATTTATAACAGCTGCTCAAAATGTTGCTCATGCAACCTGTAAACAAACTTATGCCATACCCTCCAAATGTATGCCACACCCTCCAAATTTATGCCATACCCTGCAAATTTATGCCATACCCTGCAAATTTAAGCCATACCCTCCAAATTTAAGCCATACCCTCTTCTGAACCTCTCTTTGGATTGTATTCTTATAAATACCCAACAAATGATCAGAAGACTCTATGAATTTTACAGCAGCTCTATTCTGAAAACAGTAAATTTCAAGTAAATATAGTCTAAGGAACTTGAATGAATGAATTAAGTCCTGTTAAAGAGGAATGAACTTTGATCATGAGATGAACAACAAATTTCTGTGACAATATGGTTTAAATATCCTCTTCCCACAAATCATTTGGAAGTTCAGTAAAAGAGCTGCCTTAAAAATATAGGCTAGTAACATTGTATTGTATATTCATGTAATAGATTCTCCAGCTGTCAAACCACAGCAGGGTACAATCATTGATTAATATAGTGAGTCATTTGTCAGTAAACAAACACTGCCTAGGCGAACATCACAAGGACTATTAGACACATACAGCAGATTAAACTTGGTTAAATAAGAGACTTGAAACCAGTGTTTCCGTTAACGCCCAAATGGTCGTTTTTACGCCCGTAAAAAACGTCCAAATTTTTCGGTGTGATAGTCGAAAGCAATGAGCTACATCCAAAAAATTCCAGGTCAGGGCGTAACTACGTCCTCTTTTTGGACTCTAACGGAAACACTGCCTAAAACCATCATCTGGAAACATACCATTGGGAAGTGCTTTGGACAACTGACTTAAAACCATATTCTGGTAGCATACCATTTGGACGTTTTTACACAACTAATACCAGCTTTTTTATGATGAAATACCATATGAAATACCATATCTCGGTTTTATACAAATGACTCAAAACATCTATCTGGTGTCATACCAGGCATCTTACAATAACACACCATATTAAAACTTCAACATTTCAGTAAGTGAGGAAAGTAAACAAAGTCCTGTTATATGCAGTAGAATAAGGTCATTACCTAGCATGGTAATATGGTAAAGTAAAGTAAGGCAAAAGTAAGGGTTACAAGTCCCGGAACAAATAGTCAATTTCATAAGATGGGCTGGGACTTGAACCCAGAATGTAGAGGCGAAAGGCAACACAGTATCAATCTGTAACCAAACAATCCTAGGAAAGAAAAGCCAACCAAAGAGGCTACATCAATGTCTGGCTACAAGTCACAGTCACTGGTAGACAGTGAAAGTCTGTAAAAGCCCTGGTTATATGTAACTGCTGTTTTAAGACACTCCACTCTTAGAGGATGACCACTGCATCCAAATGTATTGTGCATTACTGGACACTGCCTAATAATATCTGCACAGCCTTGACCTGTCCCCAATGAAGACACCCTTGACCTGTCATGCTTGACACACCCTTGGCCTGTCCACTTAAAATAAATCTATGACTTGTCCCATACCTTACTTTTAGTAATCTAAAGCACACTCTCTACATGTCCTTTATAATACCCACCCTAGATATGTCCCAGTTAAGATACAACCTTGATCAAGCTTAATTTAAAACATCCCCCATGACACCTGACAATTTAACTCATATGCACGATCCGTGCTAATTTAAAACATACCAATGACCTGTGCCAATTTAAAAACACATCAATGACTTGTGCCAATTTAAAGCACATCCATGACCTGTGCCAATTTGAAACACACCCATGGCCTGTGCCAATTTGAAACACGTCCATGACCTGCTCCAATTTAACACGCATCCATGACCTGTGACAATTTTAAACACATCAATTACCTGTGCCAATTAAAAGCACATCCATGACCTGCTCCAATTTAACACACATCAATGACCTGTGCCAGTTTAAAACACAGCCATGACCTGTGCCAATTTCAGGGCACGGCCTTGACTGGTCCAATTCAGACGTAATAATTATCTTTGCCGCCTTTTCCCTATTTTGCGGCGGGTATTAACCTCTGCCGCCATCTTAATAAACAGTAAATTTGTATTTATCAAATGCAGAATTGCATCATTACCGTGCCTGGCAAACTGTCACGAAACAACAGAATACAATAGCACTTCCATTGAAAAAACAATCCCCACAAATCTAATTCATCAAAACCTACATCTGATGATGATGACGAGATGTCAACGACAATGTGTATGACGAAGTCAACAACTAGAGCATCTTAATATGAATAAAATTAGATCATTTACTAACCTTAATTTTTAAACAGCACTCTCTTGTAAATTGTAATCAATAAAATGATCGAAAACGTTTCTCATCGTCAGTCGATTAGTAAGTATGTACGCAGTCTAGCGTCTTCGCAGCGCGGCGTCGGCGTCCGCCATGACATCTTCTTCTTCTGATTGGACCCTCAAGGGAGACAGCCACACAGAAGGACAGGCAGAAGGCCAAGCCAAACGTCATTAGCAGCGACCTTGCTACTGCGGCTACCACTGGCTACTGATGCTGCTCATATTATAGTAAACATCGCATGTCGCGTCATGGCGTCCGCGCGCGCACGCCCACAAACTCATACACATGGTTGGCCTACTCCCATACGGCTTCCTTCCTTCCTTCCTTCCTTCCTTCCGTCCTTCCTTCCTTCCTTCGTGTTTTTTCGTTGTACAACATCAGCAGCTGGCTACAGGGCCAGCCAGAGAGAGCGGGGAGTTGACAGTGCAGCTGCTGTTGGCCTGCGTCAATAGCAGCTGCGCCTCAGCTGGCGTTAGCTGCTGCAGTTGCTGCTGCAGAGGCCTGTTGTCTGAGGCTGTGGCCAACCAAGGAGGAGCCCATGGGCCAACACAGCCATCGTTCGATGTGTGTCATTCAGCGGCGCTTATCAAAAGCTAAGCCTTCGACCTCTGTTGATGCGAAAAGCCACAACAGGAGCACAGACACATAGGCAAACAGACAGACAGGCAGACACAGAGAGACGAACGAACGCAAAACAATAGATTGGTAGGCCTAAACGCGGACACGAAAAGCAAACAGATATAAACACATAATCAAGGAAACACAAACAGAAAGACTGAGTCAGACACACAGACAGAAAGATGTGGGAACAGAGCATAAACTATAACTAGCTAAGGGCGTAACAGAGAGACTGAGACAGACAGAAAGTGCAACTAACAGATAGAAGAGAGACCGGGTGGGTTGTTGTGAAGTTTCTAGGAGAGATCATCGAACGCGTTATGCACTGGGTTCCCATTTCCCATCCGTCCGTCTGTCCTAACAGACAAGCAAAGCACATTTAACGCGGCGACTCTGGCGAATGAAATTAAAAAATATTATTGAATAGGCCTATTCGAATATTTAAATTGCGCTCACTAACAGAAAAAGTTATGCGCAGTGGTCAATTGGTAGCCTATAGCGTGCTTGACTGCCTTGGCAGTCTTGAAATGTGCCATGATCGTCGCCGTTTCAGCAATATTGTTAACAGCAGACCCTGACGGATCCAGAAGTTTACAGTAGCAAGTAGGGCGTAACCCTACAGGGCCGTATCTAGGCCTACTGTAGGTTAAACTTCGCGCATTAGTCGAGAAGGAGTAGGCTACCCGATTGATTCTGTGGTTAGCGTGCGCGCTGAGCTGTCAATTCAAATGTCGGGGTCCATTGGTGACTCTGGATGACATGACCTCTGGACCCTCTGCATGGTTTACACCTCTTAGGGTTTAAGGCAGTGGCGTAAATCATGGGGGGTACATTGGTGACTGTCTCCCCAAAGTTTTGACTTAAGAGCCCTTCTGTCCCCCCCCCCAAAAATCCGGTCCTCGTAGGTAGGCCTACTATGCCCCCCCAAAGTTATGTAGGCTTAGATTTTCGCCTCTGGTTTAAGGTCCCTGTGTACGGGCTGTGATAGCTCGAAATTGTGGGTGAAAGTCGTGCTCAAAGTCGTGCTCCCTATACCAGGTATTTGTAGGGTATCTGAGTCTGTTATTCTAGGGGTAACCATTTCGGATAGACTTAGTTTTGACCCCCATATTGACCGAATCTGTATTAAGGCTAGCCAATCGCTCTATGCGATACGCATCCTTATTGCCCATGGTCTCTCGGGGATGCGCCTTTTGATGTAGTTCGGGCAACCTCGCTGGCTCGCCTCCTGTATGCTTCCCCTGCTTGGTACGGCTTTGCCAATGCTGGTCAGCGCGCGCGTATTAATGCAATAATACGCAAAATGGTTACGGCTAAAGTTTTTGCCTGCCGACCAGATAATGTTTGATGACCTCTGTCGCCGTGCTGACTCTTCTCTTTTCTCATCTGTGCTTCACAACCCCAGCCATGTTCTTAATGGTCTACTGCCTCCTATAAAGAATGTTAAGTATTCTCTCCGTCCTCGTTCACATAACCGTGAGATCCCACATGCTGACGCATTAACTAGATGTGGTTTTATTACGCGTATGTTATTTTATTGATTTTATTGCTAATCTTTCTTTTTACTATTACCTTAATCTCATATATGCATAGATGTCTGTTTTATTGTATTTTATGATATTTTTGACATTTGTGATTTTTGTGATTCATTCTGATGTTCCCGCAGTGCGTTTGCAGGCGGTTCAATAAAGCACGTACTTACTTACTTACTTTCAAAGTCCTTATAGGCCTACACAGTTACGGTACTGCTTTGAATTAAGATCGAACCTGTAGGCTACTCTCCGTGTTGCAAACCGAGCAACCCTGTTCCACAGACAGAAATAAGATTGTAAAAGTTGTTAGTAGAAGTGGTATCGACTTCATTTTCTTAACCTCGTTATCTGAGGGCGTATCATAGCTAGCCTAAGTTTATTTAGCAACATCGCTGAATTGCATAGGCCTAATTAGGCCTACGGTGCCTAGCAAACTCTCGCGAACCACAGATGGCACTTTTCAGAGGAAAACAATCCCCATAATCCTCACAATCCTCACTGTCTCATGTTCCCACCGACAGTGTACGGCCAGTGTACTCATTATGGCTGAGTTGGCTAAGGGTTTAACTGAAAGGGGACTAAGCTTACAATAATTATTATTTTGTCTATTGCAATAGGCCTATCAAGTTAAATTCAGTTTAAAGTCCTTGCTTTGGTCCTCAAATCCAAACTGGGACTTGCTCCAAAATACCTCAGGGATGTCATTCGTCCTCCTCTTTCTGCATCTTCTCATCGGCCTTTACGATCTCTGGACCGATCTGACTTCTTTGTCCCACGAGCTAGGACTACGATTGCTCAAACTCGATCCTTTGCCATCATTGGGCCCTCCTTATGGAATGCCCTTCACTTCACTTTGCGTGAGACTTTCCTTTCTGGATCATTGTCTTCATCTCTCTCTCCTTAAAACATATTTCTTCTCTCGGGGTTCTCGCACTGGGAGCGCTACTGAATGGCCTCGGCTGTGAGCGGCGCTATATAAATTACTAATTACATTACATTACATTAAAGTATAAAACGCATACACAATGAATAATCTATCGGTTAGATTATCAGACGGCGAGAAAGGACTGGCCATCCGCCGTAATATCCTGGGACTATTAGGCCTATAGTAATAATAATCCCAGGTAATATCCCGAGGCTAATTAAGCAAACAGAACAGAGTCGTCAAGACTTAGTATACCAAGTTTTCTAATAAAAAAATTATTTATTATGTTGAATAGGGTCTACTTACAAAAGCTCATTCGAGCTACCGTAGAACCCGGATGCTCAAAATTTTGGCAATGCTCTTTGTTGACATTATTTTTGAGGTTCTTTATCAATATTTATTTTGCAAATTCAACAAAATTATAAAAAATTCTTGCTGGCTTTGCAAATAAAATTATGTTGTCGTGGAAAAGCGTGCCAAGTTGCGATAACGTGAGCATCCACATTTAAAGGATTTATTCTGGAAAAACGTTTCCTTTTGGAAATACCCCAAAGGCGCACGAATGCATTTCTCTAAACCAGTGAATCGACGGGTGTCACCAAATCCCTCAAACACCACATCATTCCTGTCTTCAGATCACTTCTCTGGCTTAAAATACCTGAAAGAATGGACTATGAAATTATATCACTCACCCAGGGGCGGATCCAGGGGGGCAATCCGGCCATGCCCCCCATTTGAAATTTACATAGGGCGTGGCCCCCCCCCATCGCCAAGTAAACTATGTTCACTCCGTGATCTTTCGTGAAGAAAAGAAAATGATATATAAATAAAAAATATTATCTCTGTACAACTAAATAGCTTCTCTCAAATTTTAAAATGTTGTGTTCCTTGAACATTTTAGTAAAACTACATCATTACTGTATGGATTCCCGATAAGGTAGTTGAATCCTTCTTCCTTGGTTTGTGTTAACTATTTGTGCTGAGTCCTGGTAAGCAATTCGTTTACCTTAAGGCTTATGGCGTTCTTGAAAATTGAACGTATTTTCTAGGTTTTATATTAATTTCAATAAATGTCTGGTTTCCTACTACTGTCTGCAGTCAAACTCAAACACAACTAACGTGAGCATCCACATCTTAAAGGATTTATTCTGGAATAAACGTTTCCTTTTGGAAATGACAGCCAAAGGCGCACGATTGCATTGCAAATCTAAACCAGTGAATCGACGGGTGTCACCAAATCCCTCAAACACCACATCATTCCTGTTTTTAAATCACTTCTGGCGCCCAGTAACGCCCCCCTCATAGAATTTGAAATTATATGCACTCACCTACAAAACACTTCAATCTTCCTAGGCCCTCATAGAGTTATCAGTTGTTCATGGTCCAACCACTGAACTCAACGTGCTCCTCTTCTGCCCTATCAGTTCTCAGCCCCTCCATCACCTCATCACTAAAATTTGCAAATTGCTCCATAGCCATTGCTTTTCCACCTGTCTGGAATAAGCTCCCACCAGTATTATGCTAAATATCTGATCCATCCTACGTACTAACCAAAACATCGCCCGCCTCTTGCTATCTCTCCACAAGTCTTTCACTCAAAACTGAAAACAGTGGGTTTTCACAAATCCGTTCCCGATTCCTCCTCTTCCATTTACTTCCCTCACCATTTCAACTCTAAGCACATGCACATTGATGTCTGACTCTGCCTGCTTGACCCCTTTGGATGTTGACCTGAAACCGATTCCCCCGCCTCTCGATTCTGTTTTGACTAAGCGCCTTTGAATTAGCTGGTTCCCGTGACTGCATTTTAGGTGCTGTACACAGAAATTTAGAGATTATGATTACAATCGAACATTCATGGAATTAAGTTTAAGAACATGATGTTCTGATCTTGAATGAATACAATTTTCTACTTTGTAGCATTACAAGCTCAAGCAAAATTAGGTGCAGTGAGGTGAATCAGTGATTGAGTGTAAATTTTCACACCAATTGTAGGTCAAAGAAAACAATGCTTTTAACGAAGTCAAAAGAAGATTTACAGATGTGGTCATGTTCGAGTACAAGATCGTCGCATACGTTTTTGTTACGGCGATAGTTGCCATGATAGTCATCTTTGTCATTATGCCAATGATGCTATCACCCGAGGGCGAATGTAACAAGGAATCCGATGTGCAGAAGGCAATTCCTGTTAGTGATGATTGCAAGTAAGGGCACAGTTGTGAAGTGTTTCCTTTATGTTGTATTTTCTGATCTAATCATGTCTGATCTAAAGACATGTACAGCGGTTACGCCTCGATAGTCCGAAGGTTCGATAGTCCGAAGGTTCGATAGTCCCAAGATTCTGTAGTACGACATTAATCCGACATAAAATCGTTGCATGAATTCAACTTCTACTTACACTGCAATATCTTTTCATCATTCCAACTTTCATTTAAGCAGGGATTATTTTCATCAATCCAACTTCTATTTAAGCAAGAATTCTGTTAATTAATCCAACTTCTACTCAAGCAAGATTTATTTTCATCCATCAAGCTATTACAAATCTTCAGACTATCGAACCTTCGGACTATCGAACCTTCGCACCATCGACCTGTTACCTGTACAGCACCGTTATGATAATGTACAAGATACGCTACCATAAGATTTATTGTTAATGGCATTCTTGAGGTGACAGTGTATTTTACTTTATTCCCAGTGATATTTATTGTAATTGTATTTGCAAATTTGTTTAGCACATCTTCAAGAGAAACCTGATTTTCAAAACATTGGTGGAGAGAAAGACTAAAAGCTCACTTATTCCAGCAAGATGTTGTAGAAAGTATTGGATTACAAAATTAAATATTTATATGTTTATCTGAACACTTAATACAGCTTCATTTGAGTATGTAGAAAACTGTTGCTTGTAGTTCAGATTTTGTGAATCTTTTGGTGAAATTTCAGGATCTCAGTTCTCGAGAGCATTCCAGACAACCTAACGTATCCATCCGGTTCTCCAAGTTTTCCTTCAACGTTTTCCGCATGGAGCGATCTCATAGACAATGCAGCTCAGTCCATAGACATCGCATCATATTACTGGACACTTCTTGGCCAGGACGTCATCAGAGATCCATCTGATTGGCAGGTCTTAATCCATTCTCTTTTCTGATTCTTGTGGTCGTGATTGTTGTAGTGGCTAAATTGCTCATCAAGAGGTGCCAGATCTCCAATTCTAAAATCTAAGCGTATCTCATTAATCTATAATCGATAATCGCTATTTGCTAGCTGTTTGAATCATCCTGACCATCATTAAAATGATTTTAACTTTCACCAAATTTGTTCCCATTAATTACCTTCTTGTCCACACATTAAAATGTTTTGATTTGTGCTTGTTTGCATTGTTGGAGAGTTTAAATTAGTTATGTGAACTGTTCTTTGAAGGGTGAGGAAACATTTAAGAAGCTCAAATCGGCTGTCAAGGATCGCAAGGTGAAGCTGCGTATTGTCATGAACAAACCGTCACAGAGCAATCCAGACAATGACACAACAGAACTCGCTCAGGCAGGTCTGTATGTAAGTGTGTATCTAGACACAAGGTCATTGGTATGGTGCTAAGAGTTATGGTCAAAATAAGCCAGGTACTCCCATTGAAATTTTGTTTGGCTTTCTCTTTGCCCTCACAGAGAATAAGACAGGTTTATCCTCAACGGCCTCTCTTCTAGTGTTAGGAACCATATTGATATCAACAGAAACATGGCCAGGAAACAATTTGGGGAGTTTCCTTTGGACCTGATCACATGTTAATTTTTTTAATTTTAAAAAGTTTCAGAGTTTCACACATTTTATTTCGCATATACAAATTTTTTCAGCAATTTATTTGGGGGTTTGAACCCATAAACCTCTCTAAATACGCCCATGGATATCAACTTTTCTACCCATTGATGTATTGTGGTTTTGTAATGTAGTTTTCTTTGTAACAGCCATCTATTGATACCCTGCATTCAGTGTTTGTAAGACGTTTTAATTCTTTGTTTCTAATTTGATTCCTTGTTGGATCTGTACAGGTGCTGATGTAAGAAGCATCGACTTTGATAAACTACTTGGAAGTGGAATTCTGCACACGAAACTTTGGATAGTTGACAAGACACGAATTTATGTTGGAAGTGCCAACATGGATTGGAGGTCATTGACACAGGTAACGGTTCTAATTATTACAATGATATAGTTCTAGACTATTCTTTACCTTGCATCTTTTTGAAATGTGATTAAAAGATACTGTAAAAATTTCTATATATATTTTGTGTTGTTTCAGTATTATTTTCTTAAAATGTGAACTTTTGATCATTAATCAACTCATTTAGCCCAGAGAACAGTGATTTTGAGATGTTTGCAAAAGGTGCTATATAAATATTCCGATAGATGCGTTATATAGTCTAGCACTACTTTTGTGTGTCGGACCGTCGGTCAACAGGTCCTTCAATGTCTGGACCATGCCTCTGAGAATTCTTACTCACTGTGATAATATACAGATACATATATTAATAACGTATGTATCTGCTTTACCTGCACCTCCTAGCCAACTTAGCTGCAGTGAGTACACTGACTGTACACTGTCAGGGGGAAGATTCTGTAAGTCTAATTGTGCCTAATTTACGCTGGCTATTCAGAATTATTGCAATGAATTGACTTGACGGCCTTTGTCCAAGGTACATTTAATTAGAGCATTGACAGATTACTGCATAGTTATCTGTTTTGCAGGTCAAGGAGCTTGGAGTAGTACTAAGCAGCTGTCCATCTTTGGCTGATGATGCCTCAAAGATCTTTGAGGTTTACTGGTATCTGGGAAAACCAGACACACCTCTGCCTCCATCATGGCCGGACGCCTTGAGCACAAAGTTCAACAAGCAAAGCCCAATGGAATTGAAACTCAACGGGACTCCAGCCCAAGTCTACTTCTCCGTCAGTTGTTTGGCTTCTTTTTGTAATGCAAGTGTATTATTGTATTGTATTGTATTCGAAAATTTCTTAAGCGCCTCTCACAGTGCAGACCAATCAGAGGCGCTTTCAGTGTGAATGACCCTGAGAGAAGAGACAAGATTTAAGACAGCAAAGAGATGCAGCAGGGCCTCCAGTCAGAATCGTAGAGCAGACTGAGGTGGGAGGTCGTTCCACAAATGACGACTTATGTCACATGACACCAGAGTGGTGAAACAAGTAAAGGCATGTGATTGACACCAACAGGCAGCGAACCAGTTGACTTAAGGAAAGAATCATGAATGAAACAGTGATATTTTCACTGCTCTGTTGAACATTTGATTGATTCCTTGATTATTATTATTATTAATTAAATTTGTAACGCGCGTACGGTCACACGAAATATGAATCTGAAGCGCGGATAGTCGGCCACCAGGAGAAGATGCAATTAGATGTCCAGGTGCTGTTATAAGAAAGAAGTTCAAAGTTTGAACAAGCATTGATCATTTGTTTCAACTGGCACTGGTTCAAATAACTTTGAACTTGATTATTTGTTCATTGATCGTTTGTTTGATCTTTGTTTAAGAGTGCACCTCCGGAGTTTTGTCCAAAAGGACGAACAGGCGACATTGACGCGATTCTCGACCTCATTGAAAAGGCGCAGAAGTTCGTTTACATTGCAGTCATGGACTACACTCCAATGATCGTCTTTGTCAAGAACAAAACGTAAATAAAATCATGTCAAACCTGCTTTCTGCAATATCTAATCCTATTTCTCTTAAAATGATGGTCTTATGAACAGATGTCCAGAGCTCTGCAGACAGGTGCTGGTCTGCAAAACAGTTCTTCAAAATTATTAAAATCTGGCTATAGGCCACCTATCTGAAAAATGATGGGTGACCCATTTAGATTTTACATGACTTGCCTCTGAGATTAACTGCAGATGAGAAGCAGATGCGGTAGGGATGAGGCCACCTCTGGATCTTTATTCCTTTATTATTTTTACTTACTGTTCTTCTTAAAATGCTGTGGTAAAGAATATTTAGTTGGTTTACTTTTATATCACTGTTTTGACTGAACATTGTGTTATATTAATGTACATTACAGCTAAGTCATTTGATGTGAGTTATGTTTTTTTACTGTGGTCTTTGTAGGTTTTGGCCGGTCATAGATGATGCCCTGAGGAGAGCGGCCATCGATCGAGGGGTCAAGGTCAAGATCCTTGGAAGCAAGTGGAACCATACCAGTTCCAAAATGATAAGGTTTCTGAAGTCACTTCAGGATCTGAATGACGTCAATGGGGCAGATATCCAAGTGGTGGGTTTGTCTTCATACTGGAACTACAGCGGTAGTTCATTCAGCTGCTTATTACTACTGATATGGTATGGAAAGGTAACATAAGGTATGTTAAGGTAAAGTAAGGTATGGTAAGTTGAGGTAAAATAGCATAGGTTAAGACATTAATTTCTTAATCTTGGGTCCTTGAGCTGGTGTCAACGAATCCAAATGTCCTGTGCATAGTGCCAATTCATGCAGAACTTTCTCTTTACTTCCTAGCTTATGCTATTGCCATAGCATACACTGGTGACAGCGACAAGTATACTTAACAACTTTTGCAGGATGGAGTGTGCTCAGTTGGCCTGAACCCACAGCTGTTAGGGTTGAAATCGACCATGCTACTGAATAGTGTCATAGAATAGTGGCATATTCATAGCCATTGTTGTAAAATAGTGTCAAATAAAGCATTTTACAACGATATTCTGTTGTAAGATATAAAATTTCTAAAATAATTTCTAAAATAACCGACAGCTGAAAAGTGACAAATTCTGTAATAGATCAATTTCTTAAACTGAACGGAAAATGAGACGTTGGATGAAACAAATGTGTAATTGTGTTTTCAGAAAATGTTTGTGGTTCCTGCATTTACTGAGGCTCAAGAAAAGATACCATTTGCCAGAGTTAACCACAACAAGTACATGGTCACTGACAACACGGCATACATCGGTATGCAAGAAATAACTCAGTAGAGATGAATAACTAGTATTACCCAAAAGTTTTGTTTTTTGAGGTGTTTGTATTGGAACCTTAGTTTTATTATCTAAGTTGTTTAAAAGGGTGAAATTGTTTTTCTGCATCCATTGTGTTTTAGACATGTATGTATGTATCAGAGCATTTGTATAACTCCCTTTAAGTGACTCACAAAGACGCTCCAGCACGGTCAACTAGGAATCACTGCACATCATTACTTTCTCATCCTCCATTCAATCTGTGTCACTTTTACTTTCTGTGATGTTTAAATGTTTAAAAGCTGTATATTTTGGTGATTAATTTTAAAAAATTTATTCTCTAGGTACATCAAATTGGTCTGGTGACTACTTTACATCAACGGCAGGCGTCGGATTAATCGTCAACCAAACAACATCAGGCGATGGAAATGTCGTGACAGTTCAGCAGCAACTGGTTTTGATATTCGAGAGGGATTGGAATTCAACTTATGCCAAACCGCTTGAGTCCCAAGTGGCCATGGTGAGTAGAACCTGTGGTAAGGTTTCTGGGCCTTTCTTAGACAGCCTTCAAGTCTTAGGCATTCTTGGCAGTTGTCCAAAATACCAACTACAGTTGGTAAGCAAGTTGAAACAGGAGAGTCTTAAGTTTAGGTTGGTAAATACATAATATAGAGTGCAAAATTTGCTGATTATTTTATGACTGCTGTTATCATTATTTCCTCATTTCCACAGTAGCTGCAACAGTTGCCGTGGTGTAATTGTTACTTTTTGATGTTTTTGATAAAATTATGATGGTTATTAGACATGCTTATACAAAATGTAAACAAGAAGTAGATGTGTTTTCTACTGAAGCCATCTCTTCTGCTACTGTAAGAGGAGGAGCACAATAAAATGGTCAGAAGATTTGACCACCTCACAGAATCAGGCTAAAACCCAGAGAGGAAGGCATTTCTTATCCTGAGTATGTGACAGAAGGCGTGGCCTGTTCCGATCCACCAGCAATTTTCTGTTGATGTTTTCATTTTATAGCTGAATGAATTCTCCAGAGGCTCTAGTGGCACTGAATTTTTGAAATTGTTTTGTCATGGTGTGAATTTGAATACTTAAGCTCTGGGTTGATACTTTGGCATGTTTGCCAACAGCCTATCACACTTTGCGTTTTAAAAGCTGATACCAGCTGCAGTTTGATGTTAAATTCTGTGTTTTTTTCAGGCATAGCTTTGAGAAACCGACATATAGTTTCCAGTTTTGATTGAGACAGAGCGCAAGTCATTTCTGGTCACCAGATGGAGTTGTAATGAAAGCACAATAATTTGCATGTTTTGTATTCAAGGTGTTTGACATTGTCCGTTGCTCTTTGGTCTATGCCGTAATTCAGAAGAAATAGTCATGTGCCTTGAGAGTTGCTTTGCATATACATTCAGTTTTATTACATTAAGATGTATTACAAGGACTAATATTCTGCATTTCAATTTAAGTCATTCTACTTGTTGAAAAGCGATTTGGTAAACGTTGACGTGATACACTGTAACTGTATAGTTCAAAATTTCAAAGATGTTACACATGTGCTAAGTACAGAGTATCAAGTTGGTTTAATCCTTAGTTTAGTCAGAGGGGGTTGTACAGGGATATCAATGTGGCACAGTGGCAGATTGTGAAATGCATTTGTCTTTAACCTTTGGTCGGCTGCCCATGGACTCCTGACTGTCCCTCGTATGCATGCTGCTTCAGCTTAGTCCAGAAACTTTGACTATCGTAATCGTAATCGTAATCTCCAAACTTCTAAAGCGCCACTCGAAAGTCAAGCGCAGGGCACCAGGGGGTTAATCAGAGGGGTTGTCCAAAAGAGTAGTCCGAGGGAGGTCAGTCCGGTTTGTGGCACAGCAGATGTTAAGGCGGGTGTCTTTTAGGTCAGGATTGGAAGGTACAGGATCAGATGAGTCAGGATAAGAGTTCTTGAAAAGCAGAGACTATGTTGGACCCACCAGTTGGAAACGCCTTTTTCAAAAGCTGCAGCTTGAGTTTTTCCTTTTGGGGTCGTCCATTAATTATGTCAACAAAATAGGGGTGGAGGGGGTTTGGAAAAGTTCGACAGTTGTTGACAAGGGGTAGTGGGGGGTTCAGTGAAATTTGACGTCAACAAATTTTTTCCCAATGAATCAACACAGACCCTTCAAAATGGTAGCGAAAACATTAAGTAATGCTAAATATGTATAAAGTGCTTAATGTTTAATTTAATACTACTAAAAAGCTGGTAATAAACCTCATATATTTTGAAATTCGAGATTGCATTTTTTAGTGTAAAAAATTGAAAAAATGATTCTACATGTATTGAGCCATTGTGTTTCTTTTTTTTGTAGGGGGGTTCTGGGATTGTTGACGAGGGGTCCGTCAATGTTTGACAGTTGTTGACAAGCTCGAGTTTTTCCTTTTCTTAGTTTTGCATGTGCCTGAAATCTGTATTATTTGCGAGTGTGATTTAACTGGTTCCGGTTGGAAGCGCTACTGATAGCGATGAGTTTTCTTGAAGTGGCGTTTTTTAAGTGAGTTCGTAAAAGTGTCTTGTCAGACTACTCCAGAATTTGAATTCCAGTTTTGTTAGACAATGTAACCTGAGGAACAGTTTTCTGTTTGTTTAGTCAGATATTGTTACGTTTGCATTTCCGCCGAATATCCTTTATTTAATTTAATAATTAAAACCTGTTCTTCCAAGATCTGTTGTTGTAAGAGAGATGTAATTAAGTAATTACCTGACCACCTTTAAGATTTGAAAGCTCATTTTGGTCTTTCTTCTGCCATTGCTCATCGTTACAAAATGCAATTTCAATTTTAGAAGCAGTGTGTATTTTTATATTTCTTTTGTTTGGTGAATTTCACTTGGGTTAGCATTCATCTCGTAACAGGATGTGAGGTTATGACCCACTCTGAGTGTCATTAGTAAAAGTGTCTTGTCATTGGATTTCTGTGGTCATGTCTGTGCCTCAGCCGAAAGATCCTTAAGTCAGGTACCATGCTTCTGAGGTCTCAATAGGTGCGATTTCTGAATATCGCAGTGATGCTAGATATCTGTAAGATAGCCCTGTTTCTGCACTCCTTGTAAGTTCTTAAACGGTACTGTCTGAATGCTTCAGATACATGCAGACACATATTTGTGTGGAGCCTTTAGAATATGTGTTTGGACTGGTAAATATTCCAAGGGCAAAGGAGAATCAGGTCCCTCTGCCTTTGTTTTTGCCTTATTATTGCATTTCATCAATGTGTAGAATTTTGTTAAGATATGTTTCACTTCTGCCTTCCAAATGTTGCTCAATCTAAGCGCAAAGTAACAGTTGGGTGTAGGGACTATATTGAGAAATTTAATTTTTTTAAATTAAATTTAGAAACCTCAATCCTCCAAGTTTAGGGGCCCACGTACTGTTAGTACTTGAATGGGTGACCGTACCTGGATGACCAAGCTGTCTTGGTAATATATGGATTATGGATAGTCCTTTTTTGGCACAGTCTTCCTTTTTAGATATATGTACTATTGCTTTTCACTCTGTTGAGCAAACATTTATAACTGTTATAAAATTCACTTGTTTATCTGTATGTGCAGCGCTTTTGAGATGTGCTTACCCTGTCAGCCTGCCCACATGGAGTCCACATGAGATCCATAGTCCCAAATGGGTCCCATTTAATGCCGATGCTGGCAAAGTAAAAAGTGCCATATTGTCTTCATACATGCACATGTACATTTCAGCCAATACAGTCCGTTAGCTCTCTGGAGTCAGTACAGGAGTACAAACATATATTGTAAGTTTAAAGAGTTGTCCCTTCATTTTTTCACCTTTGTCCTCATGAGCTTCATCTAAACAGTTGTCTGACTCTTACCTTTATGCATCTGAATAGTTTCTATAGATATAATGTGTAAGTGAATGTATTACCTTTACCTGTATGCTTCTTAGGGACCATGTATAGGTTTGTATTCCTTATGAGCTCATTAAGTGGTTCATTTGAAACTTTTTGTTATGAAAACTGCTTTTCTTTGACTAAGGTAAATCTGTATAATATTTATTTTAGAAATTTCTGTATTGCATGTATTTACAATTATTTGCATAAAATCTTAGCCCTCCCTCTTACTTCATCCAAAACCCATGTCTAACAAACTATATTATTTATTCAATCTTTTAATTTCCACTCTCGTAGGTCCAATCCACTAACTGCCCTTGAGGAATACCTCCTGTGGCATTCGAACCATAATCTCTGTCTCTCTCTGCCTCTCTCTCTGTCCGTCTGTCTGTCTTTTCCTCTCACTCTCTTTCTCTCGATTGTTCTCCATCACTTGCCTGTCTGTCTTCCCATCTCTCTTTCTGTTGGTTTGTCTGTCTCTGTCTGTCTCTGTTTTGCTGGATTGGACTGGATTGATTTTGGCTTAAATTCTTATTGAAAACGAATTATGGAAACTAAATGCTCTAATGTAAATCCTGGATAATCAATTGTCTTAAATGTAATTAAAAAATACGAATACCTTGTGTATTTATCTTTACCTTTGTACCATTGCTCTCTGGAGCCGCCCACTGCATTGTCTAGACTCTAACATGACATGAACGTCTAAAGATGTGATTTTTCTGGTTTCTGTTTTGTGGATTTAATTGTTCGTTATTTTGTTGATTTAACTATTTAACTGTGTGTTGAAGTGTTGATTGTTGCACCAATGAGAGTAACGAGAGTTCTCCATTGAGTTTAATCCAGTATATTGTGTAGGTGGGATGATAATAATAATCTTTGTTTATTATTGCAAACTGACACACCGCAGTATAAGTAGGCCTACATTTCATAGTGTGAACGGATGATCTTGTGGTGTTACACGAGTCGAATTTAACTGTATGGCAGCCATGCAAGGTGCCTATCTGTTCTACTGATCATTTTACCAACGCCATCTGGCGAATGAAAGGTTGTGTCGACCTTTGGGAGGATGGCGAGAATTGATCTTGCGTCCATGCTGATCTGCTCTTCGTGCCGGAGTGTTAACCATTCACAAAACCCCCTCCCATATGTGCATTGTAATTGATTAATAATTCGGTTTGTAGAACGTATAGACTTAGGCCTACAGGTATGGCAATCCAGGTTAGGTATAAGCCTAACCTGTTTGAAATTTGCCTCGAGTTTCTAACGGTGGAAGGTAAGCTGTACTGCTAGCAGTCGTGTTTTAGTGTTGGGTCTGTGAAATTTCATCTGGTAATCTGCAGCAGCACTGTAATTGTAATGCACATGACATCAATCAAGTAACGCTTCTAAGAATGCATATGTGCTAATTAGGTCTACATATATATTATATTCTGAAATTACAGTGTGCTTGACAACACCAGTCGAGATCATTATTTACTTGTTTATTTGTATGTATGAGCACTTGTTACAGCGCCCCTTCAAGATTTCTACTCAGAGGCGCTCCCGACTAGTGTTTAATCTAGCGCGGACACTGAATCGGAGTTTCACGCCAAAGCGCATAAGCAATTGCGAGTGAAGGACTTGCCCAGGATCTGAAATAGCCTACTGTCAAACCGCAACTTAGCACGAAGATAGTAAGCCTAACGACTAATAGGCTGATTATCATCAGCAGCCGATCTAGTGGAATAAGGTACCTAGTGGTCTTACTGTCTGGTTTTGGTCGAGAGCTTGCTCTATAGAGACCCCATGGGAGTATGTAGGGGGGTTTACGTGTTAAAACCTCCCGAAATAAATGCATTACTGTTATTAAAAACTAAAAACGTAGAAGCGAGCGAGCGACCTCGTGGAGAGCATCGGTTGGGAGGACGTGTGTTCTTAAAACTCTCGGAGCATGAAGGGAGCGGGACCAGGCCCCCAGCAGCTCTCCGACGTGTGTGCACCTATAGGTCGTCGCATACGGTAACTCCTAAGATGACCATAGATGTCACTCTTTGCATTCCTATGACTCTATGAGTGATGGTACGGTCTTGATTCTCCAACGTCGATGGTAGACCAGCATTTCGCAAGATCTGCTTGCGTTAAGCTGTAAGTTGTTTCTTTCGGCCCAGATGGGGCTAGGGTTGTCACGACAGCAGCGGCCCCTCAAACAACTTACACAGAAACATCAAACACGAAAAATGACAAATTCTTCAGTATGAAAGTCAAGTCAAAGGTTAAACCGTAGTTAGCGTTGTTTAATAATACCGCGTTTTCAATCCCGCAGGTTACGTTGCTAAATTAATATGATGGTTTCAATTCCGTGAAAGTAGCAGTTGGACTGATGAAAATAGTTTCTTGTGAAACTAGAAGTTGGATTGATTAAAATAATATTTGCGTAAATAGAAGTTGGATTGATGACAGTTATGGACATTTATCCACTTTAAAAGCACCAAAACTGTCGAAAGTTTTCTTATATAACAGTTAATAATTTAGCAACACATTTTCTTGTGAAATAATTTAGCAACGTAAACTACGATTTAACATAAGTCAACGATCAGGCAACTGGAAGCGAGTGGGAAGTCTGTAACTAGGAAGTAGGCCTATAAGGTTAGGCCCTCCTATCTCCCATACTTAAGTAATTACAAGTTTGTTAGTTTTCCTAAAAGTGTCCCGGTTTTTGACGGCCAGAAAATGGTCACCCTACCATAGAGGTCACTCTTTGCATTCCTATGAGTGATGGTACGGTCTCGATTCCCCCACGTCGATGGTAGACCAGCATATTTCGCAAGATCTGCTTGCGTTAAGCCGTAAGTTGTTTCTTTCGGCCCAGATGGGGATCATGGATCGATAGGTTATCCAGCTCCACCTGCGTCGTGCCCTCTCGACGCTTCAGCGATGATGAGATAGGCCTAGGTGTCCTCTGCATATTTCCCAGAAAAACCTCGGACTGAAATTCCAAAATGCTATAATGACGGCATCGGAAATAGCACAGACGCCGAAAAAGAAAGGGATTTAGCACAGTTCAGAACTATTAACACTTCAAGAGCACAGGCAAAAAGCCTACAGCACCCGGTATTCCCAGGCGGTCACCCATCCAGGTACTAACCGGGCTCGACGTTGCTTAACTTCGGTGATCGGACGAGAACCGGTGTTTTCAACGTGATATGGCCGTAGACATTAGTACGAGAAAACAGACCTATTTAAAGTCGCCGTATACCTAGTCGCCGTCATTCTTTCGTCGTTGAGTTCCCATCGAGGCCGCAAAAAGTCGCGCGAAAAGCTTTAAATTACGACGGCTTTTCGTACGGCCATCTTTCTGGTCATTTTTGCACGTCAAAAAAAAAAAAATCAACAATGGACTTATACGCTACAATCACCAGGTGGAAACACTTAACAACGTCATCCCAAGAAGTACGGTTTCTAGTAAAATGCACATCTAGATTTTCGTGCCTGTCCAGTGGACTGCTGAAGGAGTTTCTCAAAATCATATGTGCATCAGTTTCGATAATATTGCAATCTCTTCCTCAACCTATGCGTTTTTACTCTGCGTAGGCCTACATTTAGTTTAGCGCGCTGGACTGTCAATCGAGAGGTCGGGGACCCGCCAGGGCAGAAAATTTGGTTCGAGATTTCTCTTTCACCTGCACCTCCTAGCCAACTCAGCTATTATGAGTACACTGACGTACACTGACGGTGGGAAGATAAGACGGCGAGGGAGAGGATTGGCTATGCCGAGGCTAAGAAATTGAAGTCGCTAGCACTTCATACGGGTCCATGGGCCATGCATGGCTGCGTCAGGGCTAGCTTAAATGACTGCTCTTCTCTTTTCAACCCAACAGTTTGCAAGCGACGAATGCACACGATATTACAATTTCCGAGAAAAATCCTACCTCTGGGACAGAAATTCCAAAATGCTGTAATGACGGCCTCGGAAATAGCAAAGACGCCGCAAAAGAAAGGGATTTAGCACAGTTCAGAACTATTAACACTTCAAGAGCACAGGCAAAAAGCCTACAGCACCCGGTATTCCCAGGCGGTCACCCATCCAGGTACTAACCGGGCTCGACGTTGCTTAACTTCGGTGATCGGACGAGAACCGGTGTTTTCAACGTGATATGGCCGTAGACATTAGTACGAGAAAACAGACCTATTTAAAGTCGCCGTATACCTAGTCGCCGTCATTCTTTCGTCGTTGAGTTCCCATCGAGGCCGCAAAAAGTCGCGCGAAAGCTTTAAATTACGACGGCTTTTCGTACGGCCGTCTCAAACTGGTTATTTTTGCACGTCTCGTTTTAAAATTGACAATGGACACGAAGCTACATTATAATCTCTTCCTGAGTAGTAGTGACGTCTATGTCGTGTTATTAAATTCTAACAATAGGCCTATCATTTAATTTAGCGCGCTAACTGTCAATTTCGAGGAGGTCGGGGACCCGCCAGGGCAGAAAATTGGTTCGAGATTTCTTTTCACCTGCACCTCCGGGCCAACTCAGCTATTAATAGTTTTCTACACTGACCGTACACTACGGTGGGAAGATAAGACCGAGGGAGAGGATTGGCTATGCCGAGGCTAAGAAATTGAAGTCGCTAGCACTTCCACGGGTCCAGGCCATGCATGGCTGCGTCAGGGCTAGCTTAAATGATTGCTCTTCTTTCAACCCAACAGTTTGCAAGCGACGAATCAGAGCTTTGTGACGTCATTTTCCGAGAGGGGTCTTACCTTTGTGACGAAGTGTGACGAGGGGGGGGGGTTAAAAATCGGCCAAAATAGCGTGACGTCATTTATGGACGGCCCCTAAATTACGACGGCTTTTCGTACGGCCATCTCAACTGGTCATTTTTGCACGTCTCGTTTAAAGAAAATTTAATTCAGACAATGGCACTGATACGCTACAATCACCAGGTGGAAACACTTAACAACGTCATCCCAAGAAGTACGGTTTCTAGTAAAATGCACATCTAGATTTTCGTGCCTGTCCAGTGGACTGCTGAAGGAGTTTCTCAAAAATCATATGTGCATCAGTTTCGATAATATTGGACAGCGAAGCAATCTCTTCCTCAAAGGCCTATGCGTTTTTACTCTGCGTAGGCCTACATTTAGTTTAGCGCGCTGGACTGTCAATCGAGAGGTCGGGGACCCGCCAGGGCAGAAAATTTGGTTCGAGATTTCTCTTTCACCTGCACCTCCTAGCCAACTCAGCTATTATGAGTACACTGACCGTACACTGACGGTGGGAAGATAAGACGGCGAGGGAGAGGATTGGCTATGCCGAGGCTAAGAAATTGAAGTCGCTAGCACTTCATACGGGTCCATGGGCCATGCATGGCTGCGTCAGGGCTAGCTTAAATGACTGCTCTTCTCTTTTCAACCCAACAGTTTGCAAGCGACGAATGCACACGATATTACAATTTCCGAGAAAAATCCTACCTCTGGGACAAAAATTCCAAAATGCTATAATGACGGCCTCGGAAATAGGAAAGACGCCGCAAAAGAAAGGGATTTAGCACAGTTCAGAACTATTAACACTTCAAGAGCACAGGCAAAAAGCCTACAGCACCCGGTATTCCCAGGCGGTCACCCATCCAGGTACTAACCGGGCTCGACGTTGCTTAACTTCGGTGATCGGACGAGAACCGGTGTTTTCAACGTGATATGGCCGTAGACATTAGTACGAGAAAACAGACCTATTTAAAGTCGCCGTATACCTAGTCGCCGTCATTCTTTCGTCGTTGAGTTCCCATCGAGGCCGCAAAAAGTCGCGCGAAAGCTTTAAATTACGACGGCTTTTCGTACGGCCGTCTCAAACTGGTTATTTTTGCACGTCTCGTTTTAAAATTGACAATGGACAGCGAAGCTACATTATAATCTCTTCCTCAACGTAGGCCTATGCGTTTTTACTCATGCGTCAGGCCTGCACATTTAGTTCCTAGCGCGCTGGACTGTCAATCGAGAGGCCTTCGGGGACCCGCCAGGGCAGAAAATTTGGTTCGAGATTTCTCTTTCACCTGCACCTTGGAGCCAACTTCAGCTATGAATCGCGTCTTACACTCAGCCTTACACTCCTCTGGTGGAAAGATAAGACTATCGAGGGAGAGGATTGGCTATGCCGAGGCTAAGAAATTGAAGTGAGTGGCGCTATACAAATGTTCAATTACAATTACAATTACGCTACACTTCACCACGTGGAAACACTTTACAACGTCATCCCAAGAAGTACGGTTTCTAGTAAAATGCACATCTAGATTTTCGTGCCTGTCCAGTGGACTGCTGAAGGAGTCTCTCAAAATCATATGTGCATCAGTTTCGATAAATTGCAATCTCTTCCTCAACCTATGCGTTTTTACTCTGCGTAGGCTAGGCTACATTTAGTTTAGCGCGCTGGACTGTCAATCGAGAGGTCGGGGACCCGCCAGGGCAGAAAATTTGGTTCGAGATTTCTCTTTCACCTGCACCTCCTAGCCAACTCAGCTATTATGAGTACACTGACCGTACACTGTCGGTGGGAAGATAAGACGGCGAGGGAGAGGATTGGCTATGCCGAGGCTAAGAAACTGAAGTCGCTAGCACTTCATACGGGTCCAGGTACTAACCGGCCATGCTCGACGTTAGCTTAACTTCGGTGAACGGATCGATGAACCGGTAGTTTTCATGACGCTAATATGGCCGTAGTAACATTGCGTTACGAGAAAACAGACCTATTTAAAGTCGCCGTATACCTAGTCGCCGTCATTCTTTCGTCGTTGAGTTCCCATCGAGGCCGCAAAAAGTCGCGCGAAAGCTTTAAATTACGACGGCTTTTCGTACGGCCGTCTCAAACTGGTTATTTTTGCACGTCTCGTTTTAAAATTGACAATGGACAGCGAAGCTACATTATAATCTCTTCCTCAACGTAGGCCTATGCGTTTTTACTCTGCGTAGGCCTACATTTAGTTTAGCGCGCTGGACTGTCAATCGAGAGGTCGGGGACCCGCCAGGGCAGAAAATTTGGTTCGAGATTTCTCTTTCACCTGCACCTCCTAGCCAACTCAGCTCTTTCGTCGTCTAGTACACTGACCGTACACTGACGGTGGGAAGATAAGACGGCGAGGGAGAGGATTGGCTATGCCGAGGCTAAGAAATTGAAGTCGCTAGCACTTCATACGGGTCCATGGGCCATGCATGGCTGCGTCAGGGCTAGCTTAAATGACTGCTCTTCTCTTTTCAACCCAACAGTTTGCAAGCGACGAATGCAACACACGATTAAATTTTCATTATTACAATTTCCGAGAAAAATCCTACCTCTGGGACAAAAATTCCAAAATGCTATAATGACGGCCTCGGAAATAGGAAAGACGCCGCAAAAGAAAGGGATTTAGCACAGTTCAGAACTATTAACACTTCAAGAGCACAGGCAAAAAGCCTACAGCACCCGGTATTCCCAGGCGGTCACCCATCCAGGTACTAACCGGGCTCGACGTTGCTTAACTTCGGTGATCGGACGAGAACCGGTGTTTTCAACGTGATATGGCCGTAGACATTAGTACGAGAAAACAGACGGCTATTTAAAGTCGCCGTATACCTAGTCGCCGTCACGTTCTTTCGTCGTTGAGTTCCCATCGAGGCCGCAAAAAGTCGCGCGAAAGCTTTAAATTACGACGGCTTTTCGTAAACGGCCGTCTCAAACTGGTTATTTTTGCACGTGAAGGAGTTTCTCAAAATCACAATGGACAGTTTCGATAACATTATAATCTCTTCCTCAACGTAGGCCTATGCGTTTTTACTCTGCGTAGGCCTACATTTAGTTTAGCGCGCTGGACTGTCAATCGAGAGGTCGGGGACCCGCCAGGGCAGAAAATTTGGTTCGAGATTTCTCTTTCACCTGCACCTCCTAGCCAACTCAGCTATTATGAGTACACTGACCGTACACTGACGGTGGGAAG
The DNA here is from genome assembly GCA_020284085.1 of Aporrectodea caliginosa. Lineage (NCBI taxonomy): Eukaryota > Metazoa > Annelida > Clitellata > Crassiclitellata > Lumbricidae > Aporrectodea > Aporrectodea caliginosa. Next base: position 248,091 of record JACEVL010000027.1, read on the forward strand.
ATAAGACGGCGAGGGAGAGGATTGGCTATGCCGAGGCTAAGAAATTGAAGTCGCTAGCACTTCATACGGGTCCATGGGCCATGCATGGCTGCGTCAGGGCTAGCTTAAATGACTGCTCTTCTCTTTTCAACCCAACAGTTTGCAAGCGACGAATGCACACGATATTACAATTTCCGAGAAAAATCCTACCTCTGGGACAAAAATTCCAAAATGCTATAATGACGGCCTCGGAAATAGGAAAGACGCCGCAAAAGAAAGGGATTTAGCACAGTTCAGAACTATTAACACTTCAAGAGCACAGGCAAAAAGCCTACAGCACCCGGTATTCCCAGGCGGTCACCCATCCAGGTACTAACCGGGCTCGACGTTGCTTAACTTCGGTGATCGGACGAGAACCGGTGTTTTCAACGTGATATGGCCGTAGACATTAGTACGAGAAAACAGACCTATTTAAAGTCGCCGTATACCTAGTCGTCGTCATTCTTTCGTCGTTGAGTTCCCATCGAGGCCGCAAAAAGTCGCGCGAACATTTAGGCCTAAATTACGACGGCTTTTCGTACGGCCATCTCAACTGGTCATTTTTGCACGTCTCGTTTAAAAAAAATAATTGACAATGGACTGATACGGGAAACTCTTCACTGGCTTCCTGTGCCCCATCGCATTCAATTCAAAATTCTTACACTTATGCGCAACTCTCTGCTCGGGGTAGCTCCTTCATACCTTCAGGCCTTATGCACATCGGTTTCTACACTTCCTGGTCGCTCTGCTCCGCGCTCTGCCGCCAGAGGCCTTCTGGTTGTCCCCCGCATGCGTGGTGCAACTGCTCAATCCAGAAGCTTTGGCTATGTCGGCCCCTCTACTTGGAACCATCTTCCGCATGAATCGCGTCTTGAGCTCCTCAGCCTTTCTCTTCCTCTGTTTCGGAAACGCCTGAAGACTATCTTATTTGTTAGAGCCCTGGGTCGGGAGCGCCTCTGAATCTCTGAGTGGCGCTATACAAATGTTCAATTACAATTACAATTACGCTACAATCACCTAACCGGCCCTCAAGTTGTCCGCCATATCAAAATTTTACGGGAAGACAACAAGTTCACGTGACAGGCTTTAGCCAATAACGCGACGAACGTGACTGTAGTAGCCTACTGGGGATCCGGTAACGCCCGGGGCGTGAACGGATCCACTACGTTTAAACTTGACAATTGACTGAAAAGCTGCAATCACCAGGTGGCGACACTTTACAACGTCATTCCAAAACGTTTCTAGTGAAATGCACATCTAGATTTTCGTGCCTTTTCACAGTAGGCTAGACTGCTGAAGGAGTTTCTCAAAATCAGTATGAGAGTAGCCTATGTGCATCAGTTTCGATAATTTAGCAAGCTCTTCCTCGCCATATCCGTTTTAGTCTGCGTACACTTACAGATCAATCAATGACTCGATATCATTAGCCTATAAAACACGAATGGTCGCAGAACAAAATCTAGTGAATAAGACACATTCTGTCAACTCAACCCAACTCACACACCTCTCGATCGCGAACATTTTTAAAGGAGGAAGTAAACGACAAATCTTAGGCTACTAATTGCAATTTATTCGGCCAGCGACTTTCACCATGCAGTTTGGACGACACTTAGGCTAGGCCTATCTTTAGGCTAATGGATCAGAAGAGAAGTCGATAAGCAATACATTAAATAAATGTTACCTCGGGTCTAATCGACGGTAGATAACTTGCAGAAGGGATAGAAACAGGTAGTGAAATCCCAGTGCCTCGCGCCAGTAACCAGCACCAGGCCTACACACCTACTGTTCTTTCAATCGCCAGGTGGCCGTAGTAACGCTCTCGCTGCGGCGTAACTTTGTTGTGTCTGTCCTCAACATAATATTAATCGACTGCAGGGCACTACAAGATTTATGGATCGCTGTAGAGGAAAGTGAACGACTGACTGATTTTGGTCCATTACTATTATATAGGCTAGCAGTCTATAAAACAAGCGCAATAGCCTATAGCGCAATTAGTAAACATAATTTTCAAGTTGAATGTAGATTGCCAAACAATACGCTGCTTCGTATTCCCCTATACCAATATTTTATTTACGGAAGCCTATCTACAAATACATTGACATATGCATATAATTTATATATAATTTTATTACACTATTGTCTTCTATAGATATATTTTACACTCACTAAGTACATTGGCATAAATATTGTAGGCGTACTCGGTTAACACACTCCTTTCACTCCTAATAAATATGCTTGAATTCATGCAGCAAATCAAGTCTGGGACAACCACAGGTCAGCTGTGGCGAAGTGTTTTCTCACGCGGCTGCAGTAGATCAAGTCTTAAGTCCTGATCCGGACAATGTAGTGTTGAAATGTATGCCATAAGGTGTGCACATCACTTGTATACAAAAAGCGCATACAATTTGAGGTCGCAATAAGTTTGGGGTGGTGGATCAAACTAGATCAGTGGGTCAAATAAGAATATACGACGGGCTTAGCCTGCAGAGGACTATTTATTGTAGGCCCTAAAGCTACGTATTTATTTGAACACCTACACAACACCTGATTAGGACCTCACAAAGAAGATTCTGGGCAGCTGCAGTCAATCATCACGCCTCAAGAGAAGTGGATATGTTAGACCATAACCTTGTCGACGTAAGTTTAGATCACAAGTCAAAATGATTTGGAACGACACACTTTTGGCTGCGCATTGCATTAAGATCACAGGCCTAGGACAGGGGAAGGCGTGAAACTACACACTAGCCTAGTCCGTGGATGACTGACTAATTTTCTGATTCCGTGGATATATAAATATAGGGCATATATATATAAACTTATATATATATATATATATATATATATATATATATATATAAGACAGACAGACAGACAGAGAGAGAGACAGACAGACAGACAGACAGGCAGACAGAGAGAGACAGACAGACAGGCAGGCAGGCAGACACAGAGAGAGAGAGAGAGGAGGAGGAGGAGGAGGAGGAGGAGGGAGGAGGAGGAGACAGACAGACAGACAGACAGAAGAAGGTAGACTGGACTTGGAAATAGAGTTAGACCCATGTCGAAGGTTGCATGGCAGTCTGTTCCAGATTGAAGTGCCAACCACGGTGAAGCTAAGATGCAGTATTCTAAAGCTTTGACTTAGGCCTAATGGTTGTATAATTAGTTGCCTCTAATTGATTAATTATTAGCTTCGCCATTAGAGGCCACAGTCTTCAAGCTGATTTATCGAATCAGTAGATACTATTTTAATCAGAACGCTGATAGACTTCAATCGTCTAGTAGGACTAATGGGGGTGGGAGGAGCACAGTCCCCGTGGCCAAGTACATGTAGAGCTAGATATTACCACTTCAGAAATAATTTATTTTGAAGTGTTTGGACAAATCACGCCGATAGATAAGGGATGTACTTTAAGATATAGACCGTTTGCATATGCGAGCGTTCTTTACACTGATCTCTGAAATTAGTAGATCTTCTGGATATTGACCTGAGTACGACTTGGTTTTGGTGTGCCATCGGTTGATGCCTTCTACATTAGACATCGACGCAATTGAAGTTACCAATTGCAATTAGTAAACATAATTTTCAAGTTGAATGTAGATTGCCAAACAATACGCTGCTTCGTATTCCCCTATACGGTATACCAATATTTTATTTACGGAAGCCTATCTACAAATACATTGACATATGCATATAATTTATATATAATTTTATTACACTATTGTCTTCTATAGATATATTTTACACTCACTAAGTACATTGGCATAAATATTGTAGGCGTACTCGGTTAACACACTCCTTTCACTCCTAATAAATATGCTTGAATTCATGCAGCAAATCAAGTCTGGGACAACCACAGGTCAGCTGTGGCGAAGTGTTTTCTCACGCGGCTGCAGTAGATCAAGTCTTAAGTCCTGATCCGGACAATGTAGTGTTGAAATGTATGCCATAAGGTGTGCACATCACTTGTATACAAAAAGCGCATACAATTTGAGGTCGTATTTTATGATCAGTCGCCCAAAAATACTTAGAAGCGTAAGGCCTAAAAACGGTCTACGAACAACGCTTGCCCAGGGTTGTCCAAGCTGATTCGATTTATTGCATATGCACGCATGCATATTAGGAGTATATTAGCGGAGTATAATGTTTATATATATATATGTATGTCTATGTAAATGTCTATATATGCATATATATATAGGTCTATACCTGTATATGAAAATAAAATCATTTATGTATTTTACGCCCACAGTATAACGTTTATATGCATATAATGCAAATATGTATATGTAGGCCTATAAGGGGCATGTTGATGGCGGGCGCTTTGAGTTTCGGCCGGTGCATGTCCTAGTGGCCTACAGTTGGCCTAACGCCTGCAGCCATCCACGGAGACTCATTTACAGAAGTCAGTTCAGTGACTCCCCCGCTTTGCCTCAGTGACTATCTGTCTCTGCTTCTGTATTTCTAAGTGTCTCTCTCTCCCCTTCTGTCGCTCTCACGTGTCTTTCCCGCGTGCTTTGTACCGAGGAATTTTATTAGACCCAACGCATGGTCTACATATGTACAGAACTGATTTCGTACAGTTGTTTGTTTCCTAAACGGGTGGACAATAATTATTGTTCCGATGGCAGTTGTTGTCCTTAGCCTGGGACTCTGGCCAGGATTTAGCAACAAGTGCCCTTCACGATTGGCAGATAGACCTGTTCGTTAAGGCATCTGACCTGAAGGCCTTGCTCGTGCTGAAGGGCAGTTGTTGGCCTTCGTCAATGACCTTATAATCGTCGTGTTTAATACTTAGATTATGTCTTAAACCGCGGCCGTTGAAGACCTGATTTGCCAAGCCAGCTAACCCCAGCCGCTGACTGCTAGCTAAAGGCTGCGAAGGCAGACAGACAGTCACAGACGCACAAAAGGACGGATATTTCCTATGCGTGCTAAGCCTACTACTGTAGCTAGAATAAACAAATACTTCATTGAGCCTGAAGCTTGTTGCTTCTAAAAATTAGAAAAGAAGTCAACGCAAGTATTTGGACAGGCCTTCGGTAAGTTCACACTTGTATATTGGTTGCTATCTGTCTGTCTGTCATGTCTGTCTGTCTGTCTGTCTGTCTGTCTGTCTTTCTGTCTGTCTCCCTTAGGGGCTGCTTGAGGTACATATATGAGTTAAGGTATGTAGGATAGAGCAGGGCAGGATAAGAAAGGTAGGGTATTGGGTTACACAGGTTTGTTAAGGTAGGAAAGTGGTTTATTAATCAAAGTCAGAATAAGGGACCTATAATGTGCTCAGCATTCGAAGAACCATGCAAACTTTCCTTACACGGGATATGTGCATTGCCTGAATATTATTGTCAGTTCTTACAATGATGCACCTGGATTCGAAACCGAAACGTGAAGGTGACAGGCAAAGCCATTACTACCAACCCAGAAAGATGCAATATTATACACAATAATGACTCGTGTTCTATTGATATAGCAGTCCGATAAGGCATCGACTTCTCTATTAGCCCTATGTACACATATTATATGCATATATAATTATATATATTGTTCATATCTCTCTCTATATATATACATAAATATGTACATATATTAATATTTATATGGACGAAGATCAGTCTCTTATGCTATAGCCTGAGATGCAGCTGGGTAGGCGCTATAAAGTGTTAGCTACTTCATTTTCATTAGCCTCAACATCTTCCCAGCGACAGTGTGGGGTCAGTATACTCAATATATCTGAGCTAGCTACAGGGCTCGCAGATGGAGAAGAAATCTCGGAGCAAAATGTGTATACCTGATGGAAATTTGAACCCCGACCTTTTGGTCGACAGTCCATACACTAACCACTACACCATCGAAGAGTCTGATATAAAAGTTCATGCTCTGAGCTGACCCTAAAAGACAGCCTTGCGTAGGAAGTTATTTAAGCGACTTCATGCTCTTAGCCGCGGACATATATGACGGCGGGCATAGCCAAGCTTCTCCCTCGCCGTCTCATCTCCCCACCAACAGTGTATGGTCAGTGTACTCATTTTACAGCACAGTTCGCAAGGGTGTGCAAAATCTCGAAAGACCTTTCAGTCCTTGTGTGAATTTGAGGCGTGGCCACTGGGTTAACAGTTCATCAAGCTAACGGCTAGACTACCGCAAGCCCGAATATGAAGACACAGCGTTTTTACGTACAAGTCTCTTACATTTGCACATACCGTAGGCCTATAGTCTACGTGCTTTCAGCCTGTTCTGCGAATGGCTAGTGTTGGCTAGACAAGAACCTGAAAAACAGATTTTGTGCATGTGACCAATTAAGTCAATTAGCTCTAGAGACCAGATCCAGGATTTGCAATTAGAGACGACGTTTGTGCGCATAGGCGTGAGTGAAAGAGCAGCGCATGTGTTTCCAACCCGATATAAAACTCCCAAAGCATTGCCCCGAGGTCGATGGACTAATTTCCTGAGGCGCTAACTTTGCTACAGCATTCCAGAGATAGCGACCATGTTCCCCCAAATTGCGTTTCTATCCGTAGGACCAATAACAGTTAGCCTACTGGACCAGTCTGGTTACCAAGTGGAATGGTATACTCCACTCGCCCATTCAAGCACTAAACTGGATCGTTACGTTTTATCTCCTCTGTGTCTTCCACCACCAGATTCTGCCTGGCATAGCCTGATAAGACGCTGGCAGAACTATAATTGTAATTAGCAACTTCTATCACGCCCTTGTCTAAGTATATAAGGCATCAACCAATAGTGCAGTAAAACCAAACCGCAATCAAGTCAATAACTATAGCATTAGGCGTGCATAGTCTATAGGAGACAAGTTAATACGGTTCCCGTAACACACATAGCCAACACAATAGCAGTAACTTCTAAAGCACTAGGCATCAACTGATGGAACACCTAAGCCAAGCCGTAATGAAGTCTAAAAGCATTACACACACGCTCTCTCTCTCTCTCTCTTTCTCTGTCTGTCTCTGTCTCTGTCTGTCTGTCTGTCTGTCTCTCTCTCTGTCTCTCTCTCTCACACACACACACACACACACACACACACACACACACACACACACACACACAAACACACACACACACACACAAACCTACATACAGGTAGATCTAAAACATTAGGCAGACCCAGAAAGTAAGAGAGGTCCATAAAAGGAAATCAAGTTCTTTGTATCGGTCAACCTGAGTGTCGGTGTCTTGTTTTCAGTCTGCACTGCCTGTCTGTCTGTCTGCCTATCTGTCTGTCTGTCTGTCTAAGTAGATTCACCAGAACATTTATATAGCACCACCCATTTAATCTCTGGATGGTCGACTTTAGGGGGCGCTTTATGTAAACCTCTGTCGTGAGACCGCAATGGCGTACTTAATGTAAAAGGTTGAATTTTATGAACCTTTTGCAACTTATCTCGGCCGCTCTAAGAAATTCATAAAGGCGGATACTACAGAAGGGTCAATAACCTCATAACACTGGGTAAGCCATAACATTAGGTAAACATAGCTACAGGCCTACACTGCGGTAGCATAGGCCTACTGCATGGATAATTGGATAGGCCTAAACATTAGACGGGTCTATAATAGCATAAGAGAGACCTATAAAAGGAAAGAAAGTGGTTTGTCGGTCAACAAGAGTGCTAGTCTATTTGTTTTCAATCTGTTCTGTATGTGTCTGCCTTTATCAGCATGTATATATGTGTGTTGTTACCTGTCTGTCTGTGCCTATCTTTGTGCCTGTCTGTCCCTATAATCATATCTGTCTGCCTGTCTGAACCTTTTGTCTGTCATTGTCTGCCTGTCTGCTTGTCCATTCGTCTGTCCGGATTAACCAGCATGCAATACCCCCGACTGGGTTGGAACTTTTCTACAATGACACAAAAAGCGACATTGTCTCTTTGTGCCTATAATAGTAACGAGCTTTCGTTTTGAATTAAAACTACGGTAATTACCACCGTGCACATCTTTTAAATATAAAAAGTCAACCATGCAAACAACTGCTTTACATTTTTTTCATGCAGTCGAAGGTTTTTCTGCCAATGTTAGACTACCAGTCAAAAAAATTGAAAGAAATTTGGTTTGGTTCCAAAATACACAGCATTAAAGTCATCTGTTTTGTTAGACTTGAACAGGACATTGATCCATTATACTACACTTCGATTATAATTATTATTCAATGCCTATAAATGCTTTCCATCATCCCATACGCAGCATGCAAGCTTATGTATGTATGTATGTATGTATGTATGTATGTATGTATGTATGTATGTTAGTATGTATGTTAGTATGTGTGTGTATGTGTTTGTGTGCATGTGTATGTAATAGCACGAATTTTTAAAGTATATAAGTAAGTACATGTTGCGGTCTTGTGTGCACTTCTAAACTTTGTGTTTGTCTGTGTGTCTGTGTGTGCCTGTGTGTATCTGTATGCGTGTCTGTGTGTATGTCTGTTTGTGTCTGTTTGTGTCTGTCTGCCTGTCTATCTGTGTGTCTGTCTGTATGTATGTCTGTGTGTATGTCTGTTTGTATGTCTGCTTGTGTCTGTGTGTGTCTGTTTGTGTCTGTCTGTGTCTGTCTGCGTGTCTGTCTCTATGTCTGTCTGTTTGTCTGTCTGCGTGTCTGTGTATGTCTGTGTGTCTGATTGTGGGTAATGCAGACGTCTTTCTATCTTTCTCGCAGCATGGAGTCGTCATCAGATGGCGCTGTAGGAGACGGAGAAGAAGAGGAGGAGGACGAGGAGACGGAGGAGGAGCAGGAGGAGCAAGCAGGAGAGGAGGAGGAGCAGGAGGAGGAGCAGGAGGAGGAGGAGCAGGAGGGCAGGAGGAGGAGCAGGAGCAAAAGGAGGAGGAGGAGGAGGAGAGAAAGGCCGTTACGTCGTATGCATCGTCTGCAACCGGTCTTTGAGATGAACTATTCCATCTCTCCATCGTCATCCGAGCGCAGCCTCAGCAGCCAGAGCGGCGTCATCCTGCATCATGACGTCAACCGTCTGGTCATCGTAGAGTCAGCCGACGAGGAAATGAGGTTCATCGATGACGTCACGGACAGTGACAGCATCGACGATGACGTCATGACAAAAGCGCAGGCGGATTCAGACGATGAATGTCAGCGCTCGACTCAGGTGAGAGTTGTATGCAACGCTGTCATCAAATATCAAATCGGAGAACTTCTATAGCGCAATGTTATACTCTGTATAAATGTATGTACATCAAAGTGCAATATGCAATTGGTATTGTAAAGAGTATACTTACTTACTTACTTAACTCAGGATTGAATTGTCGGGTGTTGGGGATGGGATGGGCCGACCCTCCTAATTCATTTTTCAACCCCTCCAGCTACTTCCCAGAAATTACCTTGGGGTTAAGTTAAACCCTCCAGCACAGCTTTCAGTGGTTTAATGTATCTTACACTCACTTAATGAAAACGTTTGCTTTGTTTTTTCTTAGTTTTTATTCGTACCACTTCAGTGTTTGTTAAGTCGTAATTTGCTGCTAGAGCTAAAACTCGTCTGAACATAAAACTGAAGAGTTTTCCAATAAGTTTTCTTCATTACTCAATTTTTTACGCAGCTAAAGATCGAATACACTCGTACCCACTACAATATAGCACTTGTACCGGTTTTAGGTACATTGTAAGAAATTCTGGCCGGGACTAGCGGACATGTATGAACTTTTCAACCCCCATCCCCTCTGCATGTTCAAATTTGACAATTTAAACCCTGGCGCAACTATTAATATCCGCTGAAACACTTGACTCCTGCAAAGTCATATATTGAAACAGCAGGATGTCAGCTCAGAAATCTTATAGAAACCAACTGTCTAGTAACAGATTTACTCAAGAGCGCTATATATAGTGTCCAAATGTAGAGCACAAGAATACTAACTGCTCTGGCCAGAAAGTAATGTGACTTTTATAGTGCTAGAACAGATGCGCCTTTGATTAGGTTGTATCGTGAGAGGTGCTTTATAAGTCCGTAAAAAGAATAGAATAAAATAGAATAGAATAGAAGAGTTGTCTAGCAATATATGACATCGAATGTGCTTTGATATAAGAGATATAGTGTCTGTCAACCTTTGTAGCCGGACTGGTCTTGACGGGTGTTATACAGAAACTTGACAAATAGACTATGCGGTCTTCGTGTGAACCTACGCGTAGGCCTAGTATACTCTTTCTAAATTCAGCTCAAGTTACACTTACTTCAAGTGCTTAGATACACCTGTTTAGATACATTAGCAGGCATCCTTAAAATGTGCTACACTTAAGTTCAGATAATAATAAATGCACCGCAGCACATATGCATACATACATACATTCATATATGTATACATGCACGTAATAAAAGATACGCCAATAATCCAATATAGTGTAAGACCAAACTGAACATACACTGAAAACAAACTGTTTGCGGTTAAGGTTGAAACAGACATTTAAAACAATATTCGACGATAATTCTGAAGGTAATGTTAGTGACCTGAGAGCAGAGGCGAAAATCTATACATAATTTTGGGGACAGATTCTACGAGGGTCGGGGGGGGGGGTAGAAGGGCTTAAGTCAAAATATTGGGGTGGGGTGACAGTCCCCATCTGATTTACGCCACTGCCTGAGAGGCGTACGAGATCTGTTCTTCTTCAGTAAATAAATATGCTTTGTGTCTGCATAACATTCTATGATGAAATAACCTAGGTCCTTTACAGTACATCGGTCTCTGCAAATCAATGCTTACTCGTTTAGTTATTATAGCACATGACTAAGATTCTGGTTTTCAAATCTGTAATTATTTATTTTAATTTAATTAGCTGTAACGCCACTGTTTAATGACTAAGCATCAATTTATGGCGCTAAGCAATTGTGCCAGAAGGACTTGCTCAATGTTCTTACACAGTAACCCTTCCCCGTTAAAGGTTCCAACCACGCTATGCTCTCAAATCAGTATACAAAGGGAACATCAGCTCAAATCAGATAGGCTATCGTAAACTTTGTTCATTGAAACTGTTCTAAATTTCCAGAGCGCTGACCAAAAGTCATACGCAGGGCACCAGGTTATTAACGATCGCTACGTCGTGTCAGATGGGTTGTTCAGAGGATGCCAAGTGAAGATCTGAATCCGGTTGCCAGGGAGACCAAAGAGGGGAGGCGGAGGAGCTGAGTTAAGGTATACGTAAGAATAAGATAGGGTGGTAAGGAAGATACCTATCGTTTGGTGATCCATTGTCTGTGTATTGTTGTTTTGTATTGTTGTCACTTGAGCGGTTGACTTAAGTACTAATTAAGATCCGTCTCATCTTCATCACAGCATCCGCTTAAAAATCACGTGCGCGAATAGTCACCAAAATTGCCCCAAGGGCAAACGGTATTTACTATTTTGTGTATCGGTTTGAACCGGTTAATAACCATGCATTCCATTGGACTATGTCATCACCAGTCCTGCTAATGGCTTATAGAGATCGTATATATAGCACTCGCTAGATATAATTTGTATGCTGGGCTGGTTGAAACTATTGTCGAAGAGCTGCTCAGTTTAAAATTGAGTGCAGACGGCAACACAAAATGCATGACACACGAAAAACTATTAAACGCCATTACCCTTCACGCATGATCTCATCCAATATCGAAACTTCTATAGCGCCACAATATTCATGCTTCGATGGTCGTTTCTAAGCGATATATAGCATGCCGAGATCTTAATCTGTTAAACAGAATGAGTCGATGTTCGTCATTCATTCATGACACCACAAAGACTGAAGTACAGAATACGTATGATAAAAATGTAAAATTAAATGTAGGCCTACACGTTTATCTTTTTCTCTAAATTAAGCCATCACGTGGTATGTGAACCTTACGCACAGACAGTGGCATAGCTATAGGAGATTTTGCGCCTGAGGACGAACTATGAAATTGGTGCCCCTCCTTGTTTTATTTATTTCATAATTTTCCAAATACATCGACAGGCAATTTAAGTTTTAATTCAATAAATTATTAAAAAGTACAGACTAATAGTTTCGTATACTTAAGTTCTGTAAATCTAAACGATTGTAAATATTGTGTTTAAAAAGTCAATAAATTTAAATTATACATGACTGCCTTAGACTCGTATAGACATAGTTTACAAAAGATTAACTCTCTTGATTTCACTGTGGGAAAATGGTCAATAACGTAATCAAAAAGTATTTAAATCACTAATTTGCTTATGCATTAAAACCAGATGCCACTTTCAGTACATGGAAGGATATACTTGAGCTGGTACCGACCCATGATTTTATAAGAAAACGACTTTTCTTATTCTGACTATAACCTAAAAAAATTTCATTTGAGTAGACCCTATAATTATGGTGCCCTTTAGTGCTCAATTGGGCCCAAAAGCATGCCTGACAACTGGTCTGTGAGTAATGATGATATAACTGGATATTTTTTTGGCGCCAAAATTTTTTAAATCTTATACATTTATTTGGGATAAATTAGTTAAAATTGCATCAAAATCAAGAGTACAATTATTAATTATAACCCTTATTCTGCTCCCCTTTGTGTGGCGCCCGAGGACACATGTCCCTCTGCCTCCCCCCAGCTACGCCTCTGCACACAGAGGCGCCTTTATGTGCGTTCTAAATTACTTCTAATCAATGTAGCTAAACGGACCAGTAGCCTAAGCAAGAAATCCTAAAAGGACATAACTTCTGCCGTAACCTAAACGATATCAGATAAGTTGTATTACGGACTGGCACAGACAGCGAATTCCAAGACCTTAGGTCAACGGCCGAGATATATATGGCGTGGAAATCGCCGATTTATGTGTCCCAACAATCAACGTAAAGCCATGAATCGAAGTACAGTGAGTTAAAATATAAGTGGTAGCGGTGCAGACCGTGCAGTGCGTTGCTCCCTGAACAGATGTGCGTGTTCTGCTCTTATATAGTACCAGAGTGCACATCATCATCGTCATCACTATTGTTATCGTCATCGTCATCATCGTCGTCATCATCATCATCTCGTCATCATCTTCATCTTCATCTTCATCTTGGTCATCAGCACTCAGCAGCCGTTCCTGATGCCAGCCTTTGGCAATGGTGCGAAAAGATGATCTCCATTCTCTTTTGTCGTTCATCAGATGTAGTTTTTTCGTGTTTAATCGAAACTGGTATAAATATTATCATCGCTCATTCAGAAGTAATCGTCTTCGTCATTATCCTCTCTGTCTCTCTCATCTCATCTGTCTCTCTTCTTCTCTGTCTCTCTCATCTTCATCACTGTCAGCAGCAGCAGCAGCCGCAGTTCCTGATGCCAGCCTTTGTCGATGGTGTGAAAAGATGATCTCCATTCTTTTCTGTCGTTCATCAGAATGTAGTTTCTCGTGTTTAATCAAATCTTGCCAATCAAATCTTCGTCTGCAATGTCCATTCAGAAGTAATCGTCTTCGTTTAATCCTCTCTCTCCTTCCCTTGATTCAATTCAATTGTGGAATTCAGTCAGCTGGCATTCTCGCCTCCAGCTTAGACGAATATGGCCAAATTTCTTCGAAGTAGATATTACACGTTCGGTCATCAATTCAACTCACCGGTTACATAACTTCACGACAAGTCTAGACATTAATGCTTGCTATACTAGGCATTTGAGAGTTATGTCCGGAAAATGCACACTCTATACTGTGGCCAGTACGCATATGAAACACTCGCTGAGGCATAAATATACACGAGGAGTGACAGTAGGTGTGTTTTCACAACACGAGATAGCTATTAGACTTACAGTGTGGAGGATATAATTATTGTTCATAGACCTACATTATAGGCGCCTATATCTACTGTGTATATAAATATTTATAATTATATATGTATATAACGGCAGTTTTAATACTCCTCTTAAGGCCCTCTCCAAAGCGCTCTAACTGACCTAAAAATGCATTAAATTTTGAGGCTGAATAATTATAGAGAAATGGGGCTTTCTGTTTTCACATATCTTTCACGGCCTATATATGTGACCCATCTGACCAAAACCAGACTTATGTCGCAAAATGCACTACTGAGATAAAGGCCAAAATGTGAAAAAAAATAAAAATTTTCAATTTTTACATTTTGATAGAAATTGATAAATAAATATATTTTTAAACATATTAAAACTAAAATATGTAAAAAAAATTAATTTTTAGTGGTATTTTAGATGATTTTTTTAAATAGCTATTGTTTTAGTTTTTCAATACTTTTCCTGATTATTTGTCATTTTCCCGCCATTAATAGCCATGTGTGGCATAGCAAGCATAGTATGAATAGAAAGCCCAGACTTCCCTCTAGCCTATCATGCAACCTTTATTCAATGTCTTTTCAAATCTAAACTAATCAGAGCGCTGAACATGGTTGCTAAGGAATTTTGCATTTGGAAATCATACAGAACTTTAAATGCATGTTTCTCGGAATCACAATTGAACAACTGAACCTGGTCTGTTACTCATAACTTTGGCCAGGAACATGATAGAACAATAATGTTTGTGTCATTTTAAAGGAGAGAGATCACCCTTTAAAACGGTATATGACATTCAAATTGTAAAAAATCCGACTTAAGCCTGGTTTTGGTCAGATGGGTCACATATATATAAGCGTTCAAGTGCTTATAATGTATGGAAATGAAGGCGCATTTTTAAATACTCTTTTTTATCGCTTGCAAATTTTGCATTGAGAGTTTCACTGCCCTTCACTGCACATCGGTCTAAATGAATGTGCATTTACATAAAGAAATATTGGATGCAGTTAAAAGCGCAGGCATACATAAGCAAATCTGCATGATTGAATTTCATTCTGTCACGGCTGTTGTATTGACAGTCACGCATTTTGCCGTTCTGTATAGATCAATGTATCGGTCCATTCATTTTTGAAGCGACGTTTATAGGTCGGTATTATTTAGTGCAGTTGTTCCCAATCTTTTTGGATACGAAACCATTTTGACATGAAATTTTTTGACAGAACCCCGACCGAAAGAAACCACAGGCCTATTCTGTTACAATATTTTTGAACGGTGATCGGGTATGTACAGTTTTAATCGATAAAAATTAGATAAAAAATTGTTTTAAATGAAAGTTTCCACAAAGCGCTTGACCTCACCTTGGTGTTTGACATATTATAGTGTGACAACACATTCAACTAACACTTATTCAATTACTTCACGGAACATGCAGATGTCTTCCCCTTGGAAACACACTTTGGGAAACACTGATTTGGTGTGTGTTGACAGTTTGGACCCATAATCTGAAATTCAACGTCGGGTCCCTAACGTAAGGTAAAGGCTCGCAATGTGCATGGCTGAACTGAGTTTTACCATACAAATTTATAACTGCGTAAAGCTATTAGGCCTATTTATATTATTATAAATTATCATCATCATCATTATCATCATCGTCATCTTCGTCGTCGTCATCGTCATTATTATTGTTCTTGTTGTTATTGTTGTAGTTATTAGTTTACAAGATATAGGTCCACAGATGAGTCCTCAGGATTATAAAGCAAGTTAATAAAGAAATTAAAGAAATTATGGATAGTATTTTCTTGGATGGCTATAGTCTTTGTTGATGTCCAGATCGGTGGCAAACTATTGGAGTTTTCGTAGCAGAGTTGTTTGGATATCTGATGATTGTCTTATGTCATAATTATGTTTGATACTTGATGCAATTTAAGCCCATTTTACGATGAAAACTCTTTTAAATGAGAATTGAACATGGCGTTCTTGTATTCGGATGATATGTGTGGGCGAACCTTTGAGTTATTTAATAAACACTAGATGAATGTCTAGAAACAAACACACACACACACACGCACGCACACGCACACGCACACACACACACACACACACACACACACACACACACACACACACACATACATTCATCCATGCATAAACATACACACGTGCATACATGCATACATACATACATGCATTAATCCATTCATGCATATACAGCACATGTGCATGTATCCACACGTACATATACTACATACATCCATACCATACGATGCAGGTGCCTGCGCTTTGTCCTCTGTCACCGACATCGACTGCAGCTATAGTCCATAAATGATATTACGTAGTACTCGTCAATCAGTCATCCATGCATAGCTCATCGATTGTGAATGAATCCCAAAGCTCTTTTACGCATGCACTCATTTATCTTAATTTTTATATAGCGCCATTTAAAAAACCTCTCAAACCGGTGGTGACTTGGCTAACAGAGCCTTTATAAATTAAATTTTTCTGTAGGATGTCTTGCTGAGTTCTCATAGTTCATATTGATGCGGCGCAATTCCGGTTGAAGGGCACTATAAAGGAGACGATTGAGAAAGCCTGGATCACTTCAGAGAAACAGAGTTCGATTGCCAAGTGAAGAAATTTACAAGACGAAACGCTGAAGCATTCAGCGCACGGCTAAATCGACCGGATCCCTCCTGATCTGAGGTCTGGCACCTCTGAACTGTGATTCGCCACCGAAGTGAGAAGACCCGTCACCTTGGTGTGATTCTGATTGCAATAATTACCAACGATGAGCGTCGTATTTCACGCACTTTATGTTTTTAACAGCGAAAGTGTTCAAATAGCGAAAAGTGATTACCGATTATAGATTTACCAGCTGTAGGATTAGGCTTTAGCCAAGAAGAACGACCACTTCTGGATGAGTAATTTAACCACTGCGATTAAGCGATGTTCTAAGAAGATTCAACTGGATTTTGCTGGATGCTCAACTGAGTTTATTTGGATTGAATTTCATTATATTTTAATTGGTTGGATTCAGTTCAATACGTTCGAAGGAGGAATACGATACAGAGGATAAATAAGACGAAGAGGAGGGTAAAATGCCTTTATGTATAGACTATGTATGTATGTATGTATGTATGATGAATGTGTGTATGTAGGTATGTATATATGTATGTATTATGTATGTATGTATGTATGTATGTATGTATGTATGTATGTATGTATGTATGTATGTTTATGTATATGTATATTTTTTTATGTGTGTTTGCATGTGTCTTTGTGTGTGTGTGTACTTTGTGCATGTGTGTGTATCTAGGTATGTATGTATGCATGCATTTTTGTATGTATGCATGTGGATTTGTTTTAAGCATGGTCACAACTAAGCATGAAATGTCTGCATCTATATAAATCTATTTTATGCCTGAACCTATAAATATTTTTTATACTGTGTATTATATATATACACAGTATATATATAATTATATATATAGGCCTACACACACACACACGACACATCGACACACGCATCACACGCACACACACACATAGCATAGTGAATTATAGAGAAGCCTTTTTGTGAGGTACTGAAAAGGAGTTACGATAAGTGTCCACATGTATTATAGACGTACAAATGCATTTCTCTCTCGATCTGTACGTGTTGTTTATGTTCATGTATACAAATTCATGGATTTATTAAATGTAGGCCTATATCTAGATCGATTTTTCATTCAGTCCGAAGTAGACAGCGTTGAAAAGGTCTTGCGTGGCTAAAAGCCGTTTGCTTGACCGTTGATAGGTATTGATTAGGGCGCACGCAACGGACTATGGTATACAAATAGTCCTTATACATAAAGGATGTAGCTGTGTATGATTTTGATGAATCCAGGTCCTGCAGCAGATGACGATGTATCCTTCCGCGCCATCGTCATCATCAGCAGCAGCAGCAGCAGCAGCAGTCAGTAACACTTCTTCATCCGGTTATTCAGAACCGTTGTTTGAAAACATCTCAACGGTGAAGACGACCATGACCACCAATCACCAGGTAAGACTCACCACATAGAGAGGAACGTTCTATTCTAAGACTAAGGCAAATCAATGATTAATGGTAATTGTTATCGTAACTCAAATTACGATTGTTGAGTGCAATTGTAATTGTAACAGAAATTGAAATTAAATTACAATCGTCAAAGTGATTTCGATCGTAATTATAGCCGTATGCTATACTCATGATTTTCTTTGTGATTGTAAATGTAATTGTAGTCGTAATTACGTTTGTAATTGTAATTTCAAATGTGATTATTATTTTAAGCGTTATTTACAATGGTTTTCGTTATCTTTATACTACGGTATACTGTTACGTAACTGCGAATATAATGGATAACTGTTTCATTACAGTCATTCTCTTTTTTAGAATGTTTAGTCAGTTTACTTAAAACCAACAGTAATATCATCATCATCATCATCATCATCATCATCATCATTATCATCATCATCATCATCATCATCATCAGCATCATCATCATCACCGCCGCCACCACAATTGTCATCGTCATCATAACCAACACCAGTATCACAATCATCGTCATCATCACTATCATCTTCATCTTTATCGTCATCGTCATCATCAGCATTGTTCTCGTCCTCAACATCATTCTCGTCTTCATTATTATTGCCATCGTCATCATCACCGTCGTCGTCTTCACATCAACGTCGTCACTACCACTACGATTGTGATCGTAGTCGTTGTCACGGATGGTACGTCGTCGTCATCATCATCATCATCATCATCATCATCATCATCACCACCACCATCAACGTCAGGGTGGTTTGTTCGGTAGCGTGCCTGGACTGCAATCCAGTGGTTGTTAGTTTGAGTCTGCTGAGCACACTCATAAAACACCACCCTAACAAGTGGTTCGTGAATGCCTGTCTCCGCAACCCATGCAGCAGTGGAATTAGGTAGCCTTGAACATCATCGCTTAGTGCACTTAACGTTCAACTTAAGCCAGGATCTATCGCTTCAAGACAAACGTGCGATTGCAAAAGAATTATCACGTGTCTAGGCATTTTTACAGCGCCCTTTGAAAGCCTCTCAAACGTTGCTCGACCTGAGCCAAACATTGCTCCAGGTAAAAGGACCAAAGAAGAGAAACAACAACACCTTAATAGTAATTAAAAGACGTCGGTCTAATAAGACTGAACCTCGTCCCCAACCACTGCGCAGTTGCTGTGCGCGGTCGGTGGTCGATGCATGCTAGGCTTCCTCCAATCAAACAACCGTCGGTATTTTTAGTCGGCTACCGAAGATTAATTTATGCACGGATCCAATCGCTCGATCTCGTCAACATGGCGTGTTCTCCTTCATTCATTCGTTCGTTCGTTCTTTCATTCATTCGTACAGCATGTTTTCTAAGCGGGATATGACTCGGTTATCCCACCTGAGCTGATGCACGTATGTTTCTAATGCATATGATTATAATCCGATTTGTTTTGTTAATACCATTGAGGTGCATAATATATCTCATTGCTAATACGACTCTGGCAGAGGCAGTGAAATTAGCGACATTGGACAAGATAGGTATTTATATATCCAGGTAGGTCTGTACCGTCTGTTGAATGCAGAGCAGCGCTAACTGAGTCTACCATCGTTTATTGGTCGGGAAATGATCACCGATGGATTGTTTTAGTCGCTTTTGCGCCTCAGCTGGAAGATTCCTCGACCTCTCAGGGTGACGGTTCGGAGGAGTCGCTGAGAAGGCTTGTATACCTTTGTCTGACATTAACCCCTTACTTCGATCTTACAGGTCAGATTAGAGGAATCACTCACCTGTTAGTGTGTGATTCCTCCTTTCCCAGAGTTTAGAGAGCCAATGCAAGGAGCCTCTGTGTAGGCTTCCCTAAGAGGCGCTATATAAATTCTCAGAATTGTTAAAAGTGAAGCTCTCAACTCCAGTAGTGGAATGTGGGCCTAAAGGGGCGGTTATTTCCTGTTCTTGGCCCTTGATCCGTCAGTAAGCGAATCTCAAGGTTCAAGGAACGGGGCCAAAGGTTCAAAGCACGGGGCCAAAGGTTCAAGGGGCTATTTATTGCATCCCTTTTCTTCCCAGCCTACGCCGATACCAAATTCAAACGCTTGTTGACAGAGACCTGTAGCCTATGCACGTGAGCTTTGTCCAGGGTCTTTTCATAGAGTCCGTCCAGTAGGCGCAAACCAAGAATCACAGTAAGCTTATAGTAAAGCACGCAGGGCTGTAAAATCTGTTTTGACATGTGGGGAAGGTCACTGCCCTTCGATAGTGTGTAGGCTACTTCCCTTAAGAAGCCCATAGAACAGCATTGCGTAGTAATCTTAATTATTTAATTAACGCATTGTGCAAAACAATTGATCCAAACTTCCACTATAGTGGGGAGGGAATTCCTTAGCGCTTCATACTTTAATGTGGGGAGGGAATTTCCACCCATCCCTCTCCAGAATTTACGGCCCAGGTTAAGCACGCTACCGGGCAGACCACCGTGCATGCCGCAGAATAAACCACCATGTCTCTCAACGCTGTGGCCTTGTATAGCCTACCCTCGAAGAGGAAAACCTGGGAAAGGCTAATTACCGGGTTGCCTCTGGATTTGACATTGTGCGATGATGGGCCTAAGCACGCACGCTTTCTGCTTACTATCGTGCAAGAGTGTGCATGGCTTTCTGTAATGCCCTCGGCGATCGGAGCTCTTTTCTCAACAGCGTGTTTGTTAATGCATCGCGTGTTTTATCGACACTATCGAGGGAGAAATATCCGTCGAAAACTGGTTCAACAGCTGCATATATAGTCCGCGGTTTGCATTGAATGGTTCCATGCACACGTATACGACCTAGATTTGCATAGGCCTTTAAAACACATCTATAGGCCTACCTATTGTCGTGTTAAAACGCCTAAAGCCTCCGGTGGATCACATTGCAAACGACTGCCAGCACACGAACGACAGACGGATGTATAGGCCTACGAACGTTTACAGTGTAGATTATAAGTTTAGTCCTATACCACAACGCACTACAGAAACGATGTTTGAGAACATGATTATATGTAAAGCTCAAGTGTATAATATATAGGCTATTCACTGTGTATATAATGTGTGTTTGAGTGTGCGTGCGTATATATATGCGTGTGCGTGTGCGTGTGCGTGTGTATTGACTGTCGCCTGTCTTGATCTGTTCAGCAAATTGATAAGTCTTAATTTCTCACTGCGTCCGCCAGTCAGAAGACCCATATATATATATCGATGTATGTGTGTATATATATATATATATATACTTGTGTGCTAAGATATGATTTATACATGTGTATGTGTATGTATATATATATATATACAGGCTAAGATATGATTTATATACGTATATATATATATATATGTTTTATGCATAACATGGCAATAAAGATATTATGTGGCTATCTCAAAAGTAGTCTCCGAATAAGAAGGGAATCGCTTTCATCTGTATGACATTCACATAATAATAGGCTACACTTGTATGTAGACCTAAATAAGAGTATATGCACACAATGTGCATATATATATATAGGTCTATATATGAATGTATTTAGAAAATATATATACATGTATGTATGAATATACGTGTATATATAAGAATATATGTGTGTGTATTCGTGTGCATTTCTATCTAATCCTGCTTACTCAAGGTTATGCATTCAAGTCGGTCTGCAGCAAGTGTTATTCACTTCAGCCTATAGGGTAGAGTCCGCTACAGTCGGACTGGGCTTTTTATACACAGGTTCTTAATCTGCTATTGGAGTGTGCAGCCAATCAAGCCGAGCGTTTCTACTTTCTTGTATGTATACACTTGAAGAATATATATATAGGACGACTACGTATCTATACGTATCTTGTAACTCTCAAAGGTACTACACACGTTCACGGGTAAATTATCTGAACAAGAGCAATTCAAGGTAGGTTTAATGTGTAAGTTAGGCGGAACCGTATCGTATATATACAATGAAAGGCTGGGCAGACAAAGTACGAGTTTAAGTACAAAACGCGAAACCTGCGTAGGGCCTATCTATGCCTTTCAATAATCAGAGAATCTGACTCTAGCTGAATGATAATGCTCTTAATTACCTTTTACATCCTACAGACTTAGCAGCCAGCGCTTTTGCAAGGTGCTACCGTGCTATAGGCGCTATATAGTAAGAATCCAGATAGGTCTATATACGTAGGCCTACTACATGCATACATACTTTCTTACATGTATACATACTTATACGCATACAATTGATTTTATATAGCGCCGGTCACATGCTTGTCTTCTGCATGTTGTAAAGGGCTGAGAAACTTTGGCGGTAAAACATTTACACATCCAGAGTATCATATTGCAACGATGGCTAACCTCGTTGACTCGGAACTGGAACCTTCAGCTATACCTGTTGCACGCGGCGGTGGTATATCACATGTGGAGTCCGTTGACCGTTCTAGCATGCATGAGGATTTTGATCTTATTCGTTGGAAGCCATTGCATTGTTTCGCTTAAATATTCTGTTGTCAAATCTCTAGGGTAGGCAATCTTTCAAGCAAGGTTTCAGAAGTAAATTATAAGAGGTGCGTTAAAGCTTTGCCACGAAAATGGCTGACCATGGCATGCATGTCCTGCGTGGTCTTCTACCTCCACTCCAGTTCATGAATCAAGTTATTATACGGCCACGTTCTCATAACCGTGTAATTCCGCGCTCTGACCTCCTCACAAGAAAAGCTTCATAACTAGGATCTGTACACTAATTAATATATTTTTTAGTATGCATTATTACTTAAATAGGCTATGTGACATCATTGTTTCAATTTTTCTGTCCCATTGTGCGTTTCTGAATGGAGTAATTAAGACTATCCTTAGCCTATATACTTATAGCACTCTGCATATATCGAGATACATATCCAGGTATCTTGAATCTTGTAATTGCAATAGCATATTTACATAGCGCCATTCAAAGGGAAACCGACCCGAGACACTCCTGACAACGCAAAACCACGGTTTAAGCGCTATACGTAAAGAGGTCAATAAGAAATTTTCAGGTCGCTTTTTGAGACGTAGGCCTACATGGGTCGACGACCACAAACCTTTTATCCTGGGTCTCTCTCAGAACTTGGTATATATTTGTATGTTTTGTTGATGTTCACTTCAGGCAATTCTTCGCAACAAAGGCTCGCAGCCGATCTCAGAGCAAAAGGTCAACCACTGTGAGAAAAGCTCAGTCGTCGTGAAACGTCGCGTCTCCGAACCGCGGATGCGAAACCTCTTCAACGTTCTTCACGACAAGCTGACTCAACAGCGAAAATCAGACAACCAGGGGATCGTCGAAGGTTCCGAATCTCCTCCGAACACCGTTGTTCTGAGAAAACCCAACTGTGGTACTCCTCCGCCGTCGACCAAGAAGCTCTCCCTGACGCCCCTCATCGGCCGGCGCCAGGCGACCGCCGCCGCCCAGATCAACATCTCGCCTGTAGCTCCATCATCAGAGATGTCGCATCAGGAGTTGGCAGCTGGTGCCACTCCTAAGAAGACAACGTGGTTGAAACGTCGAATGTCGGAGTGTAGCAACGATTCGAAGGCGTCCGAAGGAAGCAGCGAACGACCGGAGAAGGACAGCGAGGACAACGTCGGGGACTGGAGTAGGAGTGGCCCCTCCCCGGACGGTAGGACTGGCCCCTCCCCGGACGGTAGGACTGGCCCCTCCCCGGACGGTAGGACGGGCCCCTCCCCGGACGGTAGGAGTAGCCATTCAGCGAACGAGTCATCGGCTGCCTCACCGGGACATCCGTCTCCTAAACAGCGACATATATTTCAGTTCCTACGTCTTAGCAAGGACTTGACGATGAGCCAACCACCGAGGAACAGCAACAACTCAGGTCAAAGGTTTCGACACGGCAGCGGTGGACTGATCCCTGAAAGGACCGCCGCACCCGACTCAACAAAGGACGGTCCAAGTACTCCAACTACGCTAACACCGTTCGCGAAAAAGCGAGGTCCCTTTGCAGCGGTCGACAAAAGCGAGAACTCTGACGTTGGCGACACCTGGAGACGAGACCATGCCCTCGGACTGGACAAGCAGAGGTCCTTCACTCCAGGGGAGAGGTCTTCACGGCGGAATAGCAGGGCCGTCGTCGCCAGCGGCGGCGGAGAGACCGCGTCCGTCAAGGCAGCGCAGATAAAGGCCTCAGCGCCAGAGGCTTCTTCATCGAAAGTCAAGGACAAGAACGTGTTCCGAACGTTTCTCGGCAGAGTCCGATCCATGTCGATTAGTCACGACAGCAGAAAGGTCCTTGTTGATCTCAGCTACATCACCCCCGCCGCTCCAGATGAAGACGAAGACGATGACGAAGAAGAAGAACCAGTTACCCCGGTTCCAACAGGCATCCGTCCCAGTTTCCAGCGCAACGTCAGTTTAGACGAATCTACCAGTCCAGAGAGGAAAAGCCCGCTGTGGAAGCGCAGACTGAGTCGACCTACGAAGCAGAAACAATACGAAACAGATGTCCACCACAGACCCAGAGCACACAGTGTCACTGTGAGACCAGCACCGCTTACTATTCCTGATGCAAAGAATCCTGGCGATACCACGGATTCTGTTCTACCTAGAGCATCAGCAGAAGCAGCGGATCGTTCGACAGACAGACCCTCATCGCCACCAG
>JACEVL010000027.1:277500-435000 GCA_020284085.1 Aporrectodea caliginosa
AGCCTTTAACCTGTGGCGCTCTCTGGTGTTAAATGTCATTACAAACGAATAATATTACATCAGTTAGCAAAACAGTGCACAGTAACTAAGCTGAAAGAGTCACCAGTGACGCTACTGTAATGTAGTGAACATGTAGACTGTATAGTCCGTAGTTCCTCACGAATTTGGCTATTCTAGCTTTCTATTCGCAAATGTGTCTATCAAGTCCCTTTCGGCATTTAAGAAGCTGAACGGAGCATTAAAACAGAAATTCGTCAAGAGCTGTAGACTTTTGGAATGGTTTGGATGTGGGCACAATCACAGCTTTTAAAAGGAAGCTAGGAAAATTGGGCTAATATGGAAAATTAAGCAATTCCAAGTTAAATTTCTGTGGTCTTAAACAGACTAAACGTCTCGTAAAACAATTAAAACTCTTGTTGTGTTAAGACGTCAATATTTAAATTATGAGATTCACTAGATGTCGTTCTTTACATCATGTAACTGAAAAGCATTATTGACATAATGTGACATTTTCCCTAATAATTATTGTCACAGAAAAACGGACAAAAGTGCATGAAATTTTTCAGTTTTAAAAGCTTGGGGGCCCTTTGGACCTCGGGGGCCCCTGGACTTTGTCCACCCTCGTTAGATGGTTGTTACGCCACTGTGTGGGTTAATGTTCGAGGCTAGGCCATAGAAATTGAAATGGGAGCTAAGCAATGTGTTGTAAGCATATCGATGCATGAATTCACCGATCTGCAGTTGTTTGATTTGTGCAACTTTTAGAATCCTGAGCTGCGTGAATAACTGCTCTGTCTGAGAGTTATGGGAGAGCCAGCTATTAATCTAACGACTTTTTTTGCAAAACATTCGTCCTATGGAGCCGAGAATTATAGTTTGATGCACAGATCATGTTAATAATAATAATAATAATAATAATAATAATAATAATAATAATAATAATAATAATAATAATAATAATAAGACGATTTCTATAGCGCCGTAGCACAGCCGAGGCCGAAGGAAAGGGCGCTGTACATGAGTTCAAAAAATCAATCACAATCATATGATTGTTTAAACAGATAACTGACAACTGACAACTTTTTATTTCCAGAAGCACAATGCATATAACAATTAACAACAATTATAACTTGACTATTACATATCAGTGCATTGGCTAGGGAACAGGGAAGACCCAAAAGGGGCACAAGCCCCGCTTAATTAGGGTCACCCCTTTTAACAATAATCATTTATGGCTGGTTAGTCAGTTGAAAGAAAGAAAGGTTCAACTCAATAGGCCTAATGTTCTTAACTAAATAATAACATTGCAATTTACTAAGAAAATCAATATGTAAGAAAGAAAGGTTCAACTCAATAAAATGTTCTTAACTAAATAATAACATTGCAATTTACTAAGAAGATCAATATCTAAACAATTCGATGAAACAGTGTTAAATGAAGTATGGTTAATCCTTCAAGTAACTATTCCACAGCTTCTTCAAATTATGAGTCGGCATTCCGAATATTCATCGGTACTGATAGGTCTTGAGCTTTGATTTAAATGTCTCCAGAGATGGCGCATTCTTTACATGGTCTGGAAGACTGTTCCATGCAGTAGGTCCTGCTACAGAAAAAAGGTTACAAAAGGTTGTGCGGATAAATCATAGAGTATAGTACAAAGTAAGCAAAATGTTTGTAGGTAGGCCCTAGTAGATAAGATATTCGTGTTAGTATTCCTATATTTTTGGCTATTTTTAGTGCTATTGTCTATGTGTTCGTTCAAGGTATATTATGCTGGTCTGTGGAATTTTACAGATTGTACTGTCTTGTGGAATGCCAATATATTAGCCTAAAATTGTCTATTTGGACTTTTCCATTCTGTTGCGGGGTTAATTTCCTGTGAGAGCAGAAGAGAATATAATTAGTTTTTGAGTTTTTATTATTATTTTATTATATTATTAGCTTATTTGCTATTAGATTAAGAGATAATTTGTTTGCTCTGAAAATTGAATCAGTCTGATATTAGTAAAAGTTCTTGGTTAGGCCTAAGGATTAGGAAAACTTCAATGTAAGATTTGTGTGAGACGAAGACATTAGAATCGTCTGCAATCAGTACAAAGTGTAGGATAGAGGTTATATTGGGAAGGTCGTTAATATATATAGGCTATCAGGCCTATCAGGAATCATAGATTAATTAGATTAGTGGACCTAGTATTGAGCCTTGGGGTACTACGAATTTAATTAATTTAAATCTTGGTGTTATGCCATTGGCACATTGCATTTGACTTGCTGTTGTCGATGACTAAGATAATCTAACTGTCCGTCCGTCCGTCCGTCCGTCCGTCCGTCCGTCCGTTCGTTCGTTCGTTCGTTTCGTTTTACAAGATGATAAGTCCACAGACTTTTTAAATTGAGATTCATCTGCATTCGCTAGGTGGCATGTTTTCAACGATCCTACAATTAACATGCTGCTGTATTGTTATCGTTTATTCAGGTTAAGTAGGCCTACATTATGTAGGCTACTGCACACGCAGATAATTAGCATTATTTTTTGAGAGTATGTGTCTAATTATGGCATACAATTAAGACGAACTAACCTTATTTGGAATTAACGAGATTTTAAGGTGTTCTTTATTAATTTCAGTAGGGACCCTGGGCAAGTCCTTCACTCGCAGATTATATTGCTCATGCGCTTCGGCTCGAAACTCCGATTCAGTGTCCGCGCTGTAGTCGGGAGCGCCTCTGAGTAAGAAATCTTGAAGGGTGCTGATAAGGAATCTGAAATGGATGAATGAATGAATGAATGAATGAAAAAGTCAAAGAAACTTGTATACCTATAGATTACTTTATTAAGTTTATTTACCTTCTATTATCGAAGCTGCTTTGTATGCTAACATGACATTTTATTTGAGCAGTTGGCTTTAAATGGGTCTTACAAAATAGTAAATGATGGTTGTTAGTACTAAAGTCTGTTTAATAATAATTGTAGCTTAAGTTCGTTGGCAAAGAATCTATGTTGGAGGAATGGTTACTCATGAAAATAACGTGTACATCCGTTTCACTCTTAAACATAGATGTCGCCCCACTTCGTTGGTTCAGACGAAATGACGTAATCAAGTAGCAGGTGCAACCTCCGAATCATATGTCGTCTGTGTAAAAAATATGCTATATCAATGAAGGCGTAAAAACAAAATGAACAAATTGATCTGTAAAAAATGAATTATTAAGAGTTGAAATCAACTTATTGTGTCGTAGAGTCCATCGGTCCTCTTGTAGAGTTAAAGAAAGGATTATTGTTTCAGAATGTCAAGGTTTTCGCAGGTTAGTTCCAGCTGGCAGACATGCGGATGTGGGGCATGTGGGTGGGGTAAAAATAACAGGAATTTAATAGGGCATAATTAAGGCATGGCTCGCTTTTCTAAAATATACAGCGTGTAGCCATATCTTTTGATAGTCAATTTGCCTCGTCATTTGAGGATGAAGGAAATAATTTAATTTATATTAAGTAAATGACCTACTCTACAGACGGCAAACTTATAGTAGCTTGCCCTACAGGCTACAGACACCAGACATAATGATAGTTTTAAATTTAATTTAATTGAATTGATTTATTTTGTAACCAAAAACATACAAAAGAGGGTTAAAGACAACAGAAATACATCGGCAAAACAAGTTAAAGTTACCTAGGAGACCCATAAGGGGCCGAAGGGTCCCTCTAACCAGGGCCACCTGGGGTAATAGTAGTACATAAAGTAGTGTGGCCAATGAAAACCAAATTTGATGATAAACATTTGCCTTAATTAGACTTAATTAGAACCTAATTAGAGTGTAAATTAACAGCGGTATGTCGGGTATGAATGCACATTTTACTCCGCCTAAGTAGTAATCACAGAGAATTAGATAGAAGCATTACATTAGGAAACATTTTGGGTTAATATTTTGAGTGTCCTTGAGTAACTGATGAAGCCCTTAAAATATAGTGACGTAAATTGCCTTTAAAGAGATGAAGGCTAGATAAGGATCATATATCAATAGGGATTACATTAAGTGACAACAAATAGTTCAGTACATTAATGAAAACAATTCCTAATTACCTATGATTGTTTTACCTAAAACTGAGTTTGATTAAAGAAACCTTGAAAGATGTAATCTCTCTGACATTGAACCACTGTCCCTGTACCAGCCTAAACTTCTTGTATATAATTTACCCACCTAAACTATGGTTTTACTTATGATCTTATTAATCAGATTAATTATCAGATTTCAACTCTCCTCCAAGCTGTGAGAAGCCCAAACTTTAGAAGTTGGATTGATAAAAATATTTTTTCCTTACCAGTGTTTATCGTTAACGCCTTACCAAAATGAAAGATGGTATTAATTTACAAATTCTATTTTCACCAATAAAACCGTCCAAAACGTCCAGATTCCTTTTTGGTGACAGCCATAAGACATGAGCTACTTCTCGTACCAATTTAAATTCCAGGTCAGTAACATAATCAGAATAATCCTCTTTTTGGACCCTAACTATGGAAACACTGATAGACCATTGTCTTTGATGGAGCCGTGAGATCTTCTCAGCTTGTTATTTAGTATTCTATGAAATATGTATAACCTGGCACATTTGCGTGGTACTTGTATACTATATATAGAACACACATATAACAAAGAACTAACGTTGTGTTGGATCTTGCGAGGTGGTTGTAGTTGAGATAAGCAGGAACGTTTGATTAATATGGCAGTCAAGATTGAATAATGGTAGTTCAGAATTTTTAATGAGTGGAAATACCTGCTGGTCTCACTGTGATGGGTGAACTCAGCTGACCATAGAAAAGTATGACAATTCACCGTTCTGTCCTGGGCATGCTTGATGACAGCTGAAATTTAGGATCTGTGAGATCCTTCTCCACGACTCTAGTCCAAGTCAATCACTTGGTCTTCTCCAATCTCTCAGAGGCTTGTTCTTGATGGCCCACATGGCTCTCCTGATGTCATCTTCTGGAGTGTGAACAACATGAGCCTCGAAGAAGAGCATTGTGTGTTGATGATCTCTGCATTCTGCATCTTCGTTTTGCAACTTACCATTTTAAACACTTACAGCTTATTGTCTGGTACTTGGTGAAATGCATTATTTTGATTGATTGCTTGATTGAAAATTCAATGATTGATTCATGTGTAATGGCCTTCCTTGGAATCTTTGTCTTCCTTCTGCATGTATGCACCTTTCATCAATGCATAGTAAATTTACATTTTATTTCACTGAGGCTAAACTGGGACCAATTCTTAGTAGAGTTCATGAAAAGATGATAATATAATTTAGATATAAATTTATAATTACATAAAGTTATGTGTAAAATGCCAGAAAAGACTGCAATATAATAGCTCATTAAATAAATCAGAATATACTTAGTGAGCTCAGAAATTGTTATAAGTATACTCCATCAGTTTCATTTTTGTGATAAAGTTAATTGGATATTGTTATTGCTTATTGCTTAATTATTGCAAGCCGTGGTTGCATCTCTTGATGTATCTAAAGCTTATGGACATTTTCTTTTTTCTCTCAGTTTCTTCTATTTGTGGATTGGTTGTGTGACAAATCAAGTTGCTTAGAAATTGATTGATTGGCTGAAATGCAACGGACTGAATGGTTGATTGAATGATGCATGACTGATTAAATGACAGATCATTTGAATGATTGATTTTCTGATCTACTGTTTTTTGGATGAATTTAGGCATTATTGATTGAATGATTGACTGACTGACTGACTGTATTACAAAATGTAAATATAAATGTGATGTAAATATAACGTGATGTCATATAATGTCATAATATATGCATGAACAATTATTGAGTGATTGATTGAATGTTTAATAAGGTGAACAAATGAATGATTGAAGATATGATTGATAATGATCCCTGATTTAATTCCTTTCTAGGTGAATGTCTTCAACCGCAAAAGTACAACGAATCCTGGCAAATCGCAGCTGAAACTGTTCGACTCAAAGCGAGACATTTCCTCGCGACTCAAACATCTGCGACTGATTTCAGGCAAGTTCAGTCGACGTTAAGTGTCATTGATGTTGTTATTTGTCATCCTTCATTTCATCTGTAGTTTGTTTGTCTCTTATCTGCTGGAGACTAGCACGTTTTGGTTGGCAAACAATTGAAATTGACAGCTGAGAGGCAGAAGGAAAGGTGATCAGAGGTTAAGGAGAAAGCCGCTGTTTGTGCCAAGGGATGGTTGTCTTTTGAAGTGGAAGTGCTGCAGGGATAGTAAGACTATGGTAAAGGTCTAGTGGTATGCAATGTTTAAAATGGTTAAGGTTAAGTAGGATGCAGTGTTTAACAAATTGGTGCAGATTATGTAGTATGGTGTATGTGAAGTGGTATGTAGTGGGTAACAAAATAGTAATGTTGAAGTACTATACAATGTGTAACAAAATGGTATATTAATATGTAAATTAGTATGTCATGTTTAAGAAAAAAATTATTAAAAATTTTTATGCAGTTGTCTCCAGCGATGTACTTGGTGGTGTTGAACAAAATGTTAAATGTAAAGTTGTGTCAAGTGTTGCCTACATCTGTTTAATCTCTGCTGGTGGTTGTTCTTGACCTTGTTACAAGAACGCAGGTGACTGAATTGATTGCTTCTTCATGATATTTGCTTTAGTTTCCTGATTGGTTCTGGGATGAAGTTTTACATAGAAGCAACCTTTGATTAATTATTTGTGTGTTGTAATAACCACACTATAGAAACATTTAGTTCAAGAATCAAGATAGACTAGCATGGGTCCAGTTGTCATATTCATGTTATTGGAGTTTTAGAGTTCAACTTTCCAATTTGTTTATTTTACTCACAGTTCCTTGATAGGTTTTAAAAGGTGCTGCACTGATTGTCTTGAGCCATATGCCCAGTAAGATATGACTGCAGTTTCATGTCTTGGTTGTTCCACCATAGAAGTTTTGCTGTGGTTGACCTACTCCTAGAGTAGGTTGCCTAACAACCTGCGACATGAGCTTCTCAGCCTCTCTTTGCCTCTTTTCCACATAATCAATAATAATGCCGACAATTTCTATGGCGTCGTAACACAGCACATGCCGTTACAAGGGCGCCTTGACAAACAACAGCACGCAGTCAGTCAGAGATACGCCTTGGAAAAAAGATAAGACTTGAGTCTTGACTTGAAAGACTCAACTGAGTCGGCTGAACGGATCGTGGGAGGCAGACTGTTCCAGCAGCTGGGGCCAGCAGTTGAAAAAGCGCGTTCCCCGAAGCTCGTCCTCCGCACATACAGGTCACCCTTCACGCTCGATCTCAGCGTAAGTCCAGCACTAGACGACGACGTTCGCACACAGTAGGACCTGAGATAGTCCGGTGATGCACACTTGAAGACCATTTTCTTCGATCGTGGTTTCACTGTGTTAGGTCGGAATCGCCTCTGAGTCTCTTTTGACATGGCGCTATATAAATTTGCAATTACTATTACCATTTTCACACGCTGTTCCACTTCTGTGGAGGTTACTGCCACTGGTTTCGTAGGATCCATTTCTTTCTACTGTCTCATTTCACATACAACTGAAAACTCATTGAATTTCAGTTAACCATGCTTTTTAAATGAGTATCACAATTGGCACATTAAAATTGCCTGATCAACAATTATACTTATATCCGCAGTAATGATGCCAATAATAATTATTAGAGCATGCTGATTTGCTGCCATTGCAAAAAGCCTCACTCATCATACAGCCTCAAATCTTTTATTATAATGTTATTGTTAGTATAAATTTTTAGTTACGTGTTGTGTTGGTCGGCTTTTGATGTATTCAAATAATTTGACTTGTGTGCAATCCACAGATAATTATGAAGTGAAGAAACTGAAACACTTCTATCATGAGAACTTCTCTTACATCTACTATTTGTTTCACGAGGGCTTCACAGCGGCTGAATTGGTCCTGTCGACAAAAGGTGAGCTGGACCTAGTTCTCTTGAGCAAAAGCATTGCACTGTAATTTGATGTCATAATATATACATGTCATGTAACTATAAATGTGATCTAAATAGAATGTGATGTCATATAATGTAATAACATACACATGTTTTGTAATGTAAATATAAATTATTATGTGATGGAAATGTAATGTCGTGTAATATAACGTCGTACAATATATATGTCATATAAAGTAAAACACTTTTATGCAGTTTCATCGACCAAACATGAGGCACTACATTTGTAAAATTTAAATAGGGCCTACATTTGAATACTACATGTAAACACCAGGTACCATTATTGAAATCAGCCTACCTCTTGTGCTTGCTCACCTCTCATAACAACAAATATTGCACTCAATCATTGTACACTCGACTTTTGCTATGCCTTGCATTAAAGCAGTTTTTAATGGATGTTCTCAGTGATTGGTCCTCCTAGGTGGAAAGTTTTTTTATCTGGTACACAACCGCAGTAACTGATAGGCAGGAAGATCCTTCAGTCATCTGATGATTTCTCTTCAATCCTGTGACTTTTCTGGTAAATCTGTTGCCTGTGAGCTAAGTTCACATGAATCAATCAAATACCAAATGAAATTATAACTGCACAATCCCGATGGCATGATGAGGAAAGCTGTCATCATTAGGGTGATGTATATCGGATTTAGTATAATAAGTGTGATTTTAGAATATTTGACTGCCTTGATCAGCTCAATGGATGATGTATGTTTATTACCATGTCTGTACACCAAAATGCGGATAGCAATTGGTCAATAAAAGAGTATTCTTATCTTATCTTAAATGATTGCCAAGGTTTTATGACAGTTTATTTCCTACATATGCACAGCACTGATTGTTAAATAATTTCAAATTGTTTGGTTGTTATCTTAAATGATTGCCAAGGTTTTTATGACAGTTTATTTCCTACATATGCACAGCACTGATTGTTAAATAATTTCAAATTGTTTGGTTGAAATTTATGCTCGTCTTTTCTTGTTCGCAGTAGCTGAGAGTAAATTGTAGCTTTTGGTTTTTATCAGCTTCTCGTAATCCACAGAGAGAAGACATGGACCTTGTTCTTTACACGCTTGAAGTAAGAAAGTCATTATCTCTCTGGGCTGTAGTCTATATCACGAAATTGTTGCAAGTACTGTGAAGAATTTGATGCATGATTGCAAATTGCAGATGCATGATCGGAGTTAACTTTGAGAAGTTTACCAAAAGAACATGGTTCTGAGTTTTGTTAAACAATAGTTGGGATGCTATCTACTGAAAGAAGTTTAAGTCGGAGTCTAATCTGTGGGTTAAGATTTTTTTTGTGCAATCGTGAAGTCAGTACTGTTTGATGCTCCAACTGGTTCTGTATGAGGGATTGCATTTGGAGCACTTGCAGTTTTACATGGAACTGAACTGACTACTGATAAACTCCTTGTGTAATTGATTGCAGTTTTGGAATTTGGTTTTGATAAAAGTGACCATTGTGCATTTATGATCATTCATTCAGAGGACTTATATAGTGCCCCTCCAAGATACCTACTCAGAGGCGCTCACAGCCCAGCTCTGGCGATAAACAATAGTTTTCAGATGCTTGTTAAAGGCGTATGCAGAGTCCCTAGCTAAAAGAATATGAACTATATAACAGTTTTCAGATTGGATTAGATCACTTTCAGATGATCCGGTGAAGAAATGAAGCTCGTTTGTTGTATTCTGCAAGTGATTTTGGTCCTGCAGAATGTGCTGAGCATCTTTTGGTGTTTTTCTTGTAGAAAATTCTCTGTGTTTTGCCAGAACTAATTAACAAGCGTTGGCAGTGTCACAGTTTGGGTGAGTTAACATTATAAGGAAAGAGGAATATTCACTTTTGACAACTCTTTTAAAGATCTTTCCAACAATTGTCTTTCTGGGATTTTCATTTTGTCATTACAGACTTACAGCAGAATATGTTACAATAGTAGAAAGGCAGAGACAGACATTCAGAGACACCCACACAGCTAGACAAGCAAGCTCTTTGTCTGGCTGGTTGTCTGGATTGCTGACTGGCTTATCTAGCAAAGTAAAGGACACAAATTTATTTTAAAATTGCCATTGTCATCCTGTTTAAAGAAATGGGACTATGCAAGTACGGTAAACGATTTGGAACTTTAGAAACAGTGATTTGGTGGATAATTAAGCACGTTTAACTTAACGAGTGTATTTATGTAACTAGTGTGTTTGTCTTTAATCTCAGGGCAAATAATGAGCAAGCTGCTGAGGTGTTCTGCATTTCAGAAGGTAAGAATTAGCAATTATTTGCAAGTGTTTGATACTGAAAGCTTTCAAATATATTTAGTTGAATTAAGAGGTGCTGTCCACTTTGATGTGAAGTAACCACTTCAGGGGGATGGGACTGAATTCAGGTGATGAACTGTCAGTTCTAAATCCTATCTATTCCTCTTTAGCCTTGTTATTGAAGGTCTACGTCAATGAGGTCTTTTGAGGATTGCTTCAAAGAAAGTTCTCTAAGTGATTCATTGGAAAGCTCCAGCTACTGGTATGCTGAAGCACTTACATGTGATGTTAGTTATAACTGAACATCAATATATCACCCTCTAAGTACCTGTCAGAGGCACTCCTTGACAGGCAATGGATTCCCATTCAGAGTTAAAACCGTGTTCAGAGCTCCTGATCTGTTTGATTTCAGGAATGTATATTTTAGTGCATTGTGCTATTGTCAAAATGTTGAATGTTGTTTCTGTGTTGTTTAGAATGGTACTGAATTTCACTCTATAATATTGTGCTATTGTCAGTGGATTGAACACTAGCTGTAATGTTCTAAGATGGTGCTGAATTTCACATTATTATATTGTGCTATTGTCAGTGTATTGAGCATTGTTTCTGTAATTTTTTACGTTTGTGTTGAATTTCACTTAATATTGTTTTGTGCTGTTGTCAATATCTTTAGCGAGTTCTTTCTGTATGACTATAAGACAATGCTAAATTCCATCTATTGTATTGTACTGTATTGTGTTATTACGGTCGCTGTCTCGCATGCATTCTTTCCTTGATGTTTTAGGATGGCATGAGGTTGTTCATTGCATGGTATTCAATTCTGATGGACAATGCAACCGAAAACTGTGACCGTATCTTCAGAAACCTAATTCCAATTTCAGACCGAGGTGAGGGGCTCCACATTTGACTTCCCGACTAGACACCAATTGTGATCTGTGAATTATTGTAATGGTGGTATTGAAGTCTTAAGATTAGATTACATTAGATAATTTGATATTTGATAGATATACATAGATTAGATTGGATTAGATTAGTTAAATTATACAGACTGGATTTGACTAGTTTAAATCATGTAGGATAAGTTAAGTTGATACATGCATGCATCCAGAATGTGGATGATTGCTCTAGGTCTAAATCAGTGATTGGGTGAGTCATTAATTACCGTAATTAATGAATGAATAAGCGAACGTAGCAGTGATTGTTATTGTTATTAGGAATTGATCTGATGCAGAACAGTGGCTCCCTCTGTTTCTATCTCGAATGGATTCTCAAATGCTTGGTCACTGAGGTATTTTCTTTTCACATGTCTCTCGTTAAAGATCTGTTTCCAAAGTTGTGTCTTGTTAATTTAAGAAATAACTTATTAACACCCCCTCAGTCATATAGACACATATTTGAGATAGCATGATTCACATTGCATTAAATGTATGAAGAAACTTATTTTAGCACTCTCAGACGTGCTGCACTGATGGCTGTGTGACTGATAAGTATAGGTATAAATTAAGATAAGTGGAAAATGTATATGCCAAGGAGAGTTGAATGAAAGATACATAAATTAAATGCAAGAGTAGTCTGTTCAACTTCCAAGAGAAAGAAGTCCAATGATACCATTCCTTTTTTTTCTGCTATTTTCCCTCAAGTCTTATGTGATCTCTCGGTATCCAGCGAATTCTCAGGAAAATAAACCAATTTGTCCTATACTCGCTGAACATGCGATATTTATTTATTTTGAAGGAGTCGTGTAGAAATTTCAGTTCTATTTTTAGGCTGCAAAGGTGATGTGGAGCAACCAAGAAGCTTCCTTCGAATTCCTCTTCAGGAAATTCTACCAGTATTATGTCCTGCGAATTTTTCCGGACTTTGATGCCACCGACATTTACTGTCCTTCAACTGGTAACGCTATTATTATTATAATCGTTATAATTATTTTTGATAAGGACATCATATCACTTATGGCTATCTACGTTATCCATGTTAGAAATCCAGCCAAACTCCACTTGGAGGTGAGCAAACTTAAACGTACAAGTTGCTCCCAGTTGGGATTGCTTGAGTAAATGCTCTTCTTCACAACGGCTCAAAGGCGTGTAATCCTAATGGTCAGTCGGTTGTATTGCTGAATCAAATGCCTGTTTTTGTGCTTTTGGTAATGTTCCTAGGGGTGTTCAATATTATAGTGATTAGCATGCCAGACTGTTAATCAAGAGGTCGGGGGTTAAGATACTCTCTAGG
This sequence comes from Aporrectodea caliginosa, assembly GCA_020284085.1. Lineage (NCBI taxonomy): Eukaryota > Metazoa > Annelida > Clitellata > Crassiclitellata > Lumbricidae > Aporrectodea > Aporrectodea caliginosa. Next base: position 289,959 of record JACEVL010000027.1, read on the forward strand.
GAAGAAATGTGGTTCAAGATTTCTGCTCCACCTGCACCCCTAGCCAACTCAGCTATAATGAGTACACTGACCGTACACTGTCGGTGGGAAGAAGAGACCTCGATGGAAAGGACTGGCCACCTGCCCTGATATGCCAATGCTAAGAAAATGGAGTTGCTAACACTTCATACCCATGGCTGGCTCAGGACTAACTTAAGAGACTGCTCTTCTTCTTCAATGTTCCTAATGTGTTTTAGATGCACTGCCTCATCATCAGAATCAGTTGACTGGTCAGACGTCACAGGTGACTGATGCATACCTTCCTCTGCAGGAAGTGATCATTCGTTGGGTCACAGAGTTCATGCAGTCGAGTCGCAGCGGAATACCAGCTGAAAAGTATGTGTATCGTCATTTTAATTTGTTCCTTTTCGTCTAGAAATTTATTAACTCATGTTGCAGTAACATTTCACTGAATCGAGTTATAAATCTGGTTATATAATTATATCTAGTATAGATTCTAGCAGTAGATATTTTCACATTTGAACCATCACTCAAAGACTGATGTGTAATTGACGTAAAGGGCATATCACATAGGACTCTGGTAGAGCGGTAGATATTTCATTGGTTGATATCAGAGTTAAGCTAAAACTTGCTTTGAATGGATGAAGCAACTTGATCAATTTGCATTTTGTTTTCAGGATTTCATTTGGTATTGTTCCCGAGAAAGTTCCGAAAGATAAGCCAGATGTGATTTCCGCGTCCGCGGCTGGGGTGATCTCATCACCAGAGGGCCAGAAGACGTACACAGAAAACGAATGTGCAATGGTCCGCTCCGTGTTTTATATGTCACGAGAAAATGTTAACATCGTTCTTGAAATCCTCCATCAGGTTCGATTGTTTTTATCACTAGCTTTACTTGCAAGTGATGCAATTGTCAGATTGACCGTTGACTGGAAATTATCCCTTTTTAAGCGCTGGCCTGGTTTTCAGGCTATATCAGAAGTAATGTTTCCCGATGACTTTGCATTAACGAGTCCACACTCCGCAGAAAAAGGAGTTCTTATGGTTCCTTTTGCTTGTACTGTAACAATGCAGAACCGAGCTTTTTCTGTGGCAGGCCCAGTGATCTGGAATGGTCTTCCTCTAGAGCTGCGTCTACACCCTGGGAGTCTGCCTGAAACTTTCCTTACTAAACTCAAAACTGTTCTTTTTGGGCGTTGGAGTTGGGAGCGCCTCTGAGTAGTTTCCTTAGAGGGGCGCTATATAAATTCCCGAATGAATGAATGAATAGTGTATATTCATATTCTTTACTGTACAAACTGCATAACCATACTGGTGTACATACATTTATACAGTGTATAACATTCTTATTATAAAAGATCTGCATGTGAGATTGTCCACTTGTGGAATAAACCGGTCATGTAGTCTCAGACACAGGGAGTAGGGAGAAGCTTTTTGGGGGGTTCTTCACTATAGTAAGACTCGTGATTAGTTGTTTGTGTTAAGACTGTGCAGTGCTTTTTGACTTGTGTCGCAGGCGATTCTGGTTTCCCTCCGTCACAGTCGCATTGCTAAGCGGGTGATATCAGTCTACAAACACTGGTTCCAGGTTGGTCAAGTTTACTTGTGGTGAATCGGAAACCGATTTCTCATTACCGGTAGTTTCACTGTATTGTTTTATTTGAACACTTACACTGCACGTGAAGCACACAAGTTGTTAACAAATTTGGGTGATTTGCTGAACAAAAGCGAAAAGGGTAGAATAGATGTTACCGTGGGTCACGCTGAATATCTTACTTGCATTACCTAATCTTACCAACTTTACCTCATGTTTTCTTTACGTCACCTTGCTTTACCTATCTTTACCATACCTTTTCATTCATTCATTAACTTACTTAATATCATTTATTTAACGACGCCGTCATATCGACGATGATTGGCGTTTCATTCATTCATTCAATCTGCAGATTTATATAACGCCCCTTCAAGACATGTACTCAGGAGCTTACCTTGTCTCAATTAGGATTGCTTTTGGTTTCAGAGTCGGACAAAGCCTGCCTTCATGGATGAGCCGAATGAGCCTGGAACTGCCAAGACATTGACCGACAGAGGTGGTCCAGGTCTTCCTTTGAATGGCTGCCAGAGACAGAGCAGCAGCTCCTCATCCAACCAATCAGTCATTGAGGTGAGCCTCGATCATTTCAACTGCCTTCAGGTGATGTAAGTAGAAGAAGAAGAAGCTTTACATCCATTAACAGCCTGGCACCTAAACGTCAATAATTCGTGGGTGTTTGAGTGCCACATATTGAATTATGAAAGCTGTAAGTAGTTGTTTCTGATTCACATGCATTTTTCCATTAAATTGAAAAGTTTCAGGAGCAACATCATTTTGTTTTGATATTTGAAGAACATTTACTTAATTTTATCTATTCTCTGGGAAACAATTTTTGCAATAGCAATCCATGGCCTGCTGGGAGTTAAGCTTTTTTTGCCCTTGGTACAAAATGTTTGGTAACTACTGCCATAAAGGATCCTCTTGTGAGCAAGATTTACACAGGTCTTTCATAAATAAAATCTAACGCTTTATTCCCAAAGCTCCCTTTCTCAGAGTTAGCTTAGGGGACTGCTGTACTTAAAATAAAATAAATTCACAAAATGAACAGCATTAGAATAAGGTTATAGTGCATCTTTTGCTGTAGTTTTTGTTGGTTTTTCATATGTGAGATCTCAAGAGGTGTAGTTTAAGATGGTCTGCAATGTATTTATGTTGTTTCTGGTATTACATTGCAATGTTTTATGTGTTCGTGTTGGCATCTAGGGGACAGATGTGGCTGTTGGTCAGCAGAGGGCATTCCAGGTGTTTGTAACACAGTCGATGGTTGTATTCATTCGTGATTGGAAGAACCTGAACCAGAAGTTGAGAGAGTTACCAACTGGACTACAGATACTCGCAGAACAGGTCTGCTTTACTCTGCTTTACGAGCTGCATTGGTTTCCTAGTCGCTTTTAGTACACTCTAGTCGTTAAAGTGTTAAAGGGTACATTTGTTTCAAGGGTGGGTTCGTGAATTGGCAAGCATGCTGAACTGTCAACCCAGAGGTTGCGGGTTCAAATCCATGGAAGGACAGAATGTTGGTTAGGAAATATTATCCACTAATGCCCTCTACTAAACTGGTCTACAGACTGAACCTCTGAGTAGGTTCCTTGAAGGGGCGCTATATAAATGCTCGGAATGAATGAATGAATGAATGAATGAACACTTTGACCATACACTGTTGGATGGAAGGTAGGCGATGATAGACGGTGTTAGCCTTAATTGCTTAATATAAGAAATGAAATCTAACGCTTTATGTCCAAGGCTGCCTTAGGTGAACACTCTATCGACGAGAGTGTACTGGTACTAAAAGTGCCTGGGAAACCAATACAGCATGTAATTAAGTATTAAGGGATGGCTGTACTTGAAATACAAGAAATTCACAAAAAGGACGACATCTGAAAAAGGAGCCAAGTGCATCTTTTGCTGTAGTTTTTATTGGTTTTTCTGATGTGAGATTTTTTGTCCATAGGTCGACCTGTGTAAAACAACTCTTGGTGTTTATCGTTACGTCGCAATGAATGTCTACATGACACGACACACATGGTTCGTATTATTGCACACGGGTCTGGAATGGTAATTGCAAATTTATAGAGTGCCACTTCAAGGGAGACTCATCAGAATTGTCGTGAATCTGTCTTGAAAGGGTGTTGCAAGAAGAAGTGGCCAGGATTGATTGTTCTAGTTGAGTGAGTGATAGAGGAGGCAAGCATAGGAGTCATGACAGAGGATAGAGAGGTCTAGGTGGTATGCCAAAACAGAGAAAGAGCCAAGAGGCAGATATTGAGGCAGGGAAGGGAGAAGTGGGAATGGAGGAAATTTGAAGGCTTTGTTGGGATATATAAACAAGACAGGGAAGGGGCAATATGTCACAGGTGATTGATACGGAGGGAAGCAGGGAGATAAAATGAATTAGGTGAATGAATGACTGAGAAGTACGAAGTGCAGTTACGTAGTGAATCAGAAAGGCCAAGAAATCCTCTGAATCATAGTTTAACTTAACAAATTAGGATTCAAAACCCAAATGCAGCATTGAAAGACAAATGCACTAATATGGCAAGCTGTCTTCCAAAGAATTGTATTATAGTATGTGTGTATGTTTGTATATGTGTGTGTAATGTGTATGTATGTATATATGTCTGTATGTATATATGTTTGTATCAAGACACTTAAAGCTCATTTCAAGGACCTCACAGACACTACTCTATATTTTATGAATTCGTGTGTGTATTTATGTATATATGTATGCATACTTACATACATGCAGAGTAGCATCTTTGTGAGGTACTTGAAATGAGCTAAGTGTCTTGGTACAAACACATATACATTATTGAAGATACTTAATATGTGGCCTTTTAAGGACCATTCAGAAACACTTCATATGTCTGTCTGTGTGTGTGTGTATGTATATATGTTTGTCTACTGAGGTAAACAGATTATGACTTGGGGTAGACTGAAATTGTATGCTGAGCTGAGTCTAATGAAATGCTAATATTTAACATCATAAAGGCTATTGCAGAGAGTGGCTGTGATTAATTTTGCTCTGTGAGTGGTGCTATATAAATAAATGTTCAATTACAATCAGTCAGTCAATTGCAATAACACATATGCAAGGAAGAGTGTTGCATGAAGAATCTGATGATGCAATCCCTCTGTTCTGTGATAGAGGTAGGTTGAAAATGTATTTTTTGGCAGCATTAGGGGAAATGGTACATATAAATACATTACTAAGGACTACTTTACATTATATCTGATGGTTGTTGGTTTGGTTTGTGCAGGACGCATCTGTTGACAGCCTTGCTTCGGATGACGTCATACATTCTCGATTCAACATCACCAAAGCAGAAGATGCAGTCGCTTGCTGGAGAGCTGGCATCAACACTTCTTCAGGTAAATTATCCACATGATTATCTACAGGGCCGTAGCAAGCTATAATTGCGCCCTGTGCCGAGCGTAGATCTAGCGCCCCACCCCTCAAAGAGCAACTTAACCAATAATGACCAAATTTCTTATCTCGAATATAACATAACTTACATAAGGCTTTGTCTTTCAAAGAAAATAGAAACAAAGTTTCTATGTTTCTATTAATATTTCATTTAAGTCACTTCAGATTTTTCGCTGTTGAAGGGACTTTGAGGACAGGGAGGTTCGGGCAAGTTTGCTGTGGAAAGGATTCGACTTCCGTCGGGTTCGATTTCCCACCGTAGGTCATGGGTATCCCATCGTCTAATCCAGCGCTTCCCAAACTTTTCAGTGTCACGGACCGGCAGGAATTTTCCCAGTGCAGGATGACCGGTGCTCAATTTATTAATTATTTCTCTTTTTCGGTCACGGGCGGATCACCTAAAATAAATTCCTCAAATATGTATTAAAATTAATTTCAAATTTTAAATGCATGTTTAGCCAGTTCTATGACTCTATTGCCACTTAATAATAAGTGTTTTCTGTTACGACTTTTAAATTATAATTGCCATTTCTTGAGTCCGACACAATTTGATCAGTTTTTTGACTGACTTTGCGGACCGGCAACGGAAGGCTCGCGGACCGGCACCGGTCCGCGGACCACCACTTTGGGAAGCACTGGTCTAATCAACACGGAAGCAGGCGCGCGCTCCTACGGGGCCCGCCTGTACCGTGACTTGTATAGCGCCACTGGCCGCTATGTCTTCCAGCTCTTCAGATACTAGGCTGAGCTTAGAGCTTACGACCGGCTTTGGTGCCGACCGAAAAGTGTCCGCTCTGATTGGGCTCCTCGTCCCTACACCAGTACTTTCATCATCTGTCCGGGGTTCACTCCCCGTCTTAGCACTCACTGTAGGCCTACTCATTAGCATATAGGCGTAGCTAGTCCTAGCTACATGGAGGCACGAGGAGGCAGTTGCCTCCTCTTGCTTTCTTTATATACTGGAACTTCTATATTGACCAATGACCCCAATAACCAGAATTTTTCCAATGGTCTGTGAAGTTGCCTCCTCTTGAATTTAAGTCTGGCTACGCTCCTGCTCATTAGCACTTCTGCCTGGTTTTCTTGCCGGTGTACAACTTTCTGGATTAAATCATCTAGCTCTGCATTGGCACTGACAACTCAACATTCGCCAATTGGCTATATAAAATAGTTTAATTAAAAGAAATTCACGGAAGATACCGAATAGCGGTTTCCACATCCAATTACGTCAAAATTACATATTTCATTTCATAAAGTTAGCTGTCTTTTTCAAAATTACTGTTTCATCGGGATCGAATTAGCAAACGACCATTCAATAGCAATGCACTTTTTTAGTAAGCAGAGACGGTACCTGCAAAACCATCTAAGAGCCCCTTCCCACTGTCCCAGTCCTTCGCCTCGTTTTATAATTATAGGCTAATCTACGCGCCTAAAAAACCGAGTTCATTTCCCTGGCTTTTTCACCAATCACAACGCAGTATCGCAAGCGCCCTTTCCCCCTCGTAAATTTCCACCAATAATTAGTTCTATTTGGCTTTTGCGACCATTTTGGTCTATGCCATTTTTGCTATTATTTAATTTTATTGCATTTATTTCATTTGTGATGGATATTTCATATTTCAAGAGAGAAAGTATTATTAGTAATTAAATCATTCCGTCTCAAAATTTGCGCCCCCTCTTGAGTTGCGCCCTGTGCCATGGCACCGTTGGCACATGCTTCGCTACGGCCCTGATTATCTACATCATCTATCTGGAGAAGTCTTGTTTTTCGCTTTGCTGATCCTCCATAGCCTGACTTTTGTCTGTCTGTCTGCGATCACAAAGTCACTTGTTTGTGTTATTTACAAGTTCACGCCACTTGTTTGTGTTATTTACAAATTCATGTCAATTGTCTGTTATTTACAAATTCACGTCAATTGTCTGTGTTATTTACAAATTCACGTCAATGATTGTCTGTGTTATTTACAAATTCACGTCAATTGTCTGTGTTATTTACAAGTTCATGTCAGTTGTTTATGTTATTTAAACTGCAACAGACCCTGATTGTGACTTGGATCCGAGCGAACCTGAACTTCGGAGTCTCAAAAGATCTGTGGAATCAGTTACTTGCTGTTCTTTCATCTCTCACTGATTGGCCGGAAGTCATTCAGGAATGGGCCGTGAGTTTTACTGCAGCTTTTCTTTCATATGTACACCAGAGTGCGGTTATGCAACTGGTATAAGAAAGAATATACTTACTTACTTACTTATAATAGAAGTATGTGAGTGTTATGGACGCCCGCACATAGGGGCAAGAGGGGGCACTTGCCCCCCTGGAAAATTGATATCTATTTTTGTAACTACTACTTTTTGGTGTTTAAACAATTTCTTTGCACTAAAGCACTAATGATACTAATGTTGCACATAGTGGAACTGAGAAAATTAACTTTTAAGATTAAAAAATTTCATTAAAGTATAAATAACTGATTTTGTTTGGATAGTGTTCTAAATTTTACATTTAAAAAACCTCTATGCAAAATACCAATGTTCCTAATTTCCTGTTTTTCATTTTTCAAGCTCTTACTAAAAGTTTTTTCTGTGACCATTGTGTTTTGCCTCTCCTGCAAAATATTTGCAGGCACCCATGGTGAGTGTACTTCTGTAGACTGTCATATAGAACCTTGTAAGAACCTCTCGATCCAAAACCAGCCTAAATGATGTTGTAGTTGATAAGAATTATGTTTTTCTGCAGGCTACTAGAAAATATAGGCGCAGGAAATATACGTGAATAGGAACTCATATTTGCGATGTCTCTTAAGCTTGTAGAGAATTCCTATTAACTTAGAATCTGTAAGATATTTCTGGCTTTATACTTGAATGACAAGGTCAAATTATAATTTTTCAGCAAGCTTTGGAGGTCCTTACAGCAATCCTTGCAAACGTTGTCTACAATGTCGATGCGAAAAGTTTATATGACGATCAGACAAAGGACCAGAAAAGACGATTCGTCAAGAACAAACAATCCTCTAAAGGTTGGATTTTGTGGAGTGAAATCTTCTCCTTTTACAAAGAGATGGCACTGATAAGGTTTTGCTCTCAGGGTACTAGTGAGTAAGTAAGTAAGTCATTTATTGACAGAGCATCAGCGATAAGATCACAGTAATGGCAGTCCGTACAAACTCAAACTTCCAGTAAATGATGCAAAAGTCGAAAGGTCAATCCAAAAGGTCATCTGGACCCACTGAGACTGGATTGGCCTTGTGTGTGACTATAACACAGAAGCATAACAGACATTAGTTGATCATTGTGGCTAAGTGACAACTTGTTAAGCAGTCCGTACTGCATGCAATAGAAGGTAAGAAGTGCTGTTGTCAGGTTTTTTGTTACAATTGAAGTTGTCATCAAAAATTAGGATCATGCTTTTGTGGAATGACATTAATGAAGGTGTCAATACTCACTATTTCTCTTTGGCTTTCAAGCATTTGGACATCTAACTGCATCTTCTCCTGGCAGCTGACTATCCGCGTCTCAGATTCACATTTCGGTGTGACCGTGCTCACATTATGAATTTAATTAATAATAATAATTGATGTATTATACTACGTCTTACTGTGTGGATTTGATAAAGAGCATGAAATTCTTTTCCTCTAATCTCTCATTCTGCTTATCTTTCCTTTTGGTATTTATTTTATCTCACTGTCTGAATTATAAGATTCAGGTCGTTTTGTTTTGTCAGATGGTTCAGAAGATGGGCTGAAAATTGAGTCTGATGTGGTCAATGGTGAGATGAAAAGACCAATCCATCCTCCTCTTCGTGGTAAGAATACAAATCATTTCTCTTCACAGTTACTGGACAGCTGGCATCGTATCGAAAGTCTTAGAGACGTCAAGTCATGTGAATCATATCAGACTGATACACTGGAAGTCATGATGTGAAGCACGATTATTTTCTTCTTTGCTGATTATTTGGAAAGATTTCGTTAGAAATTTGAGCTTATCCTGGTTTTTCACCTGTAGAGCTTTTATATGGGATGGTTTAGTGTTTTTGAAACGTTCTCAAAGGTGGTAAATAAATGTACTTACTTTCATGCATACTTACTTACATGCTGCTGCTACAATAAAAGATTTCAGCAACAACAACAACTTACGTACATACATATTTTTAGACATACATACATACATACATGCGTGCATACATACATACATACATACATACATACATACGTACATACATGCATGCATGCATACATACATACATACATTACATACATACAGACACACACATACACTTACATACATACATACATAAATTTTTAATGCATGCAAGGTCACACAGTTGGAAGTGTATGTTGCAGGTCATCACTCATCAGTTGCCCCTCTACAGCAACGTCGGCAGCATCTATCGCCGACTGGAAGCAAGCCTCTGCGTCTTCCACCACGGCATCCACCGCAGCAGCCTGTGCCTGGTCTGCTGATGCTGCGAATCCCACCACACACAGCCTCAGCCTCTGTCTATGCACATGATGGATCTCACCAGCTCATCCGATCGGCCAGCGAGACAAACCTCCTCTCGCCAAGTTCCTCTCCGAAAGGTTTGTCTTGCGCTGCTTAGGATCTAATGTACATCTGTCCCATCTAATCTTATTGATTCATATTTGTTTATGGGATATGGCATCCGATTACGTTGAACTCTCGCTTTGTAACATGGAAAGTATGAGTTCGCACCACCCCTGAGACGGTTTCATGGATGCAGGATCAATTCCCGCTGCCCTTTCAAGGGTCGATTCAGCCTTTCATTCGCCAGGTGGTATTGGTAAAATGAGCAGTAGGACAGATGGGCGCCTTGCATGGCTGCCATACAGTTAAACTCGACTCCTTTAATAACTTGTGATCATCCATTCATACTTTGACTTCTATTCACACTGTGGTGTGTCAGTTCGAATTAATGAACGAAAATTATATTATACCTTGATGAAGTCATTCATTCATAATTGCTCTGTGCCATCGATTGATTTTCTCTCATTAGATTTTGGCACTTAATAAAAAAGGATAATTAATAATAATTATATAAGCTGTTTTTGATTATTGTCATTAGCACTGAATTTGGTTAGTTCGTCACAGAGTTGATGCGAGTGATTTTCTGTAGCACTAAGTTCAGCTGGTGCTTCATAAACTTGAAATGAGTCATAATTTGCTAAGTTCATCAAAGCATTCATAAAATTGGTTCTCTCATTTTGATTACTTAAATTCGTAAAAACTGACTCTGGTCATCTTCATTAGATTAAAGTTATGTTTACTATAAAAGGATCCTAGTCATTTGGTATGCTCTAAGTTTCATCATCACATTTATCAATACAGCAAACCTAGCTTATACCACACTTGTTCGACCAGGTACATGAACCCGAAATTTGAGTCAGCTGTAGAAAGTTACCTCATCATATCACAGTCTCATTATAATCAAATCCTTGATATAGCCTCAGAGCAGGTTTTAGTGTAGTTTTCGTTGCTTTTGTTGACGATGTTCAGTTTGGTGTATTTCTTGACAATCGTTTTCAGAGCGAGTACATTCGGAGGGTCACATGATCCGATTGAAGAGCCTTGAATCTCTGGACGTGGACCGTGAGACCGATCCAGATCATTTGTGGACTTTGAAGAAGCAGCAGTTGACAATTGCCGACAGCAATGTGACGCTTAGGCACATGGAGGAGACTGCCACTCTGACAAGGTCACCGAATAGTTCCTCTGCAAGAGCTGACAGTTCCTATGCGGATGATGACGTCCAGTCACGATCCAGTACGTTGGAGAGGGTCAGCGAGAGTGACAACAATCCTCTTTACCACCTCCAACCACCTGTTCATACCTCTTCTCCGACAACAGAGGACAGTCTGTCAGGAAATGGCACATGTGTTGGACAGAATGGTAATAGGACAAACGGCACCTGTCCTGCAGCACAGGACGGATCAGACTCAGGTATAGCGTACTTTTTTTAATGTATGCACGTATCAAACATATTTATTTAGTTTCCCCTTCTGTATGTTCTCTCAGTTCTTTATTGATCTGAGCTTAAGTATATTCAGTTTAAGATCCTGACCTTTATGCGCAATATTGTTGTTGGCTTTGCCCCATAATACCTTAGGGACTTCTGCATTTCAGTCTCCTCAGTGTCAGGTCATGGCTCCTTTGGTCGGCTGCCCATGGACTCTTTATTGTCCCTCGTATGCGTACTGCTACAGCTCAGTCCAGAAGCTTTGCCTGCATTGGACCCTCCAGCTGGAATCAAGCGAGAGCCTGAAGTCTTTTATTTGACAGTAATTTCAATGATTTGGGTTGAGAGCGTCGCTCATGAGTTTTTTTCTGGAAGTAGCACTTTATAAATGTCAGATTGCAATTACTATTACAATCCATTTCCACTTATTATACACTGTAGCCTGACTTGCGAATTCCCTAACCTACTAGACTTTGACTGGACTTCTCCAACAGTTTCAGATTTTTGACTGTGGTTGTATTTTGAAGATATCATAATCTGTTGGATAAGTTAAGTTAAAGTACAAGCCAAGCCAATTATCCTGATACTTACATAGGGATACAATGCTTTTCAGATTCACGGAAACCTTGTCTTGTGAACATGAGCAGCCTCTCTTCGATCCTTGAAGATCGCGCCAGCATAACAAGCACCGAGAGTTTCAACTCCGACTGGTATCCATCTGGAACAAGTGAGATGACGCCGGATTCATCAGTCGCCGGTGCCACAGCGTATGATTCACCCTCCCTGAGCAGCTCAAGTGCTGACAAAAACCTGCATTCAAGCACAGATTCTCCCAACATGTCAGGTACTTGGAGGGGATGAGTATCATTGTAGTTGGCTGCCAGTCTTTCACGTTTTTGTGTTTTCATGATAAAATGTGTTCTCTGTTTCATTAGTGTTGTACTCTTTTTAATCAAGATGTATACCAGAGTATGGTTATGCAACTGGTATAATAATGTAGGTGTCGGTTAGATTGTAATTTTGGATCGAGGTCGATTACTGGCTTCTGCTTTACGATAATGGCACTATAGAAGTTGCCAGGTTATGTGAGGTAAGATTAGGCTGCTGATGAGATTATAACTTTACTTCTTTCCAACAGTTTTGCAGCTAATGCTGAGTTAATTTTATGAAAGTTTATGAAAAATAGTGTTTGATCGCTGGCTGTGATGTTTTGTAGGGGGAAGTCCAGGCTTTTACAAGGCCGGAAGTCACCCACTTCGATTATCCGAGGACTTGTCTTCTGTTTTCCTTGAGGTAGGGAGTGACGAGAATAATGTAGCAATTGTTGTGCTTGTGAGATGATTCAGCTTTATAGACAGTATTCTGCCAATCAACTCGAGCTATTCAAGCCTCGTATAATTATTGGACCTTCTTCATGAAACAGTCTTCCAACATGCAGCATGCTGTTGCACTCAGCCTTGTGCAGTAAACCTCAAACTGTCCTAAAACGCATATGTTTTAGGCAGATAGCTATGTGTGCAGTGCTTTTGTGAGGTACTTAAAAAGGCACTATATTGAGTGTCTTGATAACTATACATACTTACATTATCTAATGACTACTGAAGTGCCATTGGTTGCTTCAAACGAAGCCATAGGCAATTTTCGTGATCCGTTGTAGAAGTTGAAATCCATATCAGGTCAAGGAAAACAGTTGTGAGTCTATGGTGGTAAGTATGCCAGTTGAAAGCGACGAGGCCTACTTTTAAATCTGAATATTTGTAAACCCTCCAGAAGACCAGTCTTGAGGTAAAAAAATCTTTTGGCCCTTACCACATCAATATAACTCACGTATTTCGAGTATCAGAAACAAGAATAGTACCGGTAGGTTGGGCATTTTCATTGGTATTTCTGTTTGAAATTGTAATGTGTTGGTGATCGGTAAAGGTGTACCTAAATGGTGCTTGCAAAATGTGATTAAAGCGTAAGTGTTTGTACTGCAAATACTGAATTTCAAGCCAGTTAAATAACATTTGGCTGAAATTGAATTGAAATAAATAAATTTAAATGTTTTTGCAGTTACTTCGGTTGTTAATGAATTTTCTTGAGACAAGACTGATCTTACATTTTTTTAAATATGTTTTCTTATTTTTTTTATTTCCAGTCAGAAAGTGATGCTCAAGTGGATGACCTTAATGAAGGTTTTTGCACTTTTATTGTTGTTCATTGTTAATAAAGTCGATTCATTATACTTGAACGAGTGCACTTTATGATTAAATATATGCACAATTATTTTGGCGAGCTTCTTTTGTCTCTGTCTGTGCGTGAAGACCATTCTCTTCAATCGTTGTATTTGTTCCTTTAGGTTGAGGAAAAGAACTTTCTTTGTTCTGGTATCATGTAAATCTGTGATTAAAAAATTATTCTTATGATTATCTTGGGCGAATTCTAGCAACATTCTTAAGAATGCTTCAACTGTTACAGAAACTACGGCATGTAAATAAAATGTATAATGCTGCCTCCAAAGTTCATATACATTTTGGAATTGGGCGATTCTGTTGAGTTCCTTCTGAGTCTCCTTTTGATTCCTAAGTGTTATACTTCATGTGTTTAATCATAAAATTTCAGGCTGCCATACTGTTATATTCTGCTCCTGTTAAACTTGTTGTCATCTTTTACTACCGGTACTATATTATGTAATCTTACTGCATACTTGTCAGTTTGAATTAGTACATGAATATTATTATTATTATCTTTGTTTGAGTTTAGTTGTTTTACATTTGCACAGATGGTGGAGTGGCTTGTCTGTCTTCGAAGCATGGTACATGGACACCAGAGGTGGCCGAGTTGATGTGGCGGCGAGTTCTTGGTCTGCTGGGTGATGTCAATTCAATTGAAGATGCTGAGTCACATGCAACGGTCTTTGACTGCCTCCGTATCACGACTGAAACACTTCTTAAGGTTCTCTTGCTTTGCTCTCGGATGATTTCTTTCCAAAATAAATAAGTAACTAAATGGCCGTTGCCTATAACACTGTTCAAACATGGTCGTTTTCTCACAAGTGATTTCTTTCCAAAGTAAATAAGTAGCTGTTCAATCTGAAGCATTTATATGGATTATGTAGTGTAGAAATGTTGTATTATAAAATATTCCAATATAGTTCTAAGGACATTGATATTGCTCATAGGTGACAAGCTACTTTTTGGTTTCCTTAGAGAGGCCGTAATATGTTGGATTGACCGCTAAACAGAATAATTTAGGTTCTGTTATGAACTAAACCAATTATGATGTACCATAATGGATTGTTTGATGTATGTTAAACTGTTCCATTATATTCAAATTGTTTTGTTGGCAGCGATTCATAGTGACAGAAGGATTTTCTTTTTTCCATTTTGTTTCTAGGTTCACAATAACATGACTCTGCAGAGAGTTAATCAAAAGACTCCGCCTGTTCTGGTTATTGCTCCCTGGGTTTTTCAGGTACTAAATCTTCAATCGATCAATCAATCATTCCATAAGTAAATCAGTGGATTTCTTTGGGAACATAGGATTGTATTGAGTTAGTGTTAATCAAGAAACTGGGTATGATTGGGTCTCTGCATTTTTCAGTTATCTGAACATTTATAAAGCAATATTTAAGAAGGACCTCACAGATACTGAATATTCTTTGATTAGTCAATAAATTGGTGCTTTTGAGAACTTAATAGAGGTGCTATATAAAGTCTGAGACGCATACAAGTACATGCATACATAAACAGTACATACATGACATGCAATGAATGCATAGTATGTATGTATCTAATCTATGCATGTATATATGTAGCACATGATGAATTAGAAGACTGCTTATCCTGGTGAATGTTGTTCAGTTGCGTTTAGCAACACTGTGTCATAAGAAGGATGATTAGTGTCACCATCCTCCTTTCTCCAGGCTTGGGACTGGTACTATCACAGGTAGGATAGTAGCAGAGTTACCCTGGTGTTATATCTTCAGCAGAGGTGGTCATTTATTGAGCAGATATCTTCATCTGATTTTCAACTGCTTAGCATGTTCTGTTAAATGTTTTCCTAATCCATCTGATCCTCCGCATTTCAACCTTTATCATCCTTAATGAACCTACCATAGCAGCTGCTCTGGGCTCTCTGGCAAACCGGACTTGGACCCCAACTGGACAACCCCTGTGATACGATGCAGTGCTAGCGAAGAAGCTGGTGCCCTTCGCTTAGCTTTAGAGTAGTGCTTTAGAAATTTGGAGTTTATGATTGCGATTTCATTGTTCCAGGCACTGACTCTGCCGAACAAATACCTGAAGGGAAAGGTGTTAGCATACAGGTTGCTTTGCCTGACGATGTTACAGCCGTACATCGACGTCCCAATGAAACATTTGCTTCGCTTCTACCTCGTTCTCCATCGAGGTCTCGTTCATTCGAGCAACGTGAGTTATTTGTTTCTCGTAGGTTGGTTGCACGTGTTTGCATGGGCCCACCACTGGTGACTCTTCCAGCTTATTGTGCATTGTTTTGCTAACTTATGTAATATTTTCTTTCGTAATGACCCTTAACATCATAATAGGCTAGCACAGAGTAAGTCTTTGAAGAGGAGCTATATAAATTCTCAGAATGAATGAATGAATTCTATGGTAGTTTGATAGACAGTTTTGGGTTAGAATCGGCTCTATATAAATGTCGATTTACATTACAAAAAGACCAGCAGTCCCTGAGAGGCAGCCATGAGTATGAAGTGTTGACGACTTAATTTTTCTTAGCCTCAGCATATAAGACTGGCAGGTGGCCAGTCCTCTCCCTCACTGGCTGATCTTCTCACCGAAAGGGTGCAGTTAGTGTACTCATTATAGCTGAGTTGGCTAAAGGGTGCTGGGGGAGCAGAAACATCAAAAATAAATGTCTGCCCTGGTGAAGATTTGAACCCCAACATCTCAGTTGACATTCCAGCACACTAGCCACTATTTTGACGTGCACCGCATTCTCATTTTATTACATGAAAATGGGCAATGTCATTTAATATACCGGTAATCATCACCATTGGACTTCTAAAAAACCTTTATGTCTGGTAGATTTCATGTTGTCTTGATCATTTTCCCATCCATTCAGCCACCTGGTGATGGCTTAGTAAGTTCATTGTGGTTTAAATAGAGATGAAACTGGGTGAATATGTTGTATGTTTGTTCTGGATGTGCATGAATTGTTCTTTGTAGGATGTTGTTAATGTGCTGATCAAACACTGTGCCTCTCAGTTCTTCCTCATGCCACTCGATGGCGCTACGATACTTCTTCTCGATTTCATTCATGCAGCTACAGGAATCATTACAGTTTATGCCGGCCAGACTCAGGTTAGAATTCCTTGCTTCCATCTGCTTATTCTTATTATTATTATTATTTTTTTGCCCCACAGTACATATGATCCCTCAGGGACTTAAACATTAATTAAGAATAGAAGAAAAAAACGTCTGTCACGGCACCTAGACGTTGTTCAGATCAAGTGTGGCAAAAGTACCGCGGAAAGCCACCGCATTGAACTGCTCGATCATAACAGATATGCGCTGAAATAGGTGGGAGTTTGTTATTATTATTATTATTATTATTATTAATTAATTAATTAAATTTGTAACGTAAGCACAGTCACACTGAAATGTGAATCTGAGGCGCGGATAACGCCAGATAGCCAGCCGCCATGAGAAAATGCAGTTAGATATCCCAAGTGCTTGAAAGCCAAAGAGAAATAGTGAGTTTTGAGCCGCTTTTTTTCTAATATGTCATTTGCCCCTATAATGACTGACAGTACAATACTTAGTCAGTAAGTATATCCTAACCAACTGTTTCTCACTGATAGTTAATTTTTGTATATCATTTTAAATTAAATATTAACTTCTAAAAGTTGTTTATTTGTGCTGAATTCTTGTGAATTCTAAGCATAAATTTATTTGTCCCATGTTCATTTTGTATGTTATTACGATGTACTTGTTTGGAAGCATAAACAAATAAAATGCCTGAGTTGATCTGTGTAGGCTCCGACCTTTGAGGCAATGTCTCTCCTGGGCTCACTCATCTGTTTTCCCAACCACTTTGGCAAGATGTCAGTTCTGACGCCCGACATTCAGGAAGTGTCAATGACATCCGTCAATGACGTCTATGTCAAGGTCAGTTTCTTCAGACGCTGCTCTCTGTAAGCATGTGTCTAGCTATTTATATAGCAACTTTTAGGACCTCTAAAAGGTGGCTGTACCGTGTGACTTGGAGTGACTGGTTATTCAGTTGTTGGGTTATTACTAAATACTACTATTAAGTATTGAATAGTAACATAAATGCTGCCTAATAGAAGTTTAAGTATCCTGATGTAAAAATATGGCTGTTCTTGTGATAGGTGGAAGCACTTTTGAATATTAAATGGAACAGGTAGGCTGTAGAAAAGAATTTTAAATGGAATTTTTTGAATGGAAAAAAATGTTTATAAAATTATGTTTGGCTTTATTTCATGATTTTTTGTCTTTCCAGGACTGTATCATTAATGTCCTTCTTTCAAATTCTGCCTGCAGGGAGACTTCACAGCTTACAAGGTATTTGGTCAGTTTTTATACAGCTGAGCTTACAAAAGTTCAACAGCCGCTTTTCCATTTCCAGTTCTGTAATTATGCAGAAAGCATCAGTACTCTTGCTAAAGATGCTACAGGAATTATTGCCATTGCGTTACATTAAATTGCCATTGTCTTGTTGTCAATGGTGGCAATCATATAGACAACATTAATTGTTTACTTTATTGGCAACCATTTAGACTCGTATTGTGTGACTGCCTTGATTGGCGATGCTATTGAGTATTTTGCTGGTTATTTGTTTGCTGTGGAAATATTGCAAAAGCTCTTCTCTTCTTTCAGTTGTGTCCGTGTTTGTGCTTTGGGAATCTACGTCTATGAAGAGCTTAGTCACGGAACAATGCATTCCAAGATTCGTGACGCCATCGAAGCAATTCTCGATTCGGTTAAAGTAAGTCTGCGTCTGATGCCTTGTCTGTTGCCTCTTCAATCACTTGCTCTGAAGTGCGATTAGTAATTGGTTAATAAACAATATACTTACTTTTACTATCAGTCAATTATTCACTTTCTCAGTCATTCAAGCACTGACTCATACCTTCTTGTGATGGGTATTTCTGCTTTCTGTAACAGGTAATAGGCAACAGTAGCTAATAGGTTAAGTAATAAGCAACAGTCAGTAATAGGTATGGTAGGTGGCAGACTTTGTACTCATCGTGTGCGAACACTGTCACCTGTGGCTGCTCTATCGATGCAACTTGTCTCAGAGACTCTGAACATCCACACCATCTGTCAGCTTTCAATGGGAATGCGTTGGTTGGTTCCACATGTGTGCGTGAGCCCACCACTGGTGACTCTTCTAGTTTACTGCACATTGTTTTGCTAACAGATGTAATATATTCATTCGTAATGACATGTAACACTAACATCATAAGGCTAGTGCAGAGAGAGCCTCTGAGTAGATATCTTGAAGGGCACTGTATAAATGTTCAATTACATTACAGTACTCGGTTTTAATTCCAGTGTGGTGTTTTTTTAGATAAATCATTGCCTACTTGTATTTGTCATATTTTGCATTTGTCTTTGTTAAGGAGTCACCTGATCAGGCGGTTAAGTTGACGTCGTTAGACATGCTGTCACTGCTGACTGATCACTCACAACTGTTGCTGTCTGAGTTCCCTGATCTTCCCAGAGTCATCATTGAGGTATTTTGAACCATATAGCAAGCTTTGAATAGTATCAGAGCAACTTTGTTTGGCTATTGTGCATTGTACTTTATGGCTTTGCTTTGCTTACATTGTATTGAAGTAAAGTCTCTCATATCTCATAGTGCGAAATGGAGGCATTCATCTGCTTTTTTGATGATCCGGCGTTAGCAGTGGATGCATCCCAAAGTACTGAACGTGGGACCAGTGCAGCAGTGAGGAACAAGACTTGCCATTGAGTTCCCATCAGCTCATTACGGTACAACATTCTGCTGGTTGTTGACAGAGACAAGTCACTGCAAATGACTTGTCCAGGACCATTACACAGCATAGAGCACCATGTCGCATAGCATTGCATTATATTTTATTGTGTGGTTTTGCTTGCGCCGTATCTGTGTCTTTGTATTTCAGCTTCATCTTTATCTGGCCACAGGTCTCTTTGCTTTGCAATACAGGGTGATCTGGTTGCTCCCCATCTCATACAGCTGCAATGCAGCTTGGAAGCTTTGTTGTGATTGGCCCAATGGACCCTATTTCTGGAACAGACTTCCATGCATTCAGCTTATTCTCCTTTGTATGCCTCTATTTTCGCAAGCAACTGAAGACTTTTCTGTCTTGTCAGATAGAGAGCATCTCTGATTAGTTTTCTTAAAGAGAAGCTATTTAAATAGACATTTACAAATTGTGAATTATTGTAGTAGCTACTGTGACTCCAGTAATCCAGAATATAAATCCGCTTTGTTCTGGCAGTGTTTATGATATTTGATTTTGATGCTATAGGCTCTTGTCTCCTTTGTGGAACACTGCCTACTGTCTGCAAAGAAAGCGTCACAAACTGTAAATTTAAAGGTAATATAATCTGAGAATTCGTAATCTAACCCTAAATGAGCAAGTGTCATAATTGGTAAACTAATGTGAAGGATTTTGTGATCTAATCATAAACAACCGAATGTAATCTTATTTCGATTATTCTTGTTACTACAGTCTAATTCTTATCTAGTCCATTCTCAAGATAATTTGATATGATACTGAACTTTTTTCTTCCCTAATCTAGACACTTGAAGTCATCTGCAGTAGTTCAACATACTCTTAAATGCTTGTCAGTTTTAGAATAAATTTCAGTAAGTGGGCTGCTCGATAGTGTAGTGGTTAGCGTGCTAGACTGTCAGTCAAGAGGTCAGGTTTGAAATCGCCGCCAGGAAGAAATTTGGTTCTAGATTTCTGATCCACCTGCACCCATAGCCAACTCAGCTATAATGAGTACACTGATGACACACTGTTGGTTGGAAGATGAGACAGTGAGGGAGAGGACTTGCCATCCGCCCTCATATGCTGAGGCTAAGAAAATGAAGTCGCTACATTTAATTCCCATGGCTGCCTCAGGACTTGCTTAAGGAACTGCTCTTCTTCTTCAGTAAGTGTAGCAATGGTTGACACTGAGACATTGTCATGGGATTATGAAGTGTTGCAATGGATGGCATAGAGCTGTTGTTATGGGGAAGTTAGTTAATGATCACAACAGAAGCTATAGAGTTGTTGTTGCATATATTTTTATGTGTTGCAACAGTTGACACAGAACTGTTACCATGGAGAGTTTGATAATTGTTGATAAACTCTGAATGAAATTAATAACTTACATATTGTAATGATAGTCACATTCTTAAGATTGGATGGCAGTTGAGGCGGATCTTATGCCATTGTGATTGAGGTGCTGTGGTTTGCATCTTTGAATGTACTCAGGTCCTGACAAACACTCTGTTCTGCATCTTGACCTGGGTGATGAGCGTTCCAGTTGCTCTGCTGCTTTCTGTTTGCATGTCACCAAGAAGCCCGAACAACTGTCTACTCAACCGAATATTTAACGTAACTATCCAGCTTTAGAATAACAGATTTCTACAGTTTTTCTTTCAGATATTGAAAGCTGGAAGTTTAAATTTGTTATTATCTTCTTAACAGAATATTTAATATAACTAATTAGGTTTAGATTGATTATACACAACAAGTTGCTAGATTTATTCGAAGTAGTCGGTTGCTTATTTATTTATATTGTTTTCATAACATGGTTTCATACAAAGTGTACAGAACAACCTCCAGTGACCAAAATAAAGCATTTTAATTAGTGAGCTATTTCTAAAGTGCTTTTCAAAGTTAATTATTAGGGCAAATGCCAAAAATTGAAATGAGATTTCAAGTATTTTTTTAAATAAGACTATTTGCCTTTTGAAATTATTTCTGACTGTACAAGACAAGATTTCTATCTAATCTCTTAATGTTTTCTCTTAAAAAGTTTCTGTCTAGTAGACAGCAATAAAAAGTTGATATTGTTTCTGGAAGGTTGTTGCAGAGTCACTTTTTAGCATTTAATGAATTTTAAATTTATTGTGTTTGTTTTAACATCTAGACTCAACTCACTTCTTTAAATCATTTTTGGTGACCAAGTTGGTATTGTGTTTGGAAGGTGTTACAGATCGAAAACATTCCTCAGGGGGTTGACCATAATTCCAACTACCAGACATTACCTGCCAACGTACGGCAGAGCGCAGAGCAGGCATCATCTGCCCAGCTCTCCAAATATGACGACAAAATAGCCAGCAGCGAATCAGACCTCCTAATGCAAGATAAGCCAACAAAGACTTCTCAGGTTAAGGAACCTGGCTCTGCACTTGCTCCGGTTGTCAAGGCTGTAAGCACTAGATGAACTTTTTCGTTTTTACAGTTTTTCTCTTTAGTGAATCACCTGTATGTAGAATTGGTACCGGCTTCAGCCGGGGTCAAAGGTTATGTTCTTATGTGGCTCCAGAGGTGTTGGATTTCTATGCTTTTTGACTGTAATTTTCACTGGAAATGACTGTGAATTGATGCCTGTGCGTTGTGCAGGATGCCACGGATCCTGGAAAACCTGGAAAGTCACGGAATTAGACTTTGAAAATTTAAGACCTGGAAACCTAGAAAAATAAGTGTTTTTCCAAAAAAGTCATGGAGTTTGAAAATAGATAGGTCATGGAAAGTCATGGAAAATCTTTTACAGACATATTTAGAATCATATTTTTGATAAATTTATATTACATCGATAAAACAATTAGAAAGTAGGTCTTTTTCGTCTAAAATAAGTCTTAACAGTCATTGAAAGTCAAGGATTTTTGTTTTATTAACCTTTTGGCAACCCTGTCTGTGATATTGGTGCTTTATATGTTATTACTTTAGAAACAGTGATGGAATTGTCTGACCATCCAAGGCTAAGAAAGTGAAGGATTAAAAGGAGCTGATCTGCTTCATTTACTAAGATTAAATCTGTTAAATTGGTCTGTAAATTCTTCATTTAAATTCTAAAATTCTTCAATTATGCTGATTATGCTTTTTTCTGTGCTTTTCTTTTGACCAGGTGCGCATGCACTTGTTGAACTACCTCGGCCACTACCCAATGGGCCAGAACGGAACCAGCAAACTGGACAGTTCTGTTCTTGAATGCCACGACATCAGCAACAATGATTGCTTAGGCGTTGACATCTTGAACCGACCAGATGTTCAGGTCATACTCAGTTTCAAGATCCTACTAGAAAACTAATTGTTGAAAAGTGTCAGCGCTAGGCACAGTTATACATACCCAGCTATTCACTCCAGTTACCATCAATACTTAGATGGCTTGAAACATGCTTAAGTTCGTTTTCTGTAATTGTTTTACAACAATTTTCATACTTACTAACATTTAGTTTTTAGACTCGTTGCATCCTTTTTGTATTCACTGAGCTTTATGTTATATTCTTGTTCATGAATTTTTAACTTGATTAAGTGGAGTTTTTTAAGTTTCCTTCTGAAGTTTATTTTTAATAACTCATGTAATCTCATTTACATTAATTTGCATAATCACTTAACCCGTAGGTTTATTTTTTATGATCATTTACGTTTGGTTGTATAAATTGTTACATGTATATTGTATACAGCATTTTAAGTGTTAAACCCATGAAATGTGATTGGAATGTCGATCAATGAATTCTTCAATTTCTGTTTTTAGTTCTTGGTCTGGAACGAGTGTCTTCTTATTTCTTTGAACGAACTGCCATCAGATGAGGTGAGTACGTTGATTTTTATATAGCACTTTTATCAGTGCCTTTCTGCTCTCACTTAACGCATCACTACTGTTTATCATTATTTACTATACATGTATGAATGCAAATGTGTATCTAGTACACACACTGTACCTTTAAAAAACTTAAAGATTCTATTAAATATTGATCTAACACTTTAACGATGAGAGTGTACTAAAAGCAACTTGGAAGACCAATGTAACTCGTCGTTGAAGTGTTAAATGGTTTTCGTTTTATAATGCTAGATTGAGCTGAAAATTGTCTGGCTGCCAACTATATGTATCCTGTACAAGAAATCAAAGTCCTCAGATCACTCACAGTTGGTTTGACGAAACTGGCTTCGGTAGGGTAACTGTCTAAATTTGACGTTACATTGCAGCGTGTTTCTGCTTGCAGTTGGTCGATGACGCTGGTTTTTCATCTGGCCTGGTGACTAGAAACTGTCGAGTGATCATCCGAGACATGTCGGGAAAGCATTGCTATGATCTGACGTCGCTCTTTCCTGGTTCTGTCCAGAGGAGTGCTTTTGGTAGGAAATGGTCTTTTGTAAAATGTAGTCATCTGTGTCATTATGAATTTGAATTGTCATCAGTCTGCAATTTAGCCAGTAGATTAGTTAGCCAGTTAATTAGGAAGCCTATTTGATAGTGGCAGTTGGCCTGCTTGAGTCTGCTGGATTGTCCGTCGACAGGTTGGGGTTCAAATTCCTGCCAGGGCAGAAATTTGGTTGGAAATTTCTGCTCCATCTGCACCCCTAGTCAACTCGGCTATAATGAGTACACTGACCACCATACGCTGTTGGTGAGGAGATGAGACAGTGAGGGAGAGGACTAGCCATCCACCATCATATGCCGAGGCTAAGAAAATGAAGTCGCTAACACTTCATACCCATGGCTGCCTCAGGACTAGCTCAAGGGACTGCTCTTCTTCGAATCAGGAAGCCTATTAGCCAGTAAGTCATTGAGTAAGTGAGGTGATAGATTGCTTGATTGTTTGACTGATTGACCAACTGATCATTCAATTGATTGATCCTTGAGTTATTTGTCAGTTGATGATTAATTTCAGAGAGTGACGTTTGTCTGACATCAGCTGGCGGACACGACTGTCACCCTGACATCATATCCAGCAGCAGCAGCAGCAGGGGAAGCCTTGATAACACCAGCATCCCAGTTAAATCAATCGACCTTGTTGATGCCGTAAGCATATGTTAAATCTATCGCTATAGACATTCTTAAGATGTTTCTTTTAGTTGCCTGTCTTAAGCTGATTTAACCTGGAAACGAATGGGGTGGATGATTTCAAATTACTTTAAACTGCTGTTACCTGGAAAAGGTCTGGTTGAATCATTCTTACTTGAGAATGTTTTCAACGTGCTTAGTAGTGACGAGATACTTGGATGAACTAAGTGAACATAAAATGGAATGGTATACGGTACGCCTCACTGCTTCTGAGGTGTGGTGATGAGGTTTAACCCTTTAACGACAAGCGTGTACTAAAATGTATAGGAAACCATAAGCGGCTCGTCGTTAAAGGGTTAAGGATACTTTGACTGAAGTGCAAACATGACAACAGCAATCTAATTCATATGGCTTACACACCTGGACTGTGTCTTGTCAATTTCACATGCATGGGGATTCGAACCCAAGACAGAGAGATGGGAGAGTAAGGTAATGTAATTTGATGTAAGGTGGAGAAGGCAAAGGTCAATGGTAAAGCCAATTCAAGATGGCCATGCATTAGCAATCAGCAACCACAACATAATTAATAATTCTATTCGTTTATTGAGAAAGACGACTTTGATTGACACACCACAGTGAGGTAAAATGTCGTAGAGTTTAGACAAATGAAAGGTGTTTTGATTTACTCCTTGCGCAGTTGACGATAGTGTTCGAGTGGGGGTTGGGCGTCTTCACTGAACACTAGCATAGAGGACTCTAGGTAAGAAGTTTTTATTGTCTTTGACTGGCAGCTCAAACATCCATAGCTGATATCCTAGCTAGTAGCTCTTTTTTTCAGTGACTTTGTGGGGCTGCCTGTTTTAGATCTTGGAAGAAATCTCGCGGACGAGTCCCGAATGTCGTCTTTATGATGGAGACTTTCTCAACTGCATTTTCCCATTGCCAAAGAATTTTCCGCTGAAGATCGACGACATGATGTTGGACTGTATCGAGGAACAGAGGAACTCAGAGGATGATTACCTATCTTCAGCAACCGAGTACAATGCCAGGTGTGGCCATTAACTATTAGATATTTGTTTACATATTCGTTGCTCTTTTTATGCATTGATCACCTGTGGTGTGGCCCTGTCTGAAGTTTTGCCATTTCCACAACATGTTGCATTGTTGCCGGCATTTTCTAATTTTAGGCTCATTTCCAGTGTAGTCCAATAATTGAGTAGTCACAGGTCAACCTCCACTGCTTAAGACTTGTCTTTTTGAGGGGCCCTTCGCACTGGATGCGCCTCTGACTAGGTTGTACTGTGAGAGGCGCTTTATAAATCCGTAAATAGAATAGAAATAGAGTAGAATAGAACTGCTTATGTATCAGGATGTATGGCATAGGGGTTGCTACTGTGGCACGATGGCCGATGGGTAAGAGCGGTCGGCGTGTAACGCGGAGAACACGGGTTCGATCTCATCTGAGGCGGTTAATGTGTAGGGACCGTGAGCAAGTCCTTCGCGCACAATTGCTCTGCAATATAATTTCATCTGCATCATCAAGGTGTGTGCACTTCTGAACTTTGGAAGAAGGGCAATATCAAAATGCAGTTGTATTGTATTGTTTGTCCATGTATGGCGAAGAAATAAATAAATTACTTTGCATGCAAGATCAGTAAAGAAGACTGCAGAGAAAGCAAATTAACAAATAGGCAGAAGTTTCAGAAGTCATCCACTCAACTATGGTATACTACGGTACATGGCAGAGTACAAAGAAGTAAAATCCTTTTGATGCAAGGCAGTCTGTTGCCTATACAGTCTATGATTAAAAGACATCAGAATGATATTCAGCACGAAAGTATGACCAGTCTTACATGGCCGACCCTTTGAAAATTTCTGAATCTTCTTACCGACTCGGAAAACTAATGATGCTATTATGCATATATATCTGTAGATACATGGGACCTTGTAGCTGTCAGATGTTAATTAACAGAATTTGGGGTGATGTTCTTATTGCAGTGTTTGTGTGTGTTGCGTTTTAGGTGCAAGGCTGAGCCGCTGACACCTGGCCATCTCGAGCTGGAGTCCAACTGGCCATTCCAGGCATGCAGACAGTTCATGAGTAGGATGGGATATCTTGCCTCAGAGCACAGGTGCAGTGGTTTCATCAGTGCATCCTCTCTGGTTTCTGTAGCATGTTGTAGTTAGGAGGATGGAGAGATGAGGATGATGAAGAGAAGTGAAGACGGAGCATGGGATTATGTGGTGGTGGTGGCAGTTATGCTGATACTGCTGCTGTTGATGAGCACAAGGAAGATGAAGAGGAAGTAAAGGAGGTGGCAGAAGAGGACGGAATGTATGTGATGGTGTAGCAGTTTAGATAATGGTGGTGGTGGTAGTGGTGGTGGTGGTGGGCAGGTGGTGGGGCAGGTAATGGGCGGTGGTGGTGGTGTAGTGTGGGTTGCAGAGGTGAGGAGAAGGAGGAAGATGACGATGATCATGAGCAGCAGGAATGAGTTGACATGAGTGGTTTTTTGAATCATTTTGAATGATTCGCATCAGATTCTCATTGGTGGAGAGAACATTCCTGAAGAAATTTCCATTTCTTTGGTATTTGTTTGATTTTGTTAGACCGACTAATTGTAGTTTTTGTTCTGCTGATGCATTCGATAGAAACCAGATTGATCTGCTGAGGAAAAGTGAGCAGATGATACGTGACATTCGTCATCTGGACACTCTCATCTGGTAAGAAGATCTATCAGTTATTGTATGTCATCTTGTACATATGTGTGTTCCAATATGTATTTATGAATGTTTTTATTTATATCTCTGGCTATTTGTATGGTGCCTGATTTGAGCTTTTCGAAGATCGTGTATAAATTGCTTTTTGTTATTGACTATTTTTTTATTGTGAGTAAAATTAGTATTAGCTAGCCTTACCTGCACAGATCATCAGTGCACTAGTCTAGTTAGGCCCTCCAGAAATTCGCGATTCTGCGCCGCACAATTTTCGCGCAAAAATGTAACTATCGCGCAATGGTGCAAAAATTAGGAATGTGCGCAATTTTCGCGCAAAATTATCAAATCAAATGATTTTATTCGTAATATGGGCAATTGGGCTTTAAATGGCTAAATAGCCATTGCGACGCATGGTAAATTCATATAAAATCAATGATTTTATTCGTAATTCGTAATATGCGCAATTGGGCTTTAAATGGCTAAATAGCCATGGTGATGCATGCATGATCTCTGCCTGACGTCATGCATGGCAGAAAGTGCAGCAGGCGAAGGCTTCACATCACAGTAGCCTACACTTTAGCAGTGCTATGCTGTGTTCACAATAAATTCAACATAGCAACGACGGCGTTAGGCGACAATTGATCATCAACGATGCAATTGACAATCATGGCTACCACAGAATGGGACGATACTATTGAAGTAATAGAGGAAGTAATAGTGAAGGCAGATGTTTCTGCTAGTAGCGCACAGACTCAGAGTATTAAAAATTCTAAAACTTCGCTGCGACAAAATTCGTTAGACGGTGTGTTCCCGAAGCAGTCGCGCAACAGTCTATAGGCTACGTGAATCTTCGCATAGTGCTAACGTGTCGGCTCGTGATCGAGCGAATGAATTTGTAGGCGTTACACACGAAGATGGAGGGAAACTATTCTGTATAAATGCATTTGTTGCTTATTTGTCTAATTTCTAGTAAGCCAAAACTATACACTAAATAACAACAACACTGCTAAATAATTGGCACGCTGATTCATGGAAATATAGTGTACCTATAACCAATTTTTACATTGCGCAAAATTCGTGCAAAATTCGCGTTTTTGCCGTGCAATTTTTTCAATTTCTTGGCGCAAATTTCTGTGGGGCCTAACTAGTTCAGCGCAATGTCCCTTCTGGGACAAATCGATTGTTGCTTCCCATTTCTCCCTCTCGCTTACCCAACAACTCGTTCTGCTCCTCATCCGTTTTCCCATTTCTCTCCGCAATCTGCCCTGGCCTTCTCTGAGCTCTTCTGCTCCCTATCTTACATTTATAAAATATCCTTGATCTCTTGAGCAGTTGTGATCTTCACATTTTGTTGATTTCATTTGTTTGTCTGCAGTCGTGAGACCCATAAGGTTGCGGTTATTTACGTTGGTGGAGGCCAGGAAGACAAGGCAAGCATCCTGTCGAACGAACATGGAAGCGAAGCCTACGAGGAGTTCATTACGGGTCTTGGCTGGAAGGTAGTTTCTACACTTTATTGCAATTGCTCAGCCAGTCAACATGCTTGCATTCAGTTTAGTCAACCAGTTTGTTTGTTTGATTGTTCAGCCGGCAAGTCGAGCAGTTTTATATTCTTTCAGTGGGTCATCTGTAATTGTGCATTCTTCTAATTTTTTGCGTACTCTCAACAACTCGTAACTTCATGCCTACAAGCAGACATCGTGCCTACAAGCAGACATAGTCAAATGGCACTGTTTGATTGCTTTGAATGAACGAGTTTTGTTAGAGACACCTGTGGAATGAAAGCCTTGAAATATGGGGTTGCCTGGTGGGGTTTTGGACTACTCCTCAACGTTCAGTCATGCTAACCGCTAGACCATTAATGTGTTATGGTTGTCTGTAGTGCACTGAATCTATTAATAATAATAATCTTTTCTTTATTAAGCACCTGACAAACGCACTGCGCTGTACATTTACATGTTATGCAATTGAAATCTTAACTACTAACAGAACAGACAGCCTGCAATACACGGCGCTAATAGCAGCCTACAAAGCATATCCGCCCAACGGGGGCTCAAACTCGGTACCTCTCACTCTCTGTGCCAGATGTTATCCAATGCGCTATCGGGCCCCTCCCATCCAGGACAAGTTGTCCATACGTACTTGTCTCGTGCCCCAGACGCTGAGTTAGTGACCTTGTGCGATAAATAAACAGACATTGTGAATGAAGAGTAATGTGACGCTGGCTTTTGTACGTTTAGGTTTCACTGGAGTTGCATGAGGGATACATGGGAGGACTGCAGAGGAACAAGACGAATGGAGAGATGGCAATATACTTCTCGACATCTACAACAGAGATGATATTTCATGTCTCAACCATCATGCCATCATCAGCCGACTCAGACGATCATCAAAAGAAGGTCAGTCACATCTACTTGGGCTACATAAGCCAAGCGTACGAATCTAGGTATGAATTTAAATATGAATCAAAATATATTAGTATGAATGAACTCCACAAAACCTGGAGAAAGGAGGAGGGCGATGCTAATCATCTGTGTTGTGAAACAGTGTCTCCATTAAATAGCAAGTATGAATCTGGAAACTCGTGTAGTGAAGTTGTATAGTAAAGTTATCCCCATGTCCTATTAGGAACAAATGGAAGGTACTCATTTTCCTTTACTTCCAGGCCTTGAGCCGGTATCGCGAAATAGAATATCCGTCCTAGGACTATCCGGGGGATGTATGAATGTATCCCCCCGGATGGAATAAACCGGTTTAGAGTATCCGGGTGGGATAAACCATTCTATCCCTCATCGGTATACGCATCACGATAGCCTCGACGAAAATCCAGTCAAAATCACCAAAAACGAAGTATTTCAGGTCGACTTACAAACTAAGGATACGCAATTTAAAAATGTTATGTGTACAATAAATCCAAACAGTACGACTGAATACACTTAGAAACCGCCAAAAATGCAAATTAAACCGAATTCTCCATTTCGCTAAGGGGGATACTCATGTATGGGGGATACTCTATTTCTTGACACCGGCATGGATGAAATCCAAGGTCCCAGTGAATAGTAGGACTTGCTCTGTACTTTGCAATGTACAACACCAATAACAAATTGTGCTGCATGGAGACAGAGAGACATGTAAACAAGCACTTGCCCATGGTCATTACATGGAGTCAAAGCATGATCACCATGTCACAGTTATTGTTATGAGCTATATAAAATGACCGTTTTAATCTCAAATAATATGGAAACTTCTTTAGTGCTGTTATCATAATGTGCTGTATAAGCAGAGAGTATTAATCTAATCTAATCTGATCTGGAAAATAGCTCTATTATTATAAGTCAAACCAAAAAACTGAAGCACAGCTTCCTGTTACATTCTGGTGTGTTAAAATAGCACGTTACTCACCTCAAACTGTGTCTTTTATAGTTGGAAACATGGGTATTTCGTAAAGGTGAGATTATACAGTTGTGACTATAATGCAGGTATATTTACAGGTGCGGCATTTAGGTAACGATGAGGTACACATCGTCTGGTCTGACCACCATCGCAGATATCACCGCAACATCCTTAACACAGAATTTGCAGACGTTATTATCGTCATCTATCCGCTCCAATCCGGTCTCTTCCACATCCAGATTCTCAAGAAACCAGAGGTAAAGATTTGTCTATTTCTTATAAAAGGTTCAATCGAGGACGCTGTAATAAATGTCTTGAAGCACATATATTTATTAGTAGCCATGCTTTAGCAATGCTTTGGGTAAGATTTAGCGGTGCTATATAAATTCAGATAGTATAGTATGTTTTAAAATTTGATCATTTATGAAGCGCTTCAGATACATGCATACATACACACACACCTACATAAGAAATTATTGGATTATTTAACTTGTTACATATGAAGTACTTTTGAGATACAAAGCGTATTATACATACACCTTCTGTATGTTACATGTAGCCTACTCTGTATTGCATTTTTAGTCAAAGGTTGATTTTGTTACAGGTCAGTTTTTTTGGTCCTCTGTTCGATGGAGCGATCGTCGATTCAGTTGTTCTGCCAAGTCTGGTTCGGGCGACTGCTCTGAATGCCAGTCGAACAATTCGTGCCAAAAAGCAACATTACCAACCTTGGTATCCTATTTGCTTCTATCAAGTTTAATGATGGGATTAATATTGCTCTTACAAATCCTGTAGCACACTGCCAGCTTTTGCATTGAAGTTCAAGTAGTAGGAGTCTAAGAAAACATTTAGGAAACTACCATGTTAAGTTTCCTTAACTTATCTCGCTTGCTTATGCGCTTTGTTTGGGAGAAATTTCACTTTGAGAAGTTTGGTTAATACAATAAAATGTTAATTCTTCTATTGCACTGTTAGCTAAACTCTTAATCTGGAGGGTTTAGTTCTGGTGATTGCATTAACATATCATAAAATATGAAAATCTCGTTAAGCTATGCAAGTAATTGAGATAATAATGTTCTTGACCTTGTTCTTGTTGTGCTTGACCTTGACATTGGTTCAGTTATGAGGAGAGGGATTCCTGTCTGAAGAACATTGTGTCAAAGCATAGTGAGTTGGCCACAAGAGAGGACTTTGTTTCAGAGATCTTCCTGCCAGGCAAGTGGAATGTTCTAGCTGTTCAGATGACATAGTGTAACTGTATGTATGCATTGTATGTGGATATTTTTATAGCACCTTTTAGGAACCTGACAAGATCAGTGGCATCTAACCACCCGCACCCCCTCACCTGGAATGGGAGAACAAAACCCCACTCTGGCCGATTGTATTAATTTTTGTATTGCAGGCCATTATATTATTGGAAATCAACAACCCTCCCCCAGTTTATGCCCAAAACGTTAACTGGTTACCTTAGGAGATCATTCTTCCACCCCTCCCACCTGTAAGTCAGTCATCGGCGACGGTATGTTGGTATGGACTTTGGTCTCATGAGCATGTTTGAAAGTCTGATTGTATACCATAGTCTACTTTATTTGAGCATCATTCGGGTACAGATGTGGTTCTTACTGAATTTTAAACTTCACCGAAGTGGGCAAGCAGCACCTTTGAAATAGTTACTTACGCTTGATGCACTGGAGTTTGAACGTCAAACGTAGAAGTGTAAGATAAACCGCTTATCATTCTTCCAAAGATTTCATCGCTAACTAGAAATTACCTAGTGTTCTCAAAATGCATTGTTTAAATGTATTGTTCTGATGTTACAGGTCTACGACATTCGACCACATCTCTTCTGCCTCTGAATACCGGTAATCAAAAAGGTACAGGGAAGATTGATCTGTCGTCGGTTGTATCTTGAAATTAAATTAGGAGAATTAATATTATAAGAACAATTGCTTTTTTAATTTTTTATAAAAGGTAAGAAATTATTATTTACATGTATTTGGATTGTACGGTATCACAATTTGTAATTAATTTAGCTATAGGGTATGTTTTTTAAATGATGGAAAAAAACATACCCTGTAGATACAATTCTTCCTTTGACAAGTACTGTGATAGACGCTGAATGGAATATCTTTTCATTTGCCTCGGTGATTAAATACGGAACTGAGGTCACTGGACCTGCCATTGAAACACTACTGTTTCAGTTCACCTTTTGACACGTGCATCAATGGAACTTCTGTATAATATATTTCTACTTTTTGTAATAAGATAATCACTCAAACTGTTGGTGATCAATATACAATGTAGAAATCCTAATTGTTTTGGCAGATAGATTTTTTTCAGAAGCACACTTTCAGTCAGTTCAGAATGGGCTTCTGTGGTTCCATGGGTGCTAGGAAGCAGCATGCCTGCTTTGCCTTTTGGCTAATCCACCCCCAGCTTCCTTCTTCTCAGAAATGCAACTCATAGTTTTCAGTTTTAGTTTAATTACTGCAGTGTTTGTATTTATCTTTTCAAGCTATGGAATTTATGGCACAATCTCACCTGCGACAGCCTCGAGCGGTTCGAGGAAAAAAGCCAAAGAAGCCGACGTGAAGATGCAACAACCGCCTTTACCCCAAACGTCTCTCTGAAAATTTAGATGGAGGTTCAAGTCTTCCAGAAGAGACAGCTGTGTTTCTACCTCTGACTTCTCGCTCCTGTGTTCTTCTGTTTTCTAGTGTTCGTGATCTTCTCAAAGATCTTCAATGCCAGTTTTCTGCGAGCCTCATTCTGGTGTCGTCAGGAAGCGATTTATAACGAGAGAAAGTGGAAACTTTTCCTCTGCTGTATTGGACTATCTCAAATGAAAATACCTTTCTGCTTGCATTTCACTTCGGCCATTTTGCTCTTGCCCAACCACTGTGTGGAGACTCTCCTACTGCAGTGGGGCGTGGTAGCGCTTTATTGTGGAGAGTATGGGTTCGAACCTCCTCTCTGGTGGTCACACTGTAAGGACTTTGAAAATGTGCTGTGCACACAGTAGCTCAGAGCCATCTATGTTCTTTTGCATGGGCTCAAATGCACATCTGAACTTTGGAAGGAGGGAAATATCAATTACATTTGTAATATATTACTGAAGATACATTTCCCCATTGATATTGCTCCACTAGAAAGTCTTCCCAGCTGTTTACAAGTATAAATTGGACCCTACTTGTGATAATCAGTGAGCCATGCCACGAGTTGGACCAGAGGAAAGGACTGCTAATAAATCACAAAATTTGACAAATACAGTCTTCACCGGTTTATGGCCTGATCCAAAGATCAAAAAGATTTGCTAACGACATTTTATTTTCATGAGCTTCAGTATAATTTGTGCCAGAATTCATCTTTGGTGTGTTGTGTCTTCCATAAACAACTGGGCATGTGAAATCATTCTCTAGCAGCTTGATACTACTCTCCATTCTTGTTGCAATATGATCTTGAACCTTCTCATTCTCAGCTTTTTATATTGCTTAAATTGCAAAATAGGTAGATTATTGGATGGATTTCTTAACATTTCTGAAAAGTCTGTTGTAAATATGAACCGCTTTGCACAAACACTTATGGAACTCTGCAAAAATTATTACTGTTAGTATTTTTAGTAGGCCTACATTTTATCTGAGGTAGGAATGACCTGTCAGGAAGGAATTGTTGTCATTATTACTTATTTTACTGTATTTTATTTTGACCAAACTTGTTTTTCCTGAGGTGGAAATGATTCCAAAACAGTTTAGAGTAGGAGTCTGATCTCTAGAAGTATTATAAATGTTTTTTTGAATATTACTGTTTTTGCCAAATGGTTGACGTGCTGGACTATCAGACACTAAATTCTTGTGTTTGTGAACTTTCTACTATTGAAATCAAGATTCTGTTCTATTAGCATACCTGGCAAACTTGTCTATATGAGTACATTGACTGTACACTGTCAGCCGGAACAGACTGCAAGGGACTGGCCAATATCCATCACATGTTGAGGCTAAAAAATGATGGTCAGTAATGCTCCATGCCTATGTCTAACTCTTGCGGTTGGCTTGTAATTGACTGCTATTCTTTATTATTTTATTTTCGCTCTTCTTTTATTAGAAACTGTTCTTGAAAGTGCATCTCGTGTAATGGACATCTAGTTGGGTTGAGAAACCTGTAATATTTGATGGGGCTGAGAGAGCCTGATGTTGCGTGAAGGTGAAATCACGATT
Organism: Aporrectodea caliginosa; assembly: GCA_020284085.1. NCBI lineage: Eukaryota > Metazoa > Annelida > Clitellata > Crassiclitellata > Lumbricidae > Aporrectodea > Aporrectodea caliginosa. The sequence goes on from JACEVL010000027.1 coordinate 324,256, forward strand.
CATCTTGATATTGGGACTGATATCAACTTTGTTATGATGCAGCGTCATGAAGTACTGTTACATTGGAATGTGTAAGATCATGTCATATTTCGCTTTATGTTGGCCGTGTTAAGTTATCACACAGACTTTGTTGTATTTTGCTTCACGTTACATTAATCATGTTATGTTATTATGTAATGTATGTTATTTCCTACAGACTAACAGATGTTTGTTGAGTAAAAGTCATGAATTTCATTGCATAATGTATATATATGTTGAGTTGGTTTATTCAGCCAATTTATTCAGCTCTTTATAACGATACATTTGGGAGAGATACATCTTATACTGAATTTGATCGAGTTCAGGCTATAACAAGGTTGATGTTATAACAAGGTAAATTCATACGAGGTGATGTTATGATGTTGTTATTATAATTAGATTCATGTTTTAATGATATGTCATAATTAGGTCATGTTATGATGAAGTTATGTTGTAACCCTAAATGAAATTTTGGTGGGTTATCCAACTGTGTTATGTGCGAATTTGTGTTTTAGCAAACATGTTAAAAGAAGGTTTTGGTGTATTTTAGCATTTGATGTGCAAGGCATGCACGTCAGATTTATATTGAAGTCTTTCGCGAGTTGGAATTTTAACAGTGTAACTATGACGTTAGCATTCTTCAATCATGCATGCTGAATTGGTTTAGCACAATATTTATACTGCAGTCACCTACTTTGCCAGAAACGTTTTTGCTCGATGTAGCCATGGATATTTATGTCCTTGCTTAGTGCTAGATTTAAGCCTTGGGTCCAAAGTGGAATTACATGAAAAGTCAGAAGAGGCATTTGTTTGTAATTGCATTTTGCTGGTAGATTTATTTAGGAAGCACACTTTCTGATGTGCTGATAGTAAGCACAATTTCTGATGTACTGATATAGTCAGTTGGCTAATACAGTCCAGTTTTTTTATATAACACCACGTGTATGAGAGGATGCATCTGTTAGTGGCACAAAGCAATTGTGCGTGAAGAACTTTCTGAAAGTCTCTGACCATTACCATCTACAAGGAGGCAGTAAAGTGGCAAATCCTCCAGAGGTTTTAGAGGGGTGATTCGAAGTAAGCAAGCTTTCCAGTTTCATTACCATTAGAATTTACAAGTTTAGTGGGCCACCGTCACTCTAACTAGTTTGGAAGAAAACTCCAATGCCATGGCTTCCCCAAACAATCACTGTATAGGTATGATTCTTTCTACCCCCATGCTGGATACGCCCTGTAGGCAAGCATTCAACCAATAATGTGACTGTGTACAGAAGAGCATTTATTGTCCAGAGCATTTATTGTGGTTCAGTTGATAGAGAGAACGATCTGACACTGTTGGGTATTCTACTCATAAATTTAAAGAACAAATTTATCAATTGTAAATTAGTTGACTTTCTCAGTACTAACGTGAAATTGTTAGAGTGTACCGGTATTGATGACTTGAAATTGTTTTAAAGTTGTTTATATTGTAAAGTGTTTATTGAATAAAGGTAATTTAGTTTGCCATCAATTTGTCAGTTGAGAAGAATTAAGCAATTAGGAATGTGTGATTTAGCGTTTTCTGCTTTCAGCATTCGATAATGAAAAGAGTAATTTCTGCAGATCGTTGAGAAGCAAAACCTTGTTGTTATTGAAAACTGTAGGCAAACTCTTACTACAAGTTCCTCAAGGTTTTAAAAGTAATGTTTGGAAACAGCAGACAAGATGTCATCAGTATGTCATCAGTATTTTTTTGGTAATAGGAACATTTGCTGCAACCTTAGTTGTTGCAGCATTAACAGCCTGGCATCAAAGCAAAAATTGAACATTACCACATTACCTACTACCAGATAGTTTATGAGTCTGATATGTGCAGCGTGTAACACAACTTGTATAGCATATTTGATCTGAATTTTTGTTTCACTAATTGTTGGTCTCATATTGAGTCAAATAGAATGTAATTGGTTCTCGAATTCGTTTAACCACTTTAAAGGTTTTTTCCATTTTATGTGAATACTGCATTCATATCAACAGTTCATAACACTTGTATAAATTGTAATTTATAATTTGTTTTTCTGCAAGTATGAGAACTCGTGTATATAAGCATCATAATATCTTGTTATCTGCATTGCATTTTGAACAAAAACTTATCATTTCCATCATCACTTATTATCGTTATCCTTCTGCAAGATTTATGATGAAGTTTGTATTGTACTCCAACATTGTAGTACTATTGATATCGATTTTTAACTAATATTGTCTGGTGTCAACTTTTTGTTTGTTGTTGTTGTATAATGATTTTGCCTTATTCAGTGTTTTATCTTTAGCGAGGTTCCTCACTTCCTAAAGAACAATTGCTACTGATGATTAAATTAATTATTTTTAAAATGCCTTGACTTGCATGTTGACTGTATCGTGGGTATGAGCGAATTTTATTCCAGTGCCTGTGTTAGTGCGAGCATCCGTGTTACGAATGCTTAGACCAGTTCTTGATATTGCTGGATTCCCTTTGTTGACTTACATCATATAATTTAGCGAGGAGTGGTTTCGAGAGGTTGTGACCTTATGAATTCATCCCTGCTGTCAATTTACTGAAAGTCTGTAGGTGTCCTTTGCACATTTGTTAGCCTCCACCTCTATGTCAAGCTCTGTCAACATTGTGGATGACTGTTAGCATCAGACTTCTACCGTATGTCATCGTGCCAGTGTCTTCCTCTTTGTGTTGTGCCTTCCATAAATTTCCAACATCTTGCTTTTGATTTTTCTTTTTATCTGCGATGCGTATGTGACCAAAGAGACGCAGTTTCCATCTGATAATGGTCTCTTGTATTTTTCTTTTAATAAATGTGTAGAAAACATTTCAAAAATAACCTGAATAGTGAGCTGCACTGCCAACTGGCGACTGACTTGCTGTGCCTCGATTTCGCATTGCTGCATGCTTTAACGGTTTTCTGTATGTGTTAAATTGTTTTGGGGGTGACTTTCTTGATCTTGGCTGACAACATGAGTTTTCCGGGAATGGTCAGAAAGTGAATAAGGCTGTGTTCAACGTCTACTCCAAGTACACACTGAGTCTACTCAGAATGACTATGGAACACATGGCAAGTGCAGTTTAGCTGCTTGGGGTTAAACTTTTAGTGCACAGAGTGTAAACTTAGAGCAGATACGAACAAACCATAAGAGTCCATAATATTGATTTTGTCTCTTTTATGTAATTTTTGTGACCTAGTTTTGTTTTATTTTGTCATTTTTCTAATATCCTGTCAAATGGACCACTTGGTGATTGGAATGGACTTCTTTCTAATTAAATAAATTCCAATTTTGTTTAAATGTCTTGATGAACATTTTGGGTGAAATTGTAATGCAATTTCATGACATTTGACTAACACAACATCCTGTCTAATGTAATTTAACATCTGTAGGACTGCAGTGACATTTTAAACTGCTTTTCTTCTTATTCCAATCTTTTTGTTTTGAGCAATGAAATTCTGAAGCATTTGTCGTATTACAGACTGACTTTAAAACTTGACCACTTTATTGCTTCGGCTGAACAAACAGATAAATTTTTATGGTTTTGTTAAATTTCTTTGAAACCCTATTTCCTCTGTAAGTTCTATTTACGTTTATGTGTGAACCTTATGGAATGTGCTTCTAATGGCAGGTTTCGTTATTTAATTCTTTAAGATTGTTTGATTCTGAGAAATTAATGATTTCCTTCTGTTTGCAATATTTTAGACGTTGTGCACAAGTCTAATGGTTAGCCTACTGGATTGTCAACCCTGAGGTTGGGGTTTGAATCCCTGGCAGAATAGAAGGAGATATTAAAATTTCTGTTCTCCTTGTGCTCTTAGCAAACTCCACTCTGAATGAGCATATCGACCCTACACTGCTGCAACACCTCCTAACCATGGCTGCCTGTCATGGTTAGCAGACGGCTTTCAGATCTTGGCTTTCAAGCGGTGCTTTAGAAGTTTGGATGTCTGACCTCAACATCTGGTGTTCACTCTTCAGATTCCATGCGCATTTGTTTGTTTTGCTATATTAATATTTTTGTGGATTAAATAAAGGGCCAGCCTTCTTCTGCAACAGTCTTCCCATACATGAATAAGTAGTTCAACAACATTCAAGTTCAACAGGCATTATGCCTCACTTTTTCAGATTGTTACGTAGCTATGCGTTACTTTCACTAGAGTTTTTTAAATGTACTGTCTTGACGCATGCATGCATACATACATAATTTATGCGGACATAAGATATGATTAGCTTTGGATCAAACATTGTTTTCCATTGTAAGAATCCTTTTGTAAACGTGTACTTTGTTTTTGGAAAAGTGCGATGAGTTTTCGGTCATTTTTTGTTTCATGGTGCGATCATTTGGAGACAGATGTCACTTGTGTGATGATGCATGTTATGGCTTTATGTGACGTTTTTGAATAAATTATTTGTGAGATCGTTAATTTCGTTGTTGTGGGCGTGGCAGTTATGAATCAGTCCCTAGACTTCCTACGCTCGGCACCATACATAATCAGTGACGGCACTACGGCAGGGCATGGCCCAAGGTTGCCGGAATTTGTGCCCTGCCGAGAATTTATTTGGGGCATAAACAGTGTGATTCTCGTTAACGATAACGATAACGAAAATGTTCGTTAACGAAAATAAAATGATTTCGTTAACTATAACTAAAAATATCATTAACTATAACTATAACGAAAATAACACTAACGAAAATTCATCTTTATTTTTGTTAATGCAAAAAATAAAAATAGGAAGTGCAGTATGGACGATTCGACATAAATAGAACAAAAAATTCGATATTTATTTGTCAGTTACTTTGGAACTCGTGTATTCATGAAGCTGAATGCACCCATGCTTCAAAGGCTTTCAAAGCTCAGAGGAAAGTGTGAAACAGCGTGTTAATACGCACAGTTTTGCTTATAGCTTTAATTGTTGTAACTAAGTATTAACTAAAATTAACTAAAATAAAAATCCATTAACTATAACTATAACTAAAAAATAATACTAACTATAACTATAACTAAAATAAAAAATCATTCTGTTCTGTTAACTCTTTTCATTTATTATTTTATTTGTCTGGTTTATGCTTCAACATGTAACTGGGTGCGGTGTGCCACCCAGATTTGTCTCTTTTTCAAATAAACGAATATATATATATATATATATATATATATATATATGTATATATTAACTATAACTGTAACTATAACTAAAATAAAATCTGTAAGGAGAATCACACTGGGCATAAATCACCGTCTGCACTGGTTACTGGCTATACTCTGGTTAAAATATGTCTGGCGCCGCCTCTGTACATAATTGCATACATAGAACCAGAGCTTCTCATTTGAAAAAAAGCAGGCGATTTGAAAATCGATCACGCTGGATTGAGTAGGCGATCGATGCGCTGTCGACTTCGGGACCTTTAGTGTACAGCGTATTTGTGTATCGTATTCGTAGGCCTATGCTGCATAATTATTATCATTGTCCATTAACTGCTAGAGTATATGCAACACTTAGGCCTATTAACGATCAATATAAGCCTGATCTGCTTGTCAATGCAATGCTGTATCTATCCTAGCCTGAACTTTCACAAGTAATGTAAATTAGATAGATAAAATAATGGTCTGGCTTCAGGTTCCTATTGGAGTCTAACTCATCGAGCGCGATCGATCGATTTACCGATCGACCAAACCTTTGCTAGGCGATCGACCAAGGAGATCGATCGATCGCCTCAAATGAGAAGCTCTGCACTGTGCCCATCATATGCATGAGCCTACCAGTGGAGGCGCCTGGATTTAAGGTTTGTGGGGGCTAACGCTCCAAGCCCTTCCCTTTTGTCCCCTCCTCCCTGTGATTTGCAGTGATTTCCCACTTTTGGGGGCTGAGCCGCAGTTAGGGGGCTAAGACCCCCCTACCCCCCTCTGGCGCCGCCACTGGAGCGTACTCAGAGGCGCTTCCAGCCCAGCCACGGCTAGACAGAAAGACTTAAGCAGTGTAAGAAAACAGTCATATTGCGATCCCTAGTAGGCTAATTATAAGAACGAATAATTTACGACGCGAAGCTACACGTTTACCCAGGCCAATTTCTCGGAAACACACAAAAGCCTAGAAACTAGTAACTACATCTAGACCTCGAATACCTGTAACTGCCAAAACACAATTACAAATGCAGAAGATCGTGTATACAGCCACGCCCGACGTGAGCCTATAGGCCTACCCAGGCCATGACTAACGCCCGGGGCGTGAACGGGTCCACAGTCCCCTACGAATGCGAAAAAGTAGGATTATAAGTAAGTAAGTAAGTAAGTAAGTGTGTTCTTTATTATTATAAGCAGTTTTACTAGGTGCAAAGTCACACAGAAATGCGAATTGGAGGCGCGGTTAGTCAGAAAAGAATCTTGCTTAAATAGAAGCTGGATTGATGAAAAATAATAATTCTTAATTAAATAAAAGATGTATTGCGGGAACATCGGATAAGAACAATCTAATTAAGACTGTTAAATCACACAAAATCATAAATAATTGTATGCCGAATGTATGCCGACTTCTGACCTAGAACCGAAATTAACTCAACGACCTGGCTATGTGGATTTAATTTACATAGATAGATATTCGTTTTATTTTCTGACCGGTTGACAGACCGCAACCAGTTACAATAGAAATATGTTAAATAATGAAATGAAAAAACATAGCAAATAGGTCCTTGACACATTTTTTCTGTGAAACTGAGAAATTTTCACATTAATTTTAAACAATTTAGTCAACCGCTTGGTGGCGTTTAAGTATTGTGTGGTATCTGTAATATAATTCGTTAATTGAGATGTAAATAAAAGTAAAAATGGCGGACGACGTGTTCGAGTTTCTTCATATGGAAGTTGTGGAAATGATTTGTGGATCAGTGAGCGATGAAGAAAAGGTAACCGAGTAATTGAATTATATTAAAAACACCTTAAATTCTGTTCTTACCGAAACATTGACTCTAATTTGTTTATGTTTTAAATGTGTGCCAACAGTTCGACTGCACGGGGAACGGACATTATCCCCCGGACATTATCCCCCGGACATTATCCCCCGATTTTGCGTAGGACATTATCCCCCCGGACATTATCCCCCCCTCTGTGTAAATATATGTATATGTACATATAATGTATTTATATATACATGTACATATGTTATCCTATATATATATATATAGATATATATGGATATATATATGTATATAACTTAAGACTTGTTAATGTCGCTCAGTTCATAAGCAGTACGAAACACTTTGACCGCCAGACCATTTATTAGCAGTACGCCACAGCCCTCTAGAACATTTTAATCCCGACAGCCCTATTGTAAATTTGACACGAGGCATTCCTGGCGTAAATTTGACACGCGTCAGCCCTGTCGAAAAGCGTCGACAAGCCATCATTTTCCTGCATTTCGGCAAAGAATATTATACGATTATATCTTAGACTGGGGGGATAATGTCCTACCCTGGGGATCATGTCCGGGGGGGTCCGGGGGGATAATGTCCGGGGGATAATGTCCTACACTCGACTGCACAGACCCCCAACTCCTGCCTGAAACCTTTCTTGCCTAGGGGGCCATCCATTTAGTACGTACGCATGGAGGGGAGGGGTAACCCAAATGCATCTGATTGCGTATGCTTGTGTACGCGTAGGAAGGGGTAAACCTCGATAATACTTCGTCTATTATTGGCCAATAAATAAATGAGTCACAGTTCAGCGATAGGCAATTACTATAGGGTTAAGTAGGGCTGTGGGAAAGGATCACACACTTATATGCCCGTTACCTGTGAATGCTACTAACTGTCTTGCAGCTGTGCGCTGAGTCCCGACAGTTTGGTCGCCTGCCCTATTCAGTCAGGATACAGTCAGGATATAGACCGTTCTATAAGATTTTGGGGGTGCGTGTTAGGCGTACGCAGATGGGGGTTGCTAAAAGTACACATAGGAAGGGGAGGGAGTCAATTTTTCCCGGATTTCTGTGTACGTACTAAATGGTTGGCCCCTAGAATAACTTTTTGATGACGAATGCTAATGCACAAGTTGTTTGAATTAAACTGAAAGTCATATTATGTCCCCGGGGCGGAGGGCCAAGTGGGCACCAGGTGGGGTGATATTTCGCGGATAATCAGAAGTAGTAAATCGACTGGATTTGCGCCTGCTGTGTCAACACAGCCAAGCAGCCACCATCATACAATAGTTGCGACCGGAGTAAGAGTAGCTTAACACGGTAATTTCGTATTTTAGCGTATTTTATTATGTGCATGGCATTGGTTAAACCATAGGTTTTACGTTGGTAAATTAATACCGTCTTTTCAGTGCCGTACTTTACTTTGGTAAGTATGTAGTCTACCAATGTTCATGATAACGGTCATCAATCCAGCTTATGTTTATGCACAGAATTTCTTTCATCAATCCAAGCTATTTAAGCAAATTATTCTTTTCATCAATGCAACTTCTACTTACGCAAAGAATTTCTTTTCATCAATCCAACTTAGAAGCAAAGAATTCTTTTCATCAATTCATCTTCTATTTGTGCAAAGAATTATTTTCCAACTTCTGTTTAAGCAAAGAATCCTTTTCATCAATCCAACTTTCAGTGAGAGTAATAACATGCACTTGTTTCTTAGGTTTGGTCAAACAATAAAATATGCTAAAATAGGAAATTACCCTTAACACTTTAACGACGAGAGTGTACTAAAAGCGACTGGGAAACCAATGCAGCTCGTTAGACTGTTTTGAAAATGTATTGCATTGTGCTTTCATTGTAAAGTGTCTTGGACACTTGCAATGTTCTGGCCAGTGTAAAATCAAATATTAACTCTGCTCCTACTTGCATATTTTAGGAGAATTCTTTGTCAAAACTGGAGTCGTTAGGATTTCGAGTTGGCCAAAGCCTAGTTGAACGGTAATGGCATTATTTAAGTTTGACTTAAATTTTGTGTATTCATCCATGGTTCTTGACATTTATATATAATCTTTTAAAGAAACTTTCAGGGGTGCTACTGAAATATGCTACTTGTTTGATATAAGTATTCTAGTGGTTTTCTAGAGGCCCTGCTAAATCCTGCAGTCCTCCAGTAAAGTGTTGCTAATTATTTGTATTATTCATATTTGATTTAGAATTCTGTGGCATCATTAGTTTCTATATGTTATGTTAAATTAGAAAGTAAAGTCTAATATTTAAAAAAAATTCTTTAACATTAATGATTTCGAGAGTTTTAAGCAAGTCAGAAAGTAAGTTGCATTATCACTTTGACCAGCAGTTGGTTGAGTTCTGCTTATTCCCAAAAGACTGCCAGGTGATCTTAAATTACTTGGCAATGTCGTCTGAGATTTGCTCTTGTTATTGTGGCGCTGTCATCAGTTTCACGAAAGATACGCCACGGTTTAAGGATGAGCTGGATACGATGAAATTCATCTGTAAAGATTTCTGGTCTGCGCTGTACAAGAAGCAAATCGACAACCTTCGAACAAATCACCAGGTACATCACGACTCGTGTTTTGTTTTGTTCTGTGCACAATAGTGGTTAGCATGCTGGACTGTCAACTGAGAGATTAGGGGTTCAATTCCCCACCAGGGTAGAAATTTGGTTCAAATTTCTGCTCCACCTGTGTTCCTATCCAACTCAGCTATAACGAGTACACTGACTGTACATGGTTGGTGGGAAGATAAGACACCTGCTCTCTTATGCTGAGGCTAAGGAAATGAAGTCACTAGCATTTCATACCCATGGCTGCCTCAGAGCTATCTCTTCTTCTGTGTAAATCGGAAGTCATCTTTACTTTTATCTGAAATGTATTCTTGTACATGTTCGAGTGTAAGTGAATGCAGTAATTTTCCTGAACTTTGAATTGTGTGTGAATAACTTTGTCAGTGCTCTAAGTTCTCTGGTATTCATGGTGACCTATTCAAAGCACTGGAATTTGTTGCCCAATTTATCAGTTCTTTAATGTCATTCAGGTGTAGACTTGAGACTCTTGTTGAAAATCATTTTCCCACTGTAGTCCGACTTCTGGTTTCTCTGACCTTTAGGAATTCGTCCTGGCTTCTTCAATTCTTCAATGGTTTATGAATTTTGTTTATGATTTTGCTTTAGGCAGTCATCATTTGATGCCTTGGCTTTAGGATAATGACTCTACAGAGTTGATAAGATATTTGTATAGTGCCTTATGAGTTGGTCACTGAAGGTGTAAGAGACATATAAAATATTACGTATTGTTTAAGTGTTTAAATTGGAGCAAATTGTAGCAATTGATAACTGTTGCTTCTGTGCTACTAAACTCGAAGGCAAAATTTCGGAAACTTACTGAATGAAATCAGACAATTAAGCAACATACAATTTCATTTCATATTTTCAATCCTTTATATTAACTTTTAGTGAGTCTTGTTTTCATTCTGTTGTGAGGGTGAACTTAGCAACCATAGTTGACTAAGCTGCATTATAAGTGCTTGTTAGATATGTATTACTAACAATAGAATAATTATGTTTACTGGAAGCATATTATGATTTTTAGTTAGAATTATATTGTTAATGTTTCTTTAAAATAGTAGTTATGTTTGGAGCAGCCAGCAATTACTAATCTAGTTGTAAAAGTCAAAGCTTTGTAAGTTGTCAAGATTATTTGACTCTCAGCATCATTGAGTATGTCACACAATTTTGTTTGCAGATGTAAATTTCTGATAAAAACTGAAAGCCTGTTTCTTTTTTTAGGGAGTTTTTGTTCTTCAGGAAAATCGATTCAAATTATTAACGCAGATGTCAAATAGCAAACAGTTCATTGAATTGGCACCAAAGGTTCAGTTTACAGTGGCTTTTTTTAATCACATTTTATATTAATACTTAGATTAGTAATTAGATTTACAGCTGTTTTGTTATTTTAGATAAAGGTGAATCAGTTTTATTTGTTTAAATGTACGGGTCAAGTTACTTGTCGAAGTCTCATCTTGTTAATTAGCCATGTTTCACCACCTCTGAATGCTTTATATATAATGTTCCTATATATACAAGCTGTACCTTGTCACCTCTCAAGAGGACATCTTTCTTATAAAGTGCACAAAGCCATACAGCAATGTGAATGTGCGGTAGTGATGTTCTATTTCTAAATGAAGAAAATTCTGTGAATTGCAGTACAATTGTTTGTAATGTCTTCTACAAAAACTTTTAGTATTTGGCTTTTCCATGCGGACTGATTCGAGGAGCGCTGGCGAATTTCGGAATCATCTCGATTGTGACAGCTGAGGTGACAGTAATGCCTGCCTGTGAGTGACATCTGGTGTTTAGTTGTGCTTACAAGTTATATTTATGGATCATTTTAATCTAATCTGAGAAGTTCTATACCAGTGCTACCATAATTATACTGTACAAGGCCCCAATAAGTGATCACCTTTCCTGGTCATATTGCTAAGAATTCATAAGACCTAAGTCAAAATCAAGTGAAATAGAAAGAAACCGTGTCTTTTAGAAAAATGTGGAAATGATATCTCTAACACTTTAATGAAGAGAGTGTACTAAAAGCGACTCGGCAATCTATCGGCTCATCGTTAAATGTTAAGCTTTCTTTGAAATATGAAATTTTAAAATAGGGATCTTGAAGTTTTTGGTGGTGATGTTCAAATTGTTCATTCTTAAGATGATTATGATCATTTTGATAAGTTATTTTCATCACTTGAATAATTATAATTATGGTCATGTTAAGGTGATTCTGTATTTATGTATGTACATTTATCAAGACACTTCTAAAATGCAGTCCATTTCAAGTTCTCACAAAGCATTGCTCGTTTCCATCAGATCCCAACAAGTGTTTTTAGCTACATGGTCAGTAATCTTGCCTTGTGTCACAACGAGACTCGTTATAAAATAATTTGTATTAAATCATGATTGTGAAAATGTTGATCATTTGAATCATTATAATCCTGGATTCCATAAATCTTCTACCTGGATTCCGAATATCTACCTGGGCTCTATAAAACTCTAAGTCTCGTACCTGGAATCCGTAAATTTTACGTTAATCCACCTCTCATTTTGCCCATAAACTGACTACATTTGTGCACATTCAGAATTCTATAGGGAGTGATGCTCTGGCATTTTCTGTTGTAGGTAAATTTCAGATCCAGATCCAAAGGGTTTAAGACAAGCAGTTGATTTCGACAGACATTCACTGGTGCTCAGTGCTACTACGTCAGTTTCAGCTGAAATCCAATTCACATTCTTTCTGATTTCTCATGAATTCAGGACATATTTCTTAGCACAGTTGGGTTTGTTTTGCCCCAACAATTCTCGAGTGAAATGCCTGTGATATGGCAACAATGTAATCAAGTCATTTAGACTGGCACTGAACTTTGTGACTTAGAGAAATGCACAGAGCACAGGTTGTTGGGTTGACGTTATCCGAAAAGCCATTTGTGTTTAGTTGTCATGAATTTGTACGTAAATTTCCGATGCACTTCTCACCAGCGTATTTTGATTTTGTTCAGCAGGTTCACTTGAGGCAAACCTCAATTGATGCCTTGTGAATTAATGTAATGGCGACATTATATTAAAGTAGAATGACGCATGATGTTTTTTCCAATTCTAACGTGAGCTTTCAGACAGATCATTTACCAGTGTTTAATCTAGACGTCTCTTTGGGGAATGTTTCCCCAGGATCGAGTTCTCCCCCAGAAAAATGAAAGATGTAATTTTGTACAGAAAGTGTGAAATTTAGGGATAATTCCCCCAGGATTTATCGCCTACCCCTCCCCCGCGGTCAGGGTGGGATTGAGGGGGAAACTTTTTGTCAGAAAACTGTCGTTACACCCCCTCGAAAATTCTTAGAAAACTTGTTACTATCCCCCCTTGAGAAAAAAATTCTTGGAAAACACTCGAATATGTTGGATACCCCCGAGAACCCTCGATTCCCCCGACAGCAAGGGCAGTAGATTAAACACTGATCATTCACTGCAGACAATGAACAAATGAGCAACTTGTGGCACACATACATACGTTCATTCATTCAGGCATTTATATAGCGCCTCTTATAGGAAATACTCCGAGGCACTCCTGACTCGAACGCACCCAAAAGAACAGTTTTTAAGTTTAGTCGCTCTGTTCTGCATGTACATAATTATATTCTTATCTGATCTAACCCCATACCCTTTATACAACCCAATACCCAATATAGGGAGCTCATCGTCCTTTAAGGGCATCCACAAATGGCATATGTAGAGGTTGAAATTGCGGACAAGCTTGGGAAAGGGTTATGCCCAATGTGGTTGTGACCCTCTAGATTTGTTACTTGGTTGTTTCAGTCGGTAGGTCTACTTTAAATTGGTCCCTTCTAAGAACAGACAGTCTGCTGTATTGGGTTTAAGCATTTGTTCGTCTCGGCATTATACAATGGTGCCTAATAAATGCGTAATAATATAATGAAGCAAGGGCATAGCCAGAAAACAATTTCGTGGAGGGGAGGTTTCCATTGAACATGGTCACAGTATGGGGTCAGTTTTGAAATTTTTTCAGCAATTATTTATTTCGGGGGTTGAACCTATAAAACCCCGCAAATACGCCCATGTGATGAAGTACTTGACTCCATTGGACGGTTAGCCCAGAAGGATCAACATGGTTGCCTGATCTAGACGTCAGCATTCCGTTGGCATGCGAATGTTTGTAAAGTGGCTGAGGAGGGTAACGCGGGCAAGGTGAGGGAGATGGGTCTAAGTAGGTCATTTGTGCGGACGTCCCTAATGTATGACCTCTACCCAGTCGATGCAATCCATTCTAATCTGATCTACCGACTTCTGTAGCGCTAGTATTGACGTCATTTGAGGTAGACTAAGCCATTGGGACAAATGTAATGTTCGGTGATACATGGTGATACAGGTGAATTCTTTTTTCAGAAACGATGTGTAAGCATGCAGGTCCACTCTGTGTTGAAAAATTGGTTTATTGACGAACGAAACTGAACAATTTTATTAACAAAACTAGCGCATAACAAACTGTCACCTGTTGTCTTAATTAAATACTTAATTATTGCTAATCGGTTAACAACCTATAAACTCTGGCGCCGTAACAAAAGCGCGCAGGACAAAAGCGCGCAGACAAATGCGCGCAATGACACCAACCCCGACAAACGCGCGCAGCTATGAAATAATTATAACGTATCGCGTAACTTGATAGATAGGCTACTACTATGATAGACTAATAGCGTCCAATTCTTGCATAGAAATTGGATTGATGAAATGTTTTTGATGCTTAAATAGAAGTTGGATTGACGAAAATAATACTTGCCTAAATGGAAGCTGGATTGATGACAGTTATCGTGGACATTGGTATTAAACTGCCACGTATTAAAAACGAAGAAACGATATGTTATAATGCGTAGGCTACATAGGCCTAATAAAGAAGGCGAAACGATTATTTACCCTGATGACTTAGTAACATTTTGTGTCAGTTTTGAAAACTTCAAGTTTTTAAATTATTGTTCTACGCGCTTTCGTCGGCGCGCATTTTCCTGCGCGCTTGTGTCGTTGCGCGCATTTGTCCGCGCGGGACTACCCTAAACGCTTATAAAGCCTAATGTACAATGTCTGCTTCGCTCTGCAGTGTCAGCGGTTCGATTCTGAGTGGATCTATCTGGCCAATTATCCAGCGCCTATCGAGAGAAAGTATCGAAGGCATCGTATAGGGATGTTCGTCTTACTGCATGTAGCAGACTCTGTTGTTGTCGATGAGCTCCTCGTCGTAGAGGTCGATGTAGCTTGGCATCTTGCGCAGTGGAGTCGAAGGCACTTCCAGAACCTGGAGAGTCGTCTTGCCTGATTGATCGACCTGATCCAGTTTGTCGCCAGCCTTTCCCTCTAGCCCGTGCGCACTGAACGCCTTTTCGAGCATCTGGAATTCCTCGTCCTCGTCGAAAGACGTTCGAGCGCCACTCCTCAGCGATTCAGACACTTTCCTCGCCTCTGCCTCGAGGTCGAAGTTCAGCGGGAACCCATCGTCGTGCCCAGCTCCCGTCACCTTCAGCTGGACCGCGGTTGATGAGACAGGAATCCTAGAGGAAGCATCCGACGTTTTCGCTCGGGCATCCAGCCTCATCCGCGCTTTCGTCTCCGCTTCGCTGACCAACTCCTTGATGCGTTCGCTCTCCGCCAGAAGCACCTTCAGGGTGTCTTCCGCCGACGGGAAAGTAGGTCTTGCATGTTGCGGATCGACGAACGGACATTCGCCCAACTGCATCGTGCTTCCCGACTCGTCCTCGGCACCGAAGACGTTGTCGAAGGAGTGCGGCGAAAGGGCCCTCGGTGACTCGGGCGAAGCGGCCGACGAGGTCCCGCTGCGGCGTAGCATCCGCCCGTAGACGGGATCCCAGTAGAAGGCGTCCTCCAGATGTCGCCACCGGTCGGCGATCTTGTTCCCGTAGATCTCGATCTTTCCGCTGACGACCGGTTTCACTTCTTCGAGCTTCAGCGGAGGACAGCTGACGTAGATGTTGCACATGCGCGATGACCGGCGATTCTTGTCCGTTCGGTAACCATAGCAGCGGAAGCCCTCGAATTCGTTGTAGACGACCTGGATACGCCATCACAGTAAGCAGTTATAGTCGACTGTTAATGAGAGGTAGCCTATCTGGTCATTATGTAGCTCCTTCATTCCTCGTAAAGGCATTACATAGAATGATCAGAATGCATTCTGAACCAGTTTCTAATTTTTTTTGTGGTTGCCTGTGGTTGGACGCAGTGAGCAGTGGCGTAAATCAGGGGGGGGGAGGGGCAGAGGGGGATGTCCCCTCAAAGTTTTGACTGGGGCCTCTCTGTCCCCCAAAATGCAAAAATCCGGCCCCCGAAAAATCTCTCCCACCAAAGTTATGTACAGATTTCCCCTCTGGTATTGAGGGGGAAGATTTGTTTTCCAATGTCGATCCCTCCCCATTAGGGAGCTGCATATCACCGTACCTTCCTTCCTTAGGGGCCGTCCATAAATGACGTCACGCAATTTTGGCCGATTTTTAATCCCTCTCATCCTCGTCACACCTTCAGTCATAAAAAGTAACACCCCTCTGAAAAATTACGTCACAAAGCTCTGAAACCCTCGTAATCCAAAAATTTCCATGGTGAAGCAAAATGCTCCTTCGTGGAATAAATATGGAGAGCATGAATATCTTAAAATCTAACGTTGACCAAATATTTAAATAATTGGAAAATTATTAATAATGGTGCCCGTATAGCCTACATTAAAATAATAAAAAATAATGAAAATTTAATATTCAAAATTAGTGCCTATTATTAAAATTAAATTGTTGTTATTTGTTAAATTTAATTACACGGACCTGATGTGACGTCACATTTCTTAATGTACCCCCCCATGTCACACGTCGTCACAAATTTCCGACCCCAAACCCCAGTGCGTGACGTCATTTATACCTGCAGGGATATGCAGTAGGACTAGCCTATGGCAACGATCGCAACATTTAGACCAAAATCTATCATAATGTGTAGGCCCTACATTTCCAATGTTTCCCTTCATTGCTTTCGTTTCGAAATGCTTAACCATTAGCCTATACCAGTAAGAGATCTCGACCATTATTACTTTTAAGGAATTCAAGCGGCATTCTCGACTACTCTAGGCTACATAATAAGAAATCTCCAATTTTATATACGTAGGGCCTAATAATAATAATAATAATAATAATAATAATAATAATAATAATAATAATAATAATAATAATAATATTTATTCTTTAAAGAAGCGCCTGACAAACGCACTGCGCTGTACATGTTAAGCAATTGAAACAATTCACAAGAACACAAATGACAGAAGACATAAATCTTAACTACTAACAGAACAGACAGCCTGCAATACACAGCGCTAATAGCAGCCTACAAAGCATGTCCGCCTACAGAATTCGATCTCGGTACCTCTCGCTCTCTATTCCAGTGTGTAATCCAATGCACTACCGGCCCCCTAGGCCTACTTAGTAATACTATTCCTTTGATGCTGATCAAGCGGCTTAACTTCAAATGATTAATTAGAATAGGCCTAGTGGATTAGCCTACTATAGCCTACTCAAATTGCAAATCTTCAATGAAGAAGGTTAATTTCAGAGGAATAATCTAATAATTCTTATTAATGTTCAATGTACGTTTATTGCTTCTTTGAAGTGAATGTGCTAGCATTAATTAAGTTATTTCTTTGTTCCCAATCAGAACCAGTTAGCGTAGGCCTACATTAACATAACGCTAATAACATCAGGGTAGATGGAACAATAATGAAATTAGATTTTTCCTGTGAAACAAATCTTTCTAATTTTATCGCTGTTTTTGATGATCGCTTTTTTGACGACATTCGCGAAATTGTGCCTCTCTATTTTGTGATCGCTTTTTTGATCGCTTTTCTGACGATCGCTGATTTGTGCTCTCTGTTATAACCGCGGACCGTTTATTTTAAGTAGGCCTAATATTTCAGAGATATTTGCTTCAAGAGGGTTTCATATTTCTTATTTCGAGGATAGTCACCTCAAGAGGGCTTTTTCTAGCGGCACGTGTCCTATATTAAATTCGAAGTAGACGATTAATTTAGAAGCGTCAAGCACGGATGAAGCTGCAAACCAATGGGCATTAGACGGTGGGTTGGCATCTGTTAGGATTTCATTAGCGAGATGCCAATGACACGACTGGGTTTGGTTGCTAGCGGCCATAACCTGCAGAAATCTAATGACGTTCTATAGGCAACTGAACGCGTAGGCGCCCTCAGAGTGCCCTGTAAGACCACAGGTCTGTTTTCTTCCGAACGGTTAGAGAAGCAGAAGACCATCAGGCTCTTAAGATAAATCCCAAAGGCAGGCATGAGTATGAATTGTGAGTGACTTTAAATTCTTAGTCTTGGACACGATAGCCTATTGGTTAGAGCGGATTGAATAGGTGGATGGATGGATGGATGGATGGTTGGATGGATGGATGGATGGATGGATGGATGGATGGATGGATGGATGGATGGATGGATGGATGGATGGATGGATGGATGGATGGATGGATGGATGGATGAATGGGTAAATGGATGGATGGATGGATGAATGAATGGATGAATGAATGATTGAATAGATGGATAGATGGATGGATTGAAGGTTCGGTGGGTGGGAGGATGAATGCATGGATGTATGGAGGGATGTATTGATGGATGAAATCAATGAATAAATGGTATGCGTCAATGAACGATCGAACGACGGAACGAAAGCATATAAAGACTCGAATGCAAAGGAGCTGTGTGGACCTGTTTGACTTCTTCGAGCGAAAGTCGAAACGATCCAGCGATGATGACAGGCATCTCTTCGATGGCACACAGGTTGGCGGTGAAGCTGAGCAGCTTCCGCAACAGGTTGAGGCTGCGCAGCTGGTCCTTGCCTTCGTCGGTGAACCAGGACATGGCGATGAAACTGGTGTCGTCCATCCTGAAGGAAAATGGACAACGCGGATCACCTCAGCTTCATCAACCTTATCAACATTCTGTTAAGCATCACTGGATGAGGGTTGCACAATTGGGGAAAAGACCGATTGGAGCCAGGTTCATGGGAACATCGTAACAGAATCCCTTCTTGCTCTTTTCGCCCAATATGCCTACCCACTGTAGCATTAACATACCCACCCAAGCATCTCACTGGTTGTGCCTTGGCTTGACATTTTTCTAGAAATTGCATAACGTACAAAATGTAAATTGCATTAAATTTAATTACGCCACGTAATTAAATTATACTTTACTAGTTGGTTTGCCCGTCCTAAGACATAAAATTATTGGCTCTCCGTCTGTTCTTCTGATCGTCAGTCCGTTTATCTGACCGTCCATCCAACCGTCACTCCGTCCAGACGTTGAGAAAAATTTGAAACAGAAATGCGTGCAGCAATATGACGAATGAGCAGTGAGAGAAGAGCGTAACAAAACGTTGACTTCATGACACATTTTCTGACACATTTCGTCACGTTTCTGTTCATTTATATTACTAATTTACGCTTTACGTTGCACTACACGTAACTACATTGCACTACACCCATGGGCGCCCGCAGCATAGGTCAAGGGGGGTCGCGTGACCCCCCTGGAAATCATGATCAAATAAAAAAACAGACTCGGCCGTCATCGTGGGCTACGACTAGCCTGTCAGAACGGCCCTGGAATGGCCGAAATTTAGTTCTTTACTTAACCCCAATAAACAGTGCTCATCACGATTCAGTCCGCTAGGTCTACGTTCAACTGGCTTCCCCATTATTTATGTATCATGTATGCTATCAAAAACACATGTTATCTCGGACTAATGTACCGACATCAGTGGTGGAACACTTCGACTCAGTGGTGGAACACTTCGACCTTATCACTTCAGGTCACGCATATTGACAAAGCCAAGCCGACTGGGACCTCTGGATAATCTCTGGATGAAGAGGTCGGCCCGAGGTCAAAAATTTCCCCACACCGGCATTAGCTTGCCCAAACAGGTCCCTGCATTCCTCAAGCACTGCATCAGTTACGTTTCTCTCATGCATTCTGAGTCTGTATCTGAAGATTTTGTATACAGTTAAAAGTATGTTAGAATTGAGCGTGTTTCTCTTCTCTTGGATTACTTATGAAAGAAGATTTTTGTGTCAAGGTCATCCTTAATTTTTTCTTCGCTGGTGCTTTATAGAACAATAGGTTAGACTTTACTGTATAGTTTACATCCATTCTGTTGGATTATCTCTGGAAGAACTGTAAGCAACTGTTGGATTATCTGATTATTGAAGAAGAGAAGAGCAGTCCCTTAAGCCAGCCCAGAAGCAGCCATGGGTATGAAGTGTCAACGGCTTCATTTTTCTTAGCCATGGTATATTAACATGGATAACAAGAATAAGCGTAAGCTGCAACAAACTCTAAGTGCCCTTTGGACCGTGAAGCCTGCTAAGTCACAAAAGAAGTAGTCTGAACGGTCTCCCTCCTGTAATGACATTCCCTATTCCTTGCATCCAAGACCGCATGACCGAATTGTCCCATAGGTTGAGAACTTAATGAGAAAAACGTTTTTAACTAGAATACTTTATAATAGTTAATTTCATGTAAACCAAAGTGCGGTTATGTAGTTGGATAAATAAAGAGTATGCTTACTTACTCACTTACTTCTGAATGATTGTTGCGTCTGATTTTAAAAGACTAGGCTATAATTAGTAAGACTCAGTGCCTTTTTTCTAGAAAAAAAGTTCTTGTGCTCAGCAAATTCAGAACAAGTATAGAGACATGTGCTAATATTTCTATTTCATATGTGTCAATCTCAATAAAACATTGAAAGCACTTAAATGAAATTAACGTATCTAAATAATTTAAAATAATTTTTATTAAAAATTTTAATGAAATATATTATTTTGTAATAGCTGAAAAAGGTTCCGGAACGCCGTTCCGGACCGCTCCGGCTGAAAAAGCACTGTTAAGACTTAATAGGTATTGTTAAGACAATGTAATTATGTGAGTTTAGTTTTAATGACATATTATATCGCAACTAACTCTCTCGGCCGTGACTGACCCCCCTGCAAAAAATCCTGCGGGCGCCCATGAGTCTACACCATTCAACAATTACATGTATAAGTTATTACTGGTGTAGAAAGCAGGTGATGTGGAGTTGGAATTGATGAAAAGAAATATCTTACGCTTTGGATTTCATTTTGCAGAGCGTGTAGTTGGCCTCCGGTAGATAGTACTTCTGCAGTCGACCTTTGAGTTCGAGATCTCGCAGGAAGTGACGATACTGCAGTTCGTCGTTGGCCTGGAACCGTTTCCGGTTGTAGAGCAGGAACGCCCTCTGGCTGCCGATGACGTCAAAGTTGTCCGGAAGTGACGACAGCCGGAAGTTGGCCTGCTGTCCGAAAAACAGGTCGACGCTCTTGGCCGCTACCATGTGACGTATGATGGCCCCGCCCAGCTCCTTGACCTCGTTGCCCTTGAACCGTCCGCTAAAGTTCATGCTGATGACGTTCGTGATGAGGTCATCGTCAAGCAGCGGAATTCCCCGATTGGCCGCCATCTGCGTCGTCACGTGACTTGCTCGAAACTGTCGTCTGCTCCTGCGGATGCATAAGAATGTTGCGATTCAATTTGTTTTCATTCGTTCAGGGATATATAGCAGCTCTTCAAGACAACTACTCAGAGGTGTTTTCTTATTTATATAGCGCTTGAGTCATATCTAGATGCATTCTATAACTGTAACAGGACATTTTGTAGCGCCTTTTCAGTTTGAGATTAAGGCGCCATAGAAAGTCGATTGCAACTGTATGCACACTGTTTAAGAGTGTGTGCAAGGAACTGTAAGATGAGATATGGTAGGGTAGTTTAAGGTATAGTAAGGCAAGATTTGATACAGAATAGTATCAGTTTGGCGATCATCTCATTGTTTAGTAGGCCTATAGGGTAGAATATGGTGTGGCCTACTATAAGGCACGGTGGGGCAGGATAGGGTATGGTAGGGCAGTGCCGGTTAGGATAGGCAGGATGTGGGTCTGTTATAGAGTGCGTGTGGGGAAGGACGACACATTTGATCATTATTGATCAAACTTCCCTTGATGTCGTTCTTTCGGACAGAGTCATTTGACACCATTTGACGAACATCTGTTATTGTTAGCCCTAGTCCCAGGCGGTGTAAATAAGCAATGCGATCAACAAGTGCCGACTCAATATTCAGCATCCAGTACACAGGGTGTGGTATAAGGTTTCTTTTCAGTGTCTCCAAGGACTCGATCCCGCAATGTATTCCGAGGTACTCCCTAATGGATACTTGCTTGATATAAATTTAGTCTGCCTTCTTGAACAGCTGCTGCAGCTGATAACAATGACTCAATTACCAAGTTCTTCGTATAGACTTTCGTTTATAAATTGTAGGCACAAAAAGGAAACACTGAAAAAACGAATCGCATGCACGCAAGCACGCATGAGCTACAAACAATCGAACTGCCCCTAACCTGAGGTGTGGAACTTACCCGACCTTAGGTGGAAGTTCGACAGGTCACTTACTCGGCTGCCCACTGGAGAATAAGCACTATGCATCTTACCAGCCTTCCCTTTTCATTGACATCAGTTGTAGGTCACGCATAAATAGCAATGAAATCTCTCTCGAGATGCGCGATATACGAACAAGCTCTTAACATCAAGTTCACATTGTACTCTCCACTATCCGATACATTGGACACTTAACAGGTGTGCTGATTTAACTCACCGTAACTCACTCATCGTGTTTTGCGTCCGATAAAATTTTAATCTGAGTGGGCCAAAAAACAGCAACAGAACGCTTTATTTAAAAACATACCCGGAAATTACGTGTTCTTAGCCTTCGTGAGTGAGTAAGTGATCAATGTCGGACTTCCCACACACACTCTAGTATGGAAACCTTGGATATGGGAAGCTAAGGTTAGATATTCAACAATCAATGTTTAGGTACTCAGCAATCAATAATTTGTAATCTTGACTGTTTAATTCAGTCGTGTTTGGCCTATGTAAGAAATAATGTTTGCTTCAGTAATAGGCTCATCTGATAGGCCTCTGCTTATCACGTGATCAAGAGATAGCCGCCAGGCTCACAGAGTCATGATAATCACTTGCTTCATCAACATCGTGTATCGATGCAGAGGGGCCATCCAAAGTAGGTCGCATCAGCCAATGAACAGCGCGTAGACCTTTATAGAATGCAGATTTTTATTATGTATACAGCTTACAGAATAAGCTTATAATATTGGTCCAAAGACGATATACTATGTAGACCTGCAAGGTTATATAGGCCATAGGTCTACAGACGATAGACTCTATCGGCCTACAAATAATGAAGTACAGGTCTACAGATATTAAAATTTATAGGCCTGCAGTAATAGGCTATAAGCCTACAGATGATAGCTTATAGGTCTACAATAATAGACTATACGCCAACAGTAATAGACTATACGCCAACAGTAATAGACTACAGGTCTACAGTAATAATAGACCATAGACGTAATAGACTGTAGGCCTACAGATGATAGATAATAGGTCTTGAATAATAGACTATACGCCAACAGATGGTAGACTATTATACTATGGAATTATAGGACTTTAGATGATAGACCACGCATAGTCCTGTGGATGACAGACATAGATGATAGGCAACAGACGATAGATTCGCAGATGATAGACTATATACACCTACAATTTATATACCATAAGCCTAAAGATGACATACTATATATAGACATACGTATACGATAGACTATAGACGATAGACCTACAGATCCTAGACTAAAAAGTATACATCTGCCTTAGATGGCAGACTATAGACGATAGGCCTACAGATGATGGGCTTTATAGGTCAACAGGAATAGACTATAGGTCTAAAGATGATAGACTTTGTCGGCCTACAGACAATAGACTATGTAGGCATACAGTTAGTTGATCAACTATAAGGCCATGGATTTGACCTTCATAAACACTTCTTTAGAGAACACTGTCTGTGGCTCTCATCCTAAACAACCTTTCTAACAAATCACTGATTAATTACCCGAAGGCCAGCACAGTTCACTGAACTTCGGTCAAACGTCAAGTCCGTATGAATCCGACAGCTACGTTTGGTTGACTGGAGATAAGCGGTCAATCCAGGAAGAAACGCCGTCACCTGTCTAGCCAATGCCACGCATGAATTCACACTGAAGACGGAAGGCCTGCACCTGGCAATGTATTCATGCGTGAGCCATCATCCACTTAAACGATCCGCGTTCAACTTTCTACTAGATCTAAAAATAAATCGTGTTCACATACCTGTGTGCCTTGTTAAGTTCTTGCAAAATAACCTCAAAGCGTTTGATCGCTGTCTTTGGTTTAGCTGGAGACCAACCAGCGAAGACCGTAGCTTTATAATTTTGAGGATGCAAGAAGGATGGAGGGAGGGATGTTTGTGTGTATGATGGCGATTGGCGATGCGGTTGAACTCGATTGATGGGCTATGCATCACCGCGAGGGGAGCGCCGGAGGGAGAGGGAGGGAGACAGGTGAGTGCACCTGTATGGGTTATCGATTGTCTTCAGTTTCAGCCATCTGTTGCTGCTGCTGTTGCTGCTGCTGCTGCTGATGTTGTCGTCTGTATAGACGGGGACGGAGATGCGGAGGACTGAGAATGTCGATGATGATGCTGATAACTAGGATGACGACGACGACGATGATGATGATGGTGATGATGATGATGGTGCTGATGATGATGATGATGATGATGATGATGATGATGATGATGATGATGATGATGATGACGATGATGATGATGATGATGATGACTGACAATAATGATGACGATGACAATGATGATGGTCTTGTGATTGCTCTGCCATCAGTATAATGTAATCAGATGCTGGGGTGGAATGGTTATGATTTCATGGATGCTGAAAGGATGGTGAAAGAATGGAATCTGGATCAACAGTTTGCAGTGCTGAAGGTCATGGCAGGGAGTGCGTACGTGTTTGCGCCTGTGTGCTTCTGTGTTCTCGTTTGTATATTTGCGCACGTGTCCTCCGATGTGTATTACCTCTACCCTTGTGTCCTCTTGTGTGTGACTCTTTGTCTATGCGTGTGTCCTCGTGTTTGCATTTGCCCTATACATGTGTCTTCGTGTGTTTATTTGTCCCTATTCGAGTGACCTCGTTTGTGTGTTTGCCATATTTGTTCTTGTCTGTATTTCACCCCTCTCCGCGTGTCCTCGCTTGTGTTTTAACCCTTTGCATATGTCCTCATTTGTGCTTCACCCCTTCTGCGCGTGTCAGCCACTAGTTCTGTGTAATTTGTAAGTAAATAATGTTTGTAAAATCCTGCATGAGTATGATTGTGAGAAGATAGCATAATGCAAAATGAGTATTTCCTCCTCTGGTGCAAGTTCACCAATGGTTCAGACTCTCGCATTGAACATACATTCTGCCCATGCATTTCCTCGTAGCGTATAGAGACTCTTCTCCGACTGATTAAAACTTTCTCTAATTTTCAACATAATATGACTCCTGCCGTACGTTTCTGCCATTGAACATGAATACATAAATACATCCCATGATCCCACTGTTGAATCCATCAACTAAGAATTGGGATAATTTAATCGTGGTTCAGACTTTACATGGCTCAAAGCTTTTGACGACTTTCAGGATTTTATTTTTTTATCGTCAAGAACAGACATTTCTGATGATCGTAAATAATGTGTCTGCTCAATTGCCTGCACGGATTCGCTCTGGTAAGGTAAATATGATTCATATAATTCCTTCCTGTCCATTAGTCCTCTCATCATCAACTCTTCAACATATAATTGATAATTGCTGCTTCTTATATTATGGATCGACTGTCAAGCATGGCAGAGAATACTGGTCCATATGACTACCGCTTTGAGGTAACATAATTGGTAGTTCAACCACCTAAAAGAGTTTCGTCTTTTTCCACCGCCGGATGCCATGGAGATGATTCCACTCGGAAGGAAATTTGAAAAAGAGGTCAATTTCCTCTGTGCTTCCGTGCAAAAAGTGGCTGGTAAGTAGTGCATTGTATGTATGTGTCTATGCATGTATGTAGTTAGGTATGCATACATGTTTGTATAAATGTATGCATGCACGCACCCACGTATACATATATTTATGCATGCATGCATGTATGTTTGTATGCATGTATGTATATACGTATTTATGTATGTCTGTATGTATGGAGGCATGAACGTATGTATGCATGTGTGTATGTATTTATGTACGAATGCATGTAATGTATGTATATATGTATGTATGTAAGTACGCACGTATGTATCTATGTATGCATGCATGTATGTATTGTATGCTTGTATGTATTGTATGTGTTAAATATTCATATGCTCAATGCAAGCAATCATTTGAATATTTATATCACGCTTCTGAGAACCTCTCAAAGTTGGCGACGTTTATAATGATGATTGTGGTTCGTGGTAGCAATTGTGGTGGTGTTGGTAGTGGTGGCGATGGGGATGGTGGTATTATGGATGGAATAGGTGGTATTAGTCGTGATGGTGAGGTGGTTCAGATGGGAAGTCCATCGATGGTTGATTTCCTTGCGATGAACGAGTGGCTACTTAAAGAGAAATGTCGACCATTGACGATTATCTAGATTATCTAATTATTACGTTGACATCACTCGTCTGTCCGTCTGTTTATCCATCTCTGTGTTCGTCTGGATGCCTGCCTGTCTGATTGTCTGTCTGTCTGCGTGCGTGTCAGTCTACTTGTTTATCTTTCTCTGTTTCTCTGTTTTTTGTTTTTATACCTGTCTTTCTACGTTGATATAAGTCTGGTTGTCTTTCAGTCTATAATTCTGTCTGTCTGTCCTTATACTTGTCAACCATCAGTCTGTTTAGTTGTTCCTATGTCTGTCTTTTGCTGGAAACGACCGATTCCGTGTTGTTCGGCATCAGTGCATCATACAGCTGCTACAGCTGCTGCTGCTGCTGCTGCTGCTGTAAAGGAAGGGAAGATGATTGGCTTCATATTGAAAACATCTGCCAGTGACACGTCACCTACCTCCAGCACATTCTGACAGTCACAGAGACACAGGAACAGACACGTGCATACACAGAGCGATAGACAGACTGCAGGCTGATGGTCTATCAGGTATAGAGAGGTACAGACTACAGAGGCAGATGGACAGGTAGAAATACAGAGAGACAGACAGACAGTGGCGGTATTCGATTAGATAGTGAAGAAAGAGACATACAATGAGGCAGACAAGACATAGAGGAAGACAGGCACACATACACATATACATAAATATACACACACATATATAAGCTTAAATACGTACATTCATACATATATGCGTACATACATGTACATGCATACATATATAAACACATGCATACATTGTACATATGCAAATGAGTACATATAGACTATACATATAAGCACATGCATAAATGCATACGAACAAACACTCAGACAGACAGACGCATGGACAGACATACATACAGACATACTACTCGCTCCTGAGTAGGCATCCTTGAAGTGGCTCTACATAAATTCGCTGTAATAATACAGCAAGAAAGACAGCGCACGACAAAATTCCGCAGACCTACAGGCAGGCAGACAGATAGGCAGACAGATAGGCAGACAGGCAGACAGACAGACAGACAGACAGAAGGATAGACGCCGACGGTGATAAAAAAAAGAGAAAGACCGTCGTAAGAAAGTGCGTGATGCTAATGAAGTCCTCTTCGTTCGTTGTGCTTTTCATCGTAGAGACTACTAGAGAGCAATTTAAAAATCCAAGCGATCGATATTAATCGATTCTTTAGCATCGCTGCTCTCATACGCTTCGTCTCTTAACATTCTAGCGACAAGCTGCATTGGTTTGCAGGTCGCATTTAGTACACTCTCGCCGTTAAAGTGTTAATGGACTGCAATTACCCGTCTCCTTCATGCATAACTAAGTTGCCAGAGCGTCAGAATTCCATCTCGACCAACTGATGTATGTATGGCAGGCAGATAGTTTTTGTTTAAGGATAAAGGAAAAAGAAGAGAAACAGCTCCATAAGGTAAACCAGAGAGACAGCAGCCACCAAAGGCGCTTTCTTTGATCTAGAAAGTGAGGGATACCAGTGTTTACAGCCCAAATTTGCATTTTATACAGTTTATTTATGACTATTATTATTTGAAAATTATTATTATTACGGCAACGACTATCATCATCATCGTCATCGACATCATCATCATCATCGTCATCGTCATCGTCATCGTCATCGTCATCGTCATCGTCATCGTCATCATCATCATCATCATCATCATCATCATCATCATCATCATCATCATCATCATCATCATCATCATCATCATCATCATCATCATCATCATCATCATCATCATCATCATCATCATCATCATCATCATCATCATCATCATCATCATCATCATTATTATTATTATTATTATTATTCATTGATGCTAAGGCCACCAATAGCCTAGTGGTTTGCGTGTTGGAAAGTCAGACAGAGGTCGGGGATTAAAAAACCGAATCAGAAAGATATATCCTCATTTCGTGAGCTAGTCTTGAAACGTGGAGAACGGATTCGAGTCTCCTGAGAGACAGACACAGTTACTCTGTACTAAGGTGCTGTGAGCAAGTCCACCTCTTACAGTTGCTCAGCACCATTGTTGGATGTAACTGGACTTTAACAAATTGCACTTAGGAACACCTTGAATGCTTATTCATTAGATAGTTGCGCTTAATTAACGCAGAAATAACAATGATGACAATAATTGGCTAATAATAATACTCTGCAATATTAAAGAAGGTCGGTAAGTCTGTGTTCAGTTTTAAGGAAGCAAATGTACGTCGGTGAAAACAATAAAAGTCCGGAACGAAGGAGATAAAAGCACACAAAATGAACTAATCTGGACCCTTTTAATGAAAACACAGCAACCTTTAAATCTTAATTATAATACATCATTTATATGGCGTCCCTTAAAACGTCTCCGAAGCACTCGAAAGTTAATAAGAGTGGTAGTCAGCGTTCTGGACTGTTAACCGTAAGGTCGGGACTCAAATACTCGTCAGGGCAGAATTTATTTCCAGATTTATGGTCCACCTGCGGCCTTAGCCAACTCGAAAACAACGAGTATAGGCTTACACTGACCGGAAATTGCGTGTGGGCAGATGAGACGGCGAGGGAGAGGTCACCCGCCCTGATATGCCGAGGCTAAGAAAATAGAATTGCTAACACTTCAAACCTATGGCTATCTCTCAGGCTAGCTTAAGGGACTGTTATTCTTTTCTACACTAGTCACAACAATGCTGTTTAGCCCACAGCAATGATGGACCTCTTTTACCGACTTCGATGGGGTGAGAGGTGAGTCAACCTAAAGAAATTTGCCAACTGGAGTTGAACGTTGGAGTAATTGTTTGGTTATATTTGTTTGGAGTACTCTAGAATTAAATTACATCGGACAAAATTGGACTTCTTTGCCCCGAGGTGTTAATGATCACTCAGGAACTTAAACTGAATTAAGGCGTGAGCGAAAAAGGCTTCTTCTGGAGCTATAGGTCTTCGTTCCGGGAGGTTTACAAAGTGCCCATAAAAGCCACCGCATTGTAAAGCTGAGTGCAAATAGAAAGACGTTGGAAAAGATGCGGTGACTGCAGCGGATCAACAGAAATAACAGACGTATACGACGGCACATTCATTCATTCATTCAGAGGACTTATATAGCGCCCCTATAAAAATAACCTACTCAGAGGCGCTCCCAACCCAACTCCGGCGATAAAGAACAGTCTTCACTATTCAGCAAAGAACTTGAGTCCAGTCCGGTTGATTGGAATTGGTTTGACTTGAGTAGAATAAATGATTTGGCTACATTATGGTTGGCTGTCTGCGTATCTGTCTGTCTATCTGTCTGTCTGTCTTTCCTTATGCCTGCCTGCCTGTCTGTCTGTCTGGCTGTCTGTATGTCTGTCTGTCTATCTATATGCATGTCTGTCTGTCTCTCTGTATATAATTATGTATGTCTGTTTGTGTCCAGTGTGCGTTTTGTGGTTGACAGCAGCAAATATAAGACCTCTGGACAAGGGTTAATAGCATGGAGGCAATGTATCTTCTACAATAATTGATTGCTTGAATGCCTCTGTGGAACGGTCAATGCTCCCGCGTACAAATCGCGCCCTATCTCTTTCACATGAATGGAATATTCAGCTAAACCTTCGCAATCCAGAATATTTATTCCTTTAGTCTATCCAACGCTGCAATAGTTTAGTGGTTAGCGTACTGGACTGTCAACAAGCAGGCTGGTAGTTCAATTCTCAGTCAGAATAGTTCCACTGGCTCCTCCTAGAAAACCTGTCTTTTAAATGAGTGCACTGACGGAAAGCCAGGGAGGACAGGTCAGACAATTATGGACAGGACTGGCTACAGCCCTCATGAGCCGAGGCTAAGAAACTGAAGTCGCTAATAGTTCGTACTCATGACTGCTCTCGACTTTAGGTTTCTGTGGAATCCTCACACTGTTTGATTCTCATTTCAAGGTAAAAACGGATTAATTAATGACTTTTTAGGCGCTACGTAATTTAAAAGACCTATTGAAAAGAGTTACTGAAAGATTTTTTCAACAGAGTTATTGAAAAGAATTATTGAAAAGAGTTGTTTAAAAGAGTTATTGAAAAGAGCTATTGAAAAGAGTTATTGAAAAGAGTTATTGAAAAGAGTTATTGAAAAGAGTCATTGAAAACAGTTATTGGAAACAGTTATTCAAAGAGTTATTGAAAGAGTTATTGAAAAGAGTTATTGAAAAGAGTTATTGAAAAGAGTTATTGAAAGAGTTTTTGAAAAGAGTTATTGAAAAAGAGTTATTGAAAAGAGTTATTGAAAAGAGTTACTGAAAAGAGTTATTGAAAAGAGTTATTGAAAAGAGTTATTGAAAAGAGTTATTGAAAAGAGTTATTGAAAGAGTTATTGAAAAGAGTTATTGAAAAGAGTTATTGAAAAGAGTTATTGAAAGAGTTATTGAGTTATTGAAAAGAGTTATTGAAAAGAGTTATTGAAAGAGTTATTGAAAAGAGTTATTGAAAGTGTTATTGAAAAGAGTTATTGAAAAGAGTTATTGAAAAAAGAGTTATTGAAAAGAGTTATTGAAAAGAGTTATTGAAAAGAGTTATTGAAAAGAGTTAGAGTTATTGAAAAGAGTTATTGAAAAGAGTTATTGAAAAGAGTTATTATTGAAAAGAGTTATTGAAAAGAGTTATTGAAAGAGTTATTGAAAAGAGTTATTGAGTTATTGAAAAGAGTTATTGAAAAGAGTTATTGAAAAGAGTTATTGAAAGAGTTATTGAAAAGAGTTATTGAAAAGAGTTATTGAAAAGAGTTATTGAAAAGAGTTATTGAAAGAGTTATTGAAAAGAGTTATTGAAAAGAGTTATTGAAAAGAGTTATTGAAAAGAGTTATTGAAAAGAGTTATTGAAAAGAGTTATTGAAAAGAGTTATTGAAAAGAGTTATTGAAAAGAGTTATTGAAAAGAGTTATTGAAAAGAGTTATTGAAAAGAGTTATTGAAAAGAGTTATTGAAAAGAGTTATTGAAAAAAGTTATTGAAAAGAGTTATTGAAAAGAGTTATTGAAAAGAGTTATTGAAAAGAGTTATTGAAAAGAGTTATTGAAAAGAGTTATTGAAAAGAGTTATTGAAAAGAGTTATTGAAAAGAGTTATTGAAAAGAGTTATTGAAAAGAGTTATTGAAAAGAGTTATTGAAAAGAGTTATTGAAAAAGAGTTATTGAAAAGAGTTATTGAAAAGAGTTATTGAAAAGAGTTATTGAAAAGAGTTATTGAAAAGAGTTATTGAAAAGAGTTATTGAAAGAGTTATTGAAAAGAGTTATTGAAAAGAGTTATTGAAAAGAGTTATTGAAAAGAGTTATTGAAAAGAGTTATTGAAAGAGTTATTTGAAAAGAGTTATTGAAAAGAGTTATTGAAAAGAGTTATTGAAAAGAGTTATTGAAAGAGTTATTGAAAAGAGTTATTGAAAAGAGTTATTGAAAAAGAGTTATTGAAAAGAGTTATTGAAAAGAGTTATTGAAAAGAGTTATTGAAAAGAGTTATTGAAAAGAGTTATTGAAAAGAGTTATTGAAAAAGTTAAGAGTTATTGAAAAGAGTTATTGAAAAGAGTTATTGAAAAGAGTTATTGAAAAGAGTTATTGAAAAGAGTTATTGAAAAGAGTTATTGAAAAGAGTTATTGAAAGTGTTATTGAAAAGAGTTATTGAAAAGAGTTATTGAAAAGAGTTATTGAAAAGAGTTATTGAAAAGAGTTATTGAAAAGAGTTATTGAAAAGAGTTATTGAAAAAGAGTTATTGAAAAGAGTTATTGAAAAGAGTTATTGAAAAGAGTTATTGAAAAGAGTTATTGAAAAGAGTTATTGAAAAGAGTTATTGAAAAGAGTTATTGAAAAGAGTTATTGAAAAGAGTTATTGAAAAGAGTTATTGAAAAGAGTTATTGAAAAGAGTTATTGAAAAGAGTTATTGAAAGAGTTATTGAAAAGAGTTATTGAAAAGAGTTATTGAAAAGAGTTATTGAAAAGAGTTATTGAAAAGAGTTATTGAAAAGAGTTATTGAAAAGAGTTATGAAAAGAGTTATTGAAAGAGTTATTGAAAAGAGTTATTGAAAAGAGTTATTGAAAAGAGTTATTGAAAAGAGTTATTGAAAAGAGTTATTGTTAAAAGAGTTATTGAAAAGAGTTATTGAAAAGAGTTATTGAAAAGAGTTATTGAAAAGAGTTATTGAAAAAGAGTTATTGAAAAGAGTTAAAAAGAGTTATTGAAAAGAGTTATTGAAAAGAGTTATTGAAAAGAGTTATTGAAAAAGAGTTATTGAAAAGAGTTATTGAAAAGAGTTATTGAAAAGAGTTATTGAAAAGAGTTATTGAAAAGAGTTATTGAAAGGAGTTATTGAAAAGAGTTATTGAAAAGAGTTATTGAAAAGAGTTATTGAAAAGAGTTATTGAAAAGAGTTATTGAAAAGAGTTATTGAAAAGAGTTATTGAAAGAGTTATTGAAAAGAGTTATTGAAAAGAGTTATTGAAAAGAGTTATTGAAAAGAGTTATTGAAAAGAGTTATTGAAAAGAGTTATTGAAAAGAGTTATTGAAAAGAGTTATTGAAAAGAGTTATTGAAAGAGTTATTGAAAAGAGTTATTGAAAAGAGTTATTGAAAAGAGTTATTGAAAAGAGTTATTGAAAAGAGTTATTGAAAAGAGTTATTGAAAAGAGTTATTGAAAAGAGTTATTGAAAAGAGTTATTGAAAAGAGTTATTGAAAAGAGTTATTGAAAAGAGTTATTGAAAAGAGTTATTGAAAAGAGTTATTGAAAAGAGTTATTGAAAAGAGTTATTGAAAGAGTTATTGAAAAGAGTTATTGAAAAGAGTTATTGAAAAAAGAAAAGAGTTATTGAAAAGAGTTATTGAAAAGAGTTATTGAAAAGAGTTATTGAAAAGAGTTATTGAAAAGAGTTATTGAAAGAGTTATTGAAAAGAGTTATTGAAAGAGTTATTGAAAAGAGTTATTGAAAAGAGTTATTGAAAGAGTTATTGAAAAGAGTTATTGAAAAGAGTTATTGAAAAGAGTTATTGAAAGAGTTATTGAAAAGAGTTATTGAAAAGAGTTATTGAAAAAAAGAGAAAAGAGTTATTGAAAAGAGTTATTGAAAAGAGTTATTGAAAAGAGTTATTGAAAAGAGTTATTGAAAAGAGTTATTGAAAGAGTTATTGAAAAGAGTTATTGAAAAGAGTTATTGAAAAGAGTTATTGAAAAGAGTTATTGAAAAGAGTTATTGAAAAGAGTTATGAAAAGAGTTATTGAAAAGAGTTATTGAAAAGAGTTATTGAAAAGAGTTATTGAAAAGAGTTATTGAAAAGAGTTATTGAAAAGAGTTATTGAAAAGAGTTATTGAAAAGAGTTATTGAAAAGAGTTATTGAAAAGAGTTATTGAAAAGAGTTATTGAAAAGAGTTATTGAAAAGAGTTATTGAAAGTTATTGAAAAGAGTTATTGAAAAGAGTTATTGAAAAGAGTTATTGAAAAGAGTTATTGAAAAGAGTTATTGAAAGAGTTATTGAAAAGAGTTATTGAAAGAGTTATTGAAAAGAGTTATTGAAAAGAGTTATTGAAAAGAGTTATTGAAAGTGTTATTGAAAAGAGTTATTGAAAAGAGTTATTGAAAGTGTTATTGAAAAGAGTTATTGAAAAGAGTTATTGAAAAGAGTTATTGAAAAGAGTTATTGAAAAGAGTTATTGAAAAGAGTTATTGAAAAGAGTTATTGAAAAGAGTTATTGAAAAGAGTTATTGAAAAGAGTTATTGAAAAGAGTTATTGAAAAGAGTTATTGAAAAGAGTTATTGAAAAAGAGTTATTGAAAAGAGTTATTGAAAAGAGTTATTGAAAAGAGTTATTGAAAAGAGTTATTGAAAAGAGCTATTGAAAAGAGTTATTGAATAGAGTTATTGAAAGAGTTACTGAAAATGTTATTAGAAAGAGTTATTGAAAAGAGTTATTGAAAAGAGTTATTGAAAAGAGTTATTGAAAAGAGTTATTGAAAAGAGTTATTGAAAAGAGTTATTGAAAAGAGTTATTGAAAAAAAGAGTTTTTGAAAGAGTTATTGAAAAGAGTTATTGAAAAGAGTTATTGAAAACAGTTATTGAAAAGAGTTATTGAAAAGAGTTATTGAAAAGAGTTATTGAAAGAGTTATTGAAAGAGTTATTAGAAAGAGTTATTGAAAAGAGTTATTGAAAAGAGTTATTGAAAAGAGTTATTGAAAAGAGTTATTGAAAAGAGTTATTGAAAAGAGTTATTGAAAAGAGTTATTGAAAAGAGTTATTGAAAAGAGTTATTGAAAAGAGTTATTGAAAAGAGTTATTGAAAGTGTTATTGAAAAGAGTTATTGAAAAGAGTTATTGAAAAGAGTTATTGAAAAGAGTTATTGAAAAGAGTTATTGAAAAGAGTTATTGAAAAGAGTTATTGAAAAGAGTTATTGAAAGTGTTATTGAAAGAGTTATTGAAAAGAGTTATTGAAAAGAGTTATATTGATTCATTTGCTTCTCCGCCTTCTCTTCTCTCTGTTCCTAAACGAGCCGAACCTAGGCAACTCCTCTGCTTCGTGTTCTCCCTGGTCTGGCAATCGGAATTTGATCTTTGCTTGATATCTCTGGGAGCCTCTTTGACTTCTCTGTATGTGTAGGCCCTATATCTGTTTGTCTGCACGTAACCTTTGTCTCCTGAGTCCTTGCCTGTCTTTCTGTTCATTCTTAGTGCTTTCTATTTCATTCATTAATTCGTTAATTAATTAATTCATTCATTCATTCATGTTTGTTTGTCTGTATGGATGGATGTATGTGTGTCTGTCTGTCTATATATGTCTGTCTCAAGGGTGCCTTTTGTGGTTTACAGCAACAAAAGAAGACCTCTGGACAAAGGTTAATAGCATGGACGCAATGTATCTTCTAGAATCGATACCTGGGTAGCTTGAACGCGTCTGTCGAATGGTCAATGCTCCCGCGTACAAATCGCACCCAATCTCTTAGCTAAATCTACGCAATCGGAAATGTTTATTTCTTTAGTCAATCCACCGCTGAAATACTCTAGTGGTTAGCGTACTGGACTGTCAACTCACGGGTTGGTAGTTCAATTTTCAGTCAGAATAGATAAATATAATTGATCTAATTTAGTTCCACTGGCGCCTCCTAGCAACCGTGGCTGCATTGACGGACCACTAGGGTGGAGAGGTTGGGCAATTATGGACAGGACTTTGCTACAGCCCTCATGAGCCGAGGCTAAGAAACTGAAGTCGCTAATAGTTCATACTCATGACTGCTCTAAAGGTTAGTTTTCTGTGGAGTCCTCAGACCGTTTGATTCTCATTTCAAGTCAGAAACGGATTAATTTAGGACTTTTAAACTTAGGGTTGTCAACTTCTGATTTTTCCAATCCTGGACGCGCGCATAGTCGAGGGTTTCTACAATATGTGGCACTTTTGCCTCGGATTTTAAAAAAAAAATTCAATAACGATTTTTTTTACTTTTCAAAGTGCTAATCTATTAATATTAATAATATCAAGATGTGTGATAGGCAGCAATGCACAGATTTCAATATTTCTGTTAAAAATTGAGAAAATGTGTTTTTTCCAAATTCGTCATGGAGTTGACAAGCGTCAAGGAGTTCGCGTCACACAGTTGACTTTCACATTTTAAGAGTCTTCAGGCAACAATGAGAAATATATAATCAGTCACTGTCAGCTGAAGGTACACTTTCGCAGCCTACTGACAATGGAGGCATAATTGCAGGACAAAAAACAGCAAAATGGCCCTAAATGGGAGAAGTAATGAGGGAGCATAAAACACATGAAGAAATTAATGAGATCAGTACCAGAAACATTATCATTATCAAAGTTCAACGCATTGTATATCGATGCTTATAAGGATGATGAAATGACGACTACAATACAGAAACATATGTTTGTTAGGGCACTAAATATATACCATTTAGATGCTGCTAGATTTTTGAAAATGTGGATTCTGTGACAATCTGTCGACTGCACGACGTGGGCGCGCGTCACGGAGTTGACCGTCACGGAGTTGACAAATCGTTTAATTTTCGCCAAAAATCGGCACATGCGAAATAAAATAATTTCAAATGACGTTTGCAACAAAGACAGGACTCTATCACATCCACAAAGGACACATTACATTGAAAGTTTTATTTATATATTC
Organism: Aporrectodea caliginosa; assembly: GCA_020284085.1. Lineage (NCBI taxonomy): Eukaryota > Metazoa > Annelida > Clitellata > Crassiclitellata > Lumbricidae > Aporrectodea > Aporrectodea caliginosa. The sequence goes on from JACEVL010000027.1 coordinate 360,510, forward strand.
TTGAATATTTACGTCACGGAGTTGACATCAATTAAACATACGCGGTGCAACAATATTGTTAACTTTTTGTTGTTTAAAAAATTAAACTCAAGATAAACTTCTCATGTTTACCAGCAGCATTGGCAACGACAAGACATATATCAGCTGCTAAACACCGTAAAAAATGCTAGCCGTTACAAGTTGGACACGCAGTGGCCGAGGCAACAACAGTTGCAAGACTCCTATACGCCGCCCCAGCCTGGTGGGGCTATACATCAGCAGCCGATCGGCAGAGACTTGAGAGATTGCTCGCCAGAACTCAGCGCATGGGTTACCTGTCAGCAGGCGCTACATCGATTGCAACACGAGTTGGTTTGGCGGAGGACCGGCTGCTCCAGGCGGTAGTCTGGAACGATTCACATGTCCTTCGAGGTCTTTTCCCGCCAAAGAATAGTAGACGACCCGGCCTTAGAGCACGAATGCACAACTTTGATCTTCCGTGCAAAGACGATAAGAACTTTGTCTCAAGGGTCCTTTACAAACATATTAATCGAGTCCCCAAAGCCATCAATTAACTAACATTGTTTGCTCTCTCCATTTTTCCAACAGTATTGTACTTAGTCTTTATGTTCCAGGTTGCGGTGTGTCAGCCTGTTTTGCAAATTAAACGAATATACAGTTTTGTAGACGTCATGGAGTTGACATTTGGATGTAGGACACTGGAATTTGCTCCATTAAAATTTAATTTTTCACTCAAACAAACTCAAACTCAATATATTAAGCATGGTTTATGTTGTAAACAATATGTTACTGAAAATGAATAATAAATTTTCGGTTTGGCTATATGCACAATTGGAAATAAACAGGTTTTCCCGACTTCGGTACACATCTGGGACAACACAGTTTCTGTTGAAATGCTTCGACTGTGAGGTAATAAAACCACTTGAAAAATTTATGATCGTGCCAATTTAAAAATTCTTTTAGTTTTATATGGGTTGTCTGAAACAAACCTGCGTTACGGATTGTCATATGTTGTCACAGAAGCTTTAAAAAATATTTTAAACACCGCGGACAGCAAAATGGACACTTATTGTAGAAACACTCAGACTTCACTCGATATGTCATTACCAATTTACACTGCCCACACCACTGTATGTAAAGTAACAAATGTTGCGTCAGCCCAATGCCGGATCTCCGATCTACTGAAAATAGTCGTTAAAATTACGGTCAAATCATCAAAAGACAAGTGGCAGATATATATTTTTTCCAGGTAGGTACCCTGCCATTTGGAAAAATGAATCAATGAACCAGTCGTTGTCATTAAGAGTATTTTGAACCCGAGGTAAATCCATTGGAAAAAGTCAACTTGCAAGGATTACATGTAGAGCCTACTCCCTGTAGTATTTATCCGAGCTGAAAATAAATCTTTTGCGGCAAAATGCTAGATCACCGTTGCCAGACCAAAGATGGCTTTCTTTAGCACAGCAAACGTTTGGGAAAACGAGTGGTTTTTCTTTCCTGTGCAACAAAATGTAGTTATGGATATTCAATAAAACAATGAACCATTTAAAATAAATCTAAGCCTACCAATAGTAAATCTGTGAAATAAAATGTTATCACTGCTGATCTTATTTGATGCTGATCGCTGTAAGCAACTTACACCGTTGTAAATGAACTTTGAATCCTTCAATTATATATATAATTCCGGGACAATTTTGGATCAATCCGGGACACTGGACTCACAAGGCCGAATTCCGGGTCTATCCAGGGGAATCCTGGACGGTTGGTAGTCCTAACGACATCACCTCTCATATGGCGTTTCATAATGAATCACCTGACATTATATATCCACTCATCTGACCTTTATCAATAGGGTTAATAAGACATTCTGAGTGATGTTAAATTATAGAGAAGCAATTTCGTCCCGGTTTGTAACGGAGATGTGATAGTATAGCCTAAGGGGTGCGGTTCACTGCTGCTCGGAACATGTTGCGGGCTTGCCTCGTAGTATTGTATCATCGCAAATTTGAACAATTCTAAAGCTCTACTTGAAAGCAAAGCGCGGGGCACCAGCTTATTCACGAGCGCTGCGTCAGATTAGATGGGTTGCCTACAATGTCCAAACATATTGTGTGAAGAAAAAATTCGGTTGCCGGAAGAACAGAATGAAAGACACAGAAGAGCTAGTTCGGTTTAGTGTGGGCTGAGTTAGGGCGAATTTATTTAAGAGATGATGCTAGTATTTAATGGAAAACTTGATGAGTGATAGACAGAAGGTCATGAGAAAAACAGAAGAAGAGCAGTCCTTTAAGCTAGCTCGAGCGGCATCAAGTGCTAGCGACTTCATTTTCTTAACCTCGGCATATGATGTCAGAGGGCCAGTCCTCTCCTTCGCCATATGATCTCCCCACTGACAGTGTACGATCATTGCACTCTTTACAGATGAGCTATCTAGGGGGCGCAAGTGGAGCCGAAATCTCGAAACAAAATTCTGCCCTCGTGGGTATTTGAACCCCGACCTTACGACTGACATTCCACAATGCTAACCACTATAGAGTACTAGACTATAGCAACCCCTTGACAAACGATTATGGATATATGTTCTGATGAGCGTATAATGCTAGGCGTGAAACAAGGGCAATCAGAGCCAGAAAATTCTGCGTGCCCTCATGACTGCTTATGCCTATACCATTCCTTTCTGTGGTCCTCACCAGCAGAATGCGAAAATTTGAAGTTAATTGGCAATTATGATATGCTCCTTATTCTCTGTTCTAAATTTTCTTAATGTGATTCATAGCTAAACTGTATTGCTTTGCATATGCTTTCTTATCAAATAATAGCTGCCATTCAATCTGACAAGTTCTATTATCCATTCTCCATTATTATTCTGTGAATAAAAACTCTGTCCCACGTAACTGCGATCGCTCTTCCTAATCTTGTTACACCTCGACTTAAAGTATACTCCGAGTCGAGCCCGAACCACGTCCCGAGCAGCACTGGAACGCGCCCCGCGAAGCTGCGCTTGGATCTGACAGAGAGTTTCTTTTTAACGACTCTATATCATAATAAAGACGAATAACGTTGACCTCCTTCTCTATCGGGCCTTTGGACCGGCATCACCCGAAACGCCATTGGTGGACGTTGGCTCTGACATATTGGTGGCTCTCCCTTGTAATGGCACAACCGAAATAGATCATCGTGGACTCGGTTATGCATAAACCAAAAGCACGAGGCACGACTGGGATAACGTTTTATGCGACGCATGCAATTCAATATCAAGTATTTAGTTATTTATGAACACCCTGCAGAGGTCAGGGTTCAAATCTCCGCCAGGACAGACAACGTATCCTAGGATTTCCGATGCACTCCCGCCCCATCACAAACTCGGCTATAAATGAGTTCATTGACCGTATACCGTATGTATGTGTGTATGTATGTATAGGCTATGTATATTAGGGTGGAGTGAAAGTCTAGAAAAAAACTTTTTTTCAGTAAACGTTTTCTAATAGTGATGGAAAGTTGTCAGTATGTTAGAGTAAGTAGTGTGCAAAATATTTTTGATTTTGCCTTTTGTCTTCTGCCCTCTACCGGCGAGGCAAGTTTACAATATAAATTCTGTGGGAAACGTCCATGTAGTGCATTAATTTTTCTTGAACTAAATATTGTTAGTGAGGTGGCTTAGTGAAATTATCGTTACCTGGCGGATAAAAGCACCAAATTTGGCATGAAGATCCATTAGGGTCTACTAATTAATGTCAAAGTAGGAGCCCTCTGAAATTAATAAGCATTCTTGTGTAAAACACCAAAAATCAAGGTCAAAAGGTCAAACTCAAGGGAAAAGGCCACAACTCAGCTAAATATTATTCTATTTGGGTGATTCTTTTACCTATTTGATCGGACCAATAAGGGCTGCATCAGAAGAGACATAGAACTAGAGGGCTAACATAATCCAAGGTCATTTCAAGGTCAAAATGTCAAAATTAAGAGAAAATTGGCAATAGCTAGGCCAAATTTTGCTTGATCTGGATGATTCTGAGTTATGTCGAGCGGTGGCAAAGTCATGAAATACACGTTCAAATCAGAATCCAATTAAGTGCTGCAATTTTAAATATTTCCAGGGACTGTGCTTTAATTCACTTACTCTTTCAGATCACGCGTGCATCTAGTTCTTGCCGCCCCATCTCCATTCTCAGCCTCTCCATGCCATTCGCTTGTCCCTTGACTGTCGGATGCCCGGCGACGCACTTCGTAGATGTGAGATCTCTCTCCCGCCATCGACGCTTGATGCCTTAAACGCTGACCAGCTCTATACGACCTCCATTCCTCCACCATGAACCAGCCCATCGACACCATGCTACCGCTTCGGGGAGTCAGGACTCGCTGCCGACCTCACGCCGTCTGGCTCGATCCATTGGACTAGGGATCCTGCTAACCGACTTGCTTGGATCACTCAATTTCATGCTCTCCACCTCTGGAAGAAGGCGGCATATAGTAGAAAAACTTGGTCCTACGAATTGAGAAAACCCAAACTTAAAGTCTTGTGAACTGGACTTTTATGGTCAAATTTGATGACAACAAGGTTTCAGGGCTCAGCATTCGCCTTTACTTCCTATACACGGCCGACATTCCTGCCATATTTATAAACACACTCGTCAACGGGTCACCTCTATGCAGATGACATACAGGAATCGGTTCACGGCCCCCTCTGTTCAGCTTCCTCTTACTAGTTGCACTTCCTCTTACTAGTCTCTGTCTGTCTCTCTCTCTCTCTCGACCTTCACCTCTGGCTTGACACTCACCAGCAGCTTCTTGAGCTTGACTACCTTCTTCTTGCTGAGAGTCTCCTGTCCGCTGCTTTCCACTCTAGCGATCGAGGTCTTAGTGTAGTCCTCGACACCACGCTTAACTTTATGAAACGCATCGCTAATCTTAAGCCATCTTCCTACTTGCAACTCTGACGGCTCAGATCAAGCCGACGCACCTCTCCTCCTCCGTTTTTACCTCTGTTGTTGATGCCTTCATTGATTCCTAGTTGATTACTGTCACTCTCTCTTGTTGGCCTCCCAAAAGTCTGTCTCTCCTCTCTTCAGTCAGTTCTAAATGCTGTGGCCAGCTTAATAGCCCTACTTCCAAGATTTTGCCTTCATTGACCCTGCCCTATGGAATCAGCTCCCTTCATTAACACGTTCCTCCTCATGAACTGGTGGTCCAAGTGCCTCCTTTCGTTGTCTTAAGACCACTTTTTTGTCTGGGTCATTCACACTGGGTGCGCCTCTGATTGGTGAGCACTGTGAGAAGAGCTTTATAAATATATAGATACAATTCCATAAGTTATTGACATTCACTAATGTAAAAACCAGTCATTCAGAATGATGTGCGAACCGAGATATTTTTGGGTACAAATCCTTGGACTCTATCCTACAGCATAAATTATATTTTATAATCTGTTCTTTGCTGCATGGTGCATAATTGAGCTAAGGTTTCATAATATTATATAGAATATTGTATAATAGCAGTCCTCTGTTGTGACGAAACATAGTGGCTTCTATGCGATTTTTACCGAAAAAAGCTTAAAATTTGAAATATTGCATTGGTGGTAGAGGGCAGAAGATATCATTTGAAATTTAAAATATTTTGTGTGTTTCTTCCTCTACCCAAGTCGCAACTTTTGCCCACTATTAGAATTCATTTCTTTAAAAAAAAATTTTTCACTCCACCCATATATCAGGACACTTCATAAAGCGCATTTTCAATCAATATCAATCAACATATTTATTAACCACCATGATAATAATACAGGCACATAGTTCATGCAGTCGTATACAGGGTGTTAATAGGTGAGGAACCTGGTTCCGCATGGCTCCCTATTTACATCAGTCATTAATCAGTTATTATATTGATGGGTTAATGCAATACACCTTACGACAGTCACAATTTGGTCAATATTTTAACTATGTATCCACTGGTCCTTCTCAATCAGTCTTTTTATATATATCTATATATATATATATATATATATATATATATATATATATATATATACTAGATGTTTACCCGTCCTTAAACGTTTGAAAAGAATTTGTAAAATCAACCCGCGGGCCGCATGCAGCCAGCGGCCGCATGCCCGCAGGTCGCATGTTGGTCAGCACGGCAATAGACCGATTTTAGCAGCTCCACCTGCGAAAACGAAATGAGTAATTAGCGTAACAGAAAAACAGCCTAAAACTCTGTTCAAATAGCATAATATATATATATATATTATTATATATATATAATATAATGCAATATAGCAGTGTCAGCCGCATAAATGGGTTTAGACATGTAGAATATCCTCTTTTAATATTGTATTGATCTCCATGGGGTTCCATCTTATCAGATGTAAATTTTTTTGTTATGCGAATTTCCGGCAAAAAAACAGATGAATTTCTCCATAGAATCCTGAACAGAAGAAACACTTGCGATAATGGAGGGGAGACCCATTCTGTTGACCCTGGCTGCAAGACTCGGTTTCCAGATTATGAACCCACCGTTTTGCGTCCGAGCTAACCATGTGATCATGCCCACGCTTGAAACTTGCATACATTTTCTTCTGAAAACGACTGGTGCATTCGATCATGGCACTGTATCAGGGCCCGGTCTATAGTGCCAGTCCCGAGCCTGTAGAAAGTAGGAGGGCGACGCTTAGCATCTTTACTTGGCATAAATTTTATCGTCGTTTTTTTAAACAGCAGCAAACCATTGCCGCAGTCAAGGTTCGAACAGTCACACTGTTGACCTCGAATCGCTGCTGTGGCTGATGTCAGTTTTTCTTTGCGTTTGGTATACTAGTTTGAGTTTCGTTTTATGTTTGTACATTTATCCATAGTGTATTTTCAATCGATTATTACAATTTCTTTCACATTTCTTCAAATAGCTTTCCTCTTTTAAGATCTAGTTCTCTCTTGATAATTTTTTCGTTTTCTCATTTTCCTTTCTGCGCTGAATGTATACCCATAAGAGACATATAATATTATATATCATATACATGTATATGTTTCTGTATATATATATATTATGTGTATATATATAGTCTATATAATATATATTGTAATGGATCACAAATCCACATATATTGCGCTTGTAGTTGCAAACATAAAGTGTATATTGAGATTGATAAAGAAACACTTACATATTTCCCGAAAGGAACATAACACACATACTGCAAACACTTTCACAAACACTATGCATTTGAAATGCAGTAATTGTATGTAAGTCAGTATATGTCAGGTCAGTCTAATCAGCATAGGTCAGGTCAGTGTCATCAGTATAGGTCAGGTCAGTCTAATAATAATAGGTCAAACAGAGCTTCGATTGCTTCTGTGGATGGTGAGATTCTCTTCTGGTTCAATTGGCGCTCTCATCTTTAACCCCTATGCTTCAAATTCAGACGCAGGTTACTACTTCCTGTCTCCTTGTGTTTGTCTGTGTATCCGGTTGGCTGGACGTCTGTCTCTGTTTACTGAAAGAATAGGGGCAAGTAGGCAAGGCCGCACTAGAATTTTAATTAACTGTGCGTTTATTAAGGAGAATGTTTTTCCTTTTGAGGACCTAGTTTTCTCGCTTTTCATCAGTGTTTCAGTTTTTTCTTACAGTTTTCCAACTTTTATGGCATTTTAAATATTCTCATTTTCACCTTGACCTTTTTCACTTAGCAAGTTTACAAAAGGCAAGCTGAATCTTAACCAGTTTTGCGGCAGCGCGATGGCTTGTTGCTTCCAAAATTCAGATTTGTTCAGCAAATCATAGAATAAGTGAATGCATGAATTAACTATCAATAACAAAAAGTTGAAATTGGGATGATTTGATAAATTAATTGATGGATAAACCGACGGATTTATATAATAATAATAAAATAATATCTTTTCTTTAATAAAGTGCCTGACAAACAACACTGCGCTGTACATTTACATGTTATGGAATTTAAATCTTAACTACTAACAGAACAGACAGCTTGCAAACAAACGCTAGTTAGTAGCAGTAGGCCTATATGAACAGCATGCTCGAACTCGGTACCTCTCGGTCTGTGTGCCAGATGTTATCCAATGCGCCACGGGCCCCTGCGATTAAAGTGAATTAAGTAAGTTGGTAAAGTGTGAGTAAATAATTCTTTATTAAACCAGTTGCCAAACAGTCCACTCTTGTGGACTAACACTTAGGGTAACTAAATAGACATAATTAAGTAGACTAAAGTAGATAAACAAACAAAGGTCCAGTTAGTCAGTATGTGAACAGCATTCTGACTAAAAAAGTTTTTCTCATGCTGTTGTCGGCTTGCGGTAAAGACCTGTCATGGGATCTAGAATTCTAGACCTTAAGTAATAAATCCTTGGCACAACGGGTGGAAGCAGCCTGTGAAGGACATGACCAGGGTCGCCAAGGACTGCCAAAAATAGAGTAACATCAGCAGGGCGGCAGAGTTGTACGATTGTTGGGTTATTACAGGAAGATATCGCTGGCTGATCAGTGATCAGCCTGTTCATCACGGATTGAAGACGAGTGAACGGATGTGCGCTTGAACGAAGAAAAGAGTGAACAAACGAATGAAGAAGAGATGAGCAGTTCCTTAAGCTAGTCCTGAGGCAGCCCTCGAAATGTAGTGTTAGCGACTTCATTTTCTTAACCTCGGCATATGAGGGCTGGTGGCCCATGCTCTCCCTCGCCGTCTCATCTTCCCAACGACAGTGTACAGTCAGTGTACTCATTTTAGCTGAGTTGGCTGTACAGTCATGTACTCATAGCTGAGTTGGCTATGGCGTGCAGGTGGAGCAGAGATCTCGACACACATTTCTTTCCTGGAGGGGATTTGAACCCCCGACCTCTGGCTTCACAGTCCAGCACGCTAACCACTACACTACTGAGCACCCGAACGGCGAACCGAACAAATGAATGAAATAACAAATCAGCGAATGATTCAACGAACGAATGAATGAAATAATAAATCAGCGAATGATTCAACGAACTAATGAATGAAATAATAAATCAGCGAGTGATTCAACCAGCGAATGAGTGATGAACAATCGTAGGTTATAATTAACTTATAAACTCGGAATTGATTGGAAGGATGGAAGTTAACTGACGGAGCGAGGACCACTTGAAGGGAGATGGAGTGAGTGCATCAGGGTTGGGAGAATAATCAGGGCACGTGATGAATGGCTTTCCAACGCCTGGACGCTATCACTACTGTTACAGTAGATCTATGATGAAGGTCGACCGTAGACCATGCAGAGCAGTGAATGCGGAGTACATCGGCCTACGACTTTGAGGCAGAAGGACGCAAGATGGAGGAAAGGAGGAGAACCAATGAAGATGAAGAAGAAGGAAAGAAGGAAGGAAGAGGAAGAGAAGAAGAAGGAAGAAGAAGGAGGAGGAAGAGGAGGAAGGAGGAGGAGAAGAAAAGAAGAGGAAGAACAGGAAGAAGAGGTAGGAGGAAGAAAGAGGGAGAAAAAGGAAGAGAAAGAGGAGGAGGAAGGAGGAATAAGGAAGGATGAAGAGGAAGAAGGTGAAGAAAGGAGGACGAGGATGAAGGAGGAAGGAGGAGGAGGAGGAAGAAGAAAAAGGAAGGAAGAGGAAGAAGAAATGAGGAAGAAGGAGGAAGAAGAAGGAGTAAGGAGGTGGAAGAGGAGGAGGAAGGAGGGGAAGAAGGAAAGGAAGAAGATGTAAAGAGGAAGAAGGAAAGAGGAAAGAGGAGGAGGAAGGAGGAGATAGAAGAAAGAAAGAAGGGGAGTAGGAAGGAGGAAGAAGAAGAAAGGAGGAGAGGAGGCGGAAGTAAGGGAAATAGAAGAACGATGACGAAGAATATAATGACCTCCCTCTGGCACTCGGCTCCCTTCCTAGAACGCCTTGTCAGGCATTCCTCTCTCAACTTAAAATGGTCCTATTTGGCCGCGCTGGGGTTGGGAGCGGCTTTGAGTTGTTCCCTTGAAGAGGTGCTATACAAATTCAAGTAATGAATGAATGAATAATGAGGCAACAGAAGAGGACGAAATGGACATGGGCATAGAAAATAGGAAACGAGAAGATCGATATAGAAGGAGAATGGAGAGAAACAGAGAGAGGAAGAGGAGAGAGACAGGGACAGAGGTTAGAGAAATGACAGGAGACGGTAGAGATACAAGAGAGAGAAGGAGAGAGAGAGAGAGAGAGAGAGAGAGAGAGAGAGACAGAGACAGAGACAGACAGACAGACAGACAGACAGACAGAGACAGACAGACAGACAGAGAGACAGAGAGACAGAGAGACAGAGACAGAGACAGAGAGACAGACAGAGACAGACAGACAGAGAGAGAGAGAGAGAGAGAGAGAGAGAGAGAGAGAGAGGAGGCAACAGCCATCCATCCATCTACCATGTGCGGTAGAAACTGAGCGACTTACAACCGCTTATGAATGATCACAATAGGATGCACTGAGAGCGACGACGTCTCTTTCCCTATTCAGTGGAAGAGGCGCTGGCTCAATGCCACCGTCACGTGACTGCATCACGTGAAACATACAGCCATACAAAGACAGACAGGCAGACAGACAGACAGGTCTAGCAGGATTTTGGTTTAAGTAGGGTTAGATCTGATAAAGCCACACAATTGCTTTACCAAAGTTTGATGCCATATTTGTATGCCTTGTATGTCTATGAACAATTGAACATACACTATTTCTTTTATTCTACTTAATTAAATATCCATTACTGAAAGAAAGGAATTACATTAATTTGTGCCAAAGCTATCAAACCAATTACAATGTTGAGAATGGGAGCATAAATTCAAAGCCATGGACATAAGATCCAATTCCTCTTCGTGACAATCTGTACGAATGCATGTGGGTATATGTTTGTGTCACTCTGCTACAGTGTATGTATGTAGTAGCAAGACACTAACTCACTTTAATTACCTCACAAAAGCGCTGCACCTGTGACTATAAAACCGATCTACAGTAGTTCCGTTTCAAGACAGTTTGCAAATGTATGCGCCACAAAGTCAAAGGCAACAATATGTCCTGCGTTTATGTGATGGAAAACACTTTCAGAGACGCGATCCAATACGTGACAAGGCACGATGAGCTCCAGTTTATGTACGCAAGCGCGGCAACTACATATCTTCACGGACCGAAGAGCGCAACGATCACTAACCGAGCTGACTCTAAACTGGAACACGAAGCTCCTAATGTATGACGGGACAGCGCCGACAATTGAAGTACGTGCCAGCGTCATGGTCTTGAATGAAATGCTCTCCGGGACTGGAAGCATGTTTCTCGCATATATTCCGCTATATGCGAATATCCTGTATTGTTGACTACGATTGGAAACAGAGCAGTTAAAGACGTACTGGAGCTGACGTAACCTGAACTTTGACAGGTCGGCAAAAGGATAGAAATAGAATTACAATTATCCATACATATAACCCGTATACTGTGTAACTGGTAGAAACAGGATTTACCATGCAGTATTTACAAAGATGGTTCTTATACGGTCGGCCATTCATAGATTTCCCTCCAGATGCACACCCATGCTGCATGCAGTCGACGAAATGTCAATCCAATCAGAGGATCTCAACGCAATCAATTCCCCATCGACCAACAAAGCCTAACTCTGCGACTTTGCCGTATTTAGCCGCAGCTAATTAGAAGACACCCAGTTCTGTACTAGCACTGCAATGACCGTATAGAAGAGATACAGGAAGATGGATCATGGATAGCGTACACTGTACAGTTATACGTCATCAGCGTACATGCATACATACATATATAGATACATGCAAATACATACATATATACATACATGTATACATACATGTATGCATACATAATAAATACATACATCATTTACACTCGCATACATATCCAGTTACTTACTTACACAAATAAGCCTACATACATCTTACATACATGCACATGCGTACATTCATGCATAAATACATACACATACATGTATGTTTACATATAATTATATGAATATATACATATATCATTTGCATCTATACATTATTCTCTGCAGCAATTACACTCGTTATAATTTTGAGTTTTTGTTTTCGAACCTACCAGGCCAGCCTATAGTCCCAGATCTCATCAGAGCTGCCACTGGATCCTGCTTTGCGCTGCAGACGTAAGTCATGTTTTGTATCTGCCTGCAGGGGACTGCTTGTAATAAATGCGATGTTGATGGGCTACTGTTGCATAGGCCCATATATAATGACCGGTGTCAAATCTTGGACTTCAGGACTAAATATGCCCTGAGGTCTTTTCATATTATTGGGACCAATACAACACATCTTATCTAAACACGTCCCCAGAAACCTATCATGCTGAAAAGCAGTCCAAATACTGCTATATCAGAAACTGCGTGTCTCGAAAAATCGGATTTGGAGAATTGCGATTGTTCAATAAACAATGGATTCAAAAGTTATAAACGGCTTCGACTAAACTTTGGAGATGTGCTACGTATCATGTCTTTTTGAGGATTGCAAAGTTTCATCCATGACACGTCTTGCGAAATGACGTACTGAAAAAGTTACATAAAATTAATCGAAAGTTGGAGGCAAAGCAACATAGTCTCACTAATGTTCAATAGTGGTTTTACTATAGAGGTTCAAAAGCTATACTTATTTGCAGCCACTAATTTCTCGATCATACATAGGGGTTCCCTTCTATTGTGACGCTGGTGTCCGATCTCCACCAGTTCTAAAAGTGGTGGTGACAGTCGCCTCCACTTTTTGTCCCTGTGTTGAAATATTTTTGCGACATGACAGCGTTATTTTGGTTTGAAGCAAGTTTAAGCAACGTGAGTGTTGTCTCGCTCAATCGCGTAACAGTCTGCGCTCAGATTCAGAAACAATTCGTTAGTCAGGTTTCCAATGGACATGGTCGCAAAAGTTAGTTTTTTGTATTTAACATATAAAAGCATGCCCTAGAAATTATATATATTTCGATATATATATATATATATAAATACGCTCATGAGACTATTAACAGTATCGACCTGCGAGAGAGAGCGCTTCGACCGCAAAGTTGGAAATTTCTACACAACTGTGAGTTTAAAAAAGTCCTATTTCAATAGTGCATCCAGGATGGGAAACGTTGATATTGGCCTAGGCCCCTAGGGTATAAGTTGATGAGAAAGACACTCTAAATCGTTTAGATATCAGGTATCCAAATATATCTTACGTTGATCATATTCGCGGCTTGCAGAACATTAGGCTACATCGTATTTCCACGTTTGAAAATGTGATGCCAAGTTTTTGTCGGACTTCACAACAAGTAGAACACTGGCTTCATTTTATGAGGTGCTGAGTCAAAACAATTCGTTAGTCAGGTTCGGTCCCAGGTCGAGATCAACCGGTTTTCACTGTGCAATTGATCCAGCTGCTCTAGGGAAGACGTATTGTATAGTTCCGAAAATAGGCTTAACGCACATAAATTCCCCAGGCAAGGTTAACATCCATTGTAAACATTAACAAAGAAAGACAGACAGACAGACAGAAGGACGGATGGAGACACTAGACAGACAGAACCGAATTTACAGGGGACAGACAGATAGCGAAAAATACGAAACAACAACTTAACAACGGGACAACCTTGCCCTTAGAGCTGCAAAACATGGCAGCAAATTACCAACAGTGAAGTAAATTCGAACTCCGGAAGCCGAGTTGGATGGCGACTATATTACCGGTCTGGCATTGTCAAGGTAAATCCAATTGTATCCAGGAGTGGAGAGACGCGGACATCGAAAGGCGCTATATAAATGTATACGTGCAGCGAATCGAGGAGGCACTCCCAATAATTGCCTCTGCCTTTCAGCCATGATGATTGTTAGGGTCGTGACGACAGACGCGCCACCGTGTGACCGGTAAGCGAAAACGAAGGCGTTTGTTGGGTCATTAGCTAGTAGGAGAAAAGGAAGGGAAGGAGGAATGGAAGCGTAACAAGATTAGGAGGAGGAGGAAGACGAAGGATTCAGAGGAGGAGGAGTGGTTAGAGTGATAAGAAGAGGATATATGGAAAGGTAAATAGGAGGAGAAGTAGGAGTAGGTAGGAAGAGGAAAATGAATGGGAAGAGGAAGGGCAAGAGGCTTTGAAAGACGTCAAAGGCCCAATGTACTTACAGATACTTGTATTTGCGTGCAAGAAGAGCAACAAGAAACAATAAAAAAGGTACATGATGAGGATGGAATGAGGGAGGAGCAGGAGGAGGAGTAGCAAGAAGAAGCCAGGCCGACAGGAGGAAACAATAAAATGAAGCGGGGATGTACATGTATGAAATAGAAAAAGGGAGATGGAATAAAATGAAAGGATGAGGTGGAGGAGAAAGAAGAGGAGAAAGAGGAGGACCAGGAGGCAGATGAGGAGAAAGGAAGGCCATTAGGCTGACTACGTCGACGGCCTTGCTATCCAACTCAAGCACTTGAAAAGCATCGTTTGTGAGATAAAGTGATGGGTGGATGGAAGGACGGATGGATGAATAGATAGATGCACCGATTGATAAAGGACGGATGGATGAAAGTATAGATAGATGTACATGGATGGATAACGGATAGATGCATGAAGGTACAAGTAGATGTACGGATGGATAACGGATGGATGGATGAAAGTACAGATAGATGTACGGATGGATAACTGACGGATGGATGGAATGGTGCAAGGATGAAAAGATGGATGGCGGAAGTAATGATGGACGAACGGATGGACGGATGATGGAAGAACAGACGGAAACTTCACCGGATCAAATGTCCCCTGGACAAAATGTCCTGGATTAAATGACCTATTGACAACAAATATCAGGATAAATGTCCCGGAGAGGTCCCACATTTAAATTATGGGACCGGATAGAATGTCCCCAGATGACAACGTAAATAAATTAAAGCCCTAAATACTGAAGTTGATAGAATATAGATACTTGGATTAAATATGGTCAGGAAATAACAGTTTTTCGCAGTATATTAACAGATGTTGGCGAATATACTCGCCAAGTAAACACGACTATTGTTGAGGCGGATATGAAACTTGTAACTTACGAGACGGATTACTGATCGGGCATTCACGCAATCAAAGTCTCCAATTAATCTCCTGTCATGGAAATCGCGAGAGTTGATCATCTCCTTTTATCGTCATCGTCTGGAAAACAGACGACGGGAAGAGCAACAAATAAGACTCCTTATTGTCTGACTCTTCTTCTTATTTTCTTTCTGGCCACAGGCTCATCATTCATTAGTGTCGATCACACGTCTCAAAAGGCACAAGACAGATGGGCCCTATCTCATCAACAGTATTCATTACATAGCAGAAAGAGTGATGGACAAAATCCAGAGCAGTGGAACAGGAATTGCAGTCTAAGCCAACAGGATCAACAACCCGAATTCTGCGGATGACATGGACCTGATCGAATGACAAAATTAATAAAAGCAATAAGAAAACTTACAGGAAAATGTTGACACCCTCAACAGAGAAGCGAATGCTGTAGGACTAACAATTAACATCACTCGCACCAAAATATTATTGGACACAAGTATTATAATCAATTTCTTCGAGTTAAAAAAGTGTTTTGATAATTTTTGCAGCCGACGTCGATCGTGAATTTCTCTACCGATATTCTCATTGGTTTGTTAATGGAACGTTCAAGGTATTTTTAAGTGGGTTTAATCAGCTGTTGATGTTATACTTGGCTGATCGAGTCAAATAATCTTGTATGTCGTGTGTGTGTGTGTGTGTGTGTGTGTGTGTCGTGTGTGTATTGTGTGACTGTGTGTGTGTTGTGTGTGTGTGTGTGTGTGTGTGTGTGTGTGTGTGTGTGTGTCATGTGTTTGTTGTGTGTGTGTGTGTGTGTGTGTGTGTGTGTGTGTGTGTGTGTGTGTGTGTGTGTGTGTGTGTGTGTGTGTGTAGGCCTACGCTTGAAAACCAGGAAACTCAGAATATGTTTATCGCCGATTTGTGAACTTTTAGCCACATTTACTCAGATCAAAGATTGCGCACAGTTTAAAAAGAATTTGAAGTGGCAGCCGTGAAAGCATTTCAGCAAGAGTTTCCAAGCATCTCTATCATAGGATGCTTCTTGCACTTCGGACGGACTTTGGATTCGGATACGGTTACAAGCTGAAGGCTTGTAAGAAAGATGAGAAGTCACCCGGAATTTGCATCTGTATTGCAATATAGTGTGTAGACCCACTTTGGGAACAACAAGAGAGAGATTGCTTTCTGTCTGCTGTTCGGAACGTTTGAGTGAAATAAAGCATCTCTGTAACATCGTGTTCGTCTCTGTAATCGGTCAACAACCGCACAAGATCCGGGCGACCGCGCAACGACACACATCTATAGTTAAGCAGTTATTTGTGCTTTCATTCTAACCTGTAGATAACGCAATGCCAGCCAACAAAACCTCATGCATGGAATTAGACCAGTCTACTTTGACCTTTACCATATTATCTACTCTGAAGATCGCTTCATCGGACGAAATGGAAGAACTGTTATTGATTCTCCTTAAATTGCAATTCTATAGTGTCAAGCCAATATGAGCTCGTATTGAATTTCCTGTGTGGAAGCAATAACGCAGTGGAAGGATGACAAATCGGTTTAAAAACGCTATTGGTTGGAATCGGACATCGAACAACTGCTGCTCTCGCTATTAAAGCTGCAAAATGAACAGCCGAACATAAAAATAGTTGCGTGTAGGCAGAAATCGGCCAACGTCAGGCCAAAAAACGAAGGATTAGCCTAAGTGCAAGCGAATGGACAATGCACTCGTTGAACTTGATCGTGACTATAGCAACCACGATATGCCGCAGTATCTAAGTCAGAAATTGCACGCAATTTTAAACATTAATTTTGCTTAAATCTGATATTAATGTTTGAAAATGAAATTGCATATTTCATTGTGATCAATCATTCGCGTCAAAATTGACTCTTATTGCTCATCATCACGGAGCATATGTCCTTGGGACACTTTTATGCGGGACGTAATATCCGGGAATCGAAGAGACATTAAACGTCGAGTCATTTAATCCTTGAAGAGACAGAAGAAAAGGCGATGAAAGAAAAACGGATGGATAGATTGAAGCCTGTAAACGCCCAACAATGATTATGTTCCTTCACAATGCTTTGCTTGCAACAGCTTTTCTACCTGTCCTGTCGTCTGTCTGCCTGCCTGTTTGACTATGCACCTGTCTGCTCGCTTTCCATCCCATCTGTCTAACTGCCTACCTCCCGTCTGGCTATGTCTGCATGCCTATCTGCCTCCTAATAGCATGTTCTCTTATCTAGCCTATACCTGCCTGCCATACTGTGTTCCCTTATTCCCTTTTACCTGTCATTTCACCTACCCTTGTACCTGCCCTTGTGCCTGTCTGCCTTTGTGTCTTCGTGCCCTTGAGCCTGTCTGCCTTCGTACCCTTCTGCCTGCCATTTTGCCTATCCTTGTGCCTTTGTGTCTTCGTGCTCTTGAGCCTCCCTTGTTGCCCTTCTGCCTACCAGCTTGCTTAACTGACCTTGGAGAGATTTAATCTACGCAGCTGTGGGTTGTAAAAAATTACGATCGTGTTATTTGTCATAAAGATGCGTAAAGCAATTTGCTCTCAGCGCAGCCAATGTGTCAACGTTGACAGCCATGTCTTAACTGCGTCGTTTGACCTTTTTCCAAACAGCTAACATTTACTCGCTCTTCGAGTAACATTATTATGTTGCTGAAACCTCGTCCTAACAAAGAGGGAGAGAGATCGGGTAAACAGAGGCGTCCCAGCAATACCAAACATTGTAATTGCAATTGTAAATAGTAACCTCTTTCGTGCCAGTGTCTAATGCCCAAGGCATCAACGGATGGCGCACCAAACGAAGCAGTAATCAGATCAATATGCAGAAGATCGATCCGTAAGACATCAATCAAACGTCCAAAGACCACATGTATAAATTGATTAAAAACGGAATAGTCGATTGTGGCTTAAATTTGGGTTGAAATGAACATTTGGGATGAAATTTTTCCGCGCAACTGTATATCTGTGGAATCATCATATATAATCGTTTATTGAGCTCATAGCTGACATACCGCAACCATTTACAAAGAACACAACAGGTGGCAAGACGTTTTGGGTTTCTTACGTGGACTTCGTAGATTGGATTTCCATCACTTAGTTAAGGCCTACGTTTGGCGTTTAGAGTTCTTTCGCATAACAATTCCTTAAAGAAAATTTATTATGCTATTTCAATTAGCATTTTGTTCGCTATTCCGAACTTGGCGTTTTCTACAACTACTAGTCGACAATAGTTTCGAGCGCTTTTGTGTTCCCGATATTGCAAGTGCAGAATTGTTAGCTTCTGTCGGGTCTAATGAAGCGCTAAGATATAGCGAAAACGTGCGCTGAAAGGAAAGTTATTGCAACTCTTGAGCAGAACTCAAACGGAGAGACAGACAGACAAGAGTACGGACACATACATGCTTGCGGCTTGTGGGCTTCCATGGGAAGCGTCGGTCAAAACATCCTGTGAAAAAGCGAGAATAATTCTTCTTTATTCTGTTCTGTGGTCAAAACACGTCAAAACCTTGATTAGCGAACTACTTCTCCCCTTGTTGTCGCTAAATAAACGTAAGAGGCGAATCGGGACGGGAGGATGAAACGGCGAGGAGGAAGAGGTGGAAGAGCAGGGAGACGAACAAGAGGAGAGAAGAATGAGGAGAAATAAGAGAAAAAAGAAGGATCGAAGGATTTCACAAGGAAGAAGATGAATAAGAGAAGAGAGGACGATTTTGGAAGGAAAGAATAAACAGGATGCATGCATGTATGTATATATATGTATGTATGTGCATATATATGTATATATATATGTATGTATATATATATGTATGTATGTGATATGTATGTATGTATATAATACACTTGTATGTACATATACATTATATATATGTATGTTTATATATATATGACTGTATGTATCTGAACATTTATATATCCCTTTGTAAGAACCAACCTCACAAAGGAGGCATGCAGATAAAGAAGAGATGGAGAAGTAAAAGGAAGAGGAAGGAAGAGACGAAAAACCTGGAAGAACAAGAAATAGGAACAGGGAGAAGAGGGAGGAAGATGCAGAATACAAGGGAAAGGGGAAACAGGGATGAATGAAAAGCAACTGTTGGAGGAAGAGGAGAAAGAGAAAAGGCAGAGGGGAAGAAAAACGAGAAGGAGGAAGAGGTGGAGAAATTATTAACAAGATATAAAGGAGCAGGGCCAAGAGGAGGAACAAGAGAAGAAGACTATGGGCAGATTCAGACGAAGGCAACCAGGAAGAAGAGGAACAAAAGGAAGATATGATGAAATTGGGGAAGAGGAAGAGGGAGATTGAGTCAATGGGAAGGACCGGATCGATAGAAATAAGGATTCCGCATGGAGTAGTTACTTCTGATTCTGATGAAGAAAACAAGGTCGTGGAAATGGGCCGAGTTTATACGCATAATGGTCAATGAGAGGGTCACAAACAGTGTGGTTTCCCGTCGTTCTGTGGCGTCTGCAGGCAATAAGGAGGGAGCAAAGACAGAGATGGAAGAGACGGGAAGAAAAAGAGGGAGAGAAGAGAAGAAAGTGGTCGCACGCAGTTCATTAGATGTCTTCGATGCTTTCATTAATTTTTAATGCTGCTGGATTTAGCCATGGCTTTTAGTTCGTTGGTCTAAATGAGAAGAAAGTGTGTCGAACACAGGGGTGAACTGGTCAAGATGTGCGAAGGACAGAAAAAGGGAGAGGTGAGTGGAGAAAAGCTATGAAATAATGAAGAGGGCCTATACCGTACCAATTGTTTTCTGCGTCATACACTCTTGAAATGTACTTCAGTTGCATATATGTTGCACTGTTGCACTTCATTCTGCTCAAGAAACGTTTTAGTCAACCCTAAGTCACATTCGTTTAGATGGTTAGTAGGCATCGCATGCAGCGCTTTTGAGAATTGTTACATGTAGTAGGGGAAGGGCTTCTAATATGGACCCCCTAAGAAACTTTTACTATTTCATAGCACAGAAGCAATTGAACGTGTAGTTTATTTATTCCATGCATTACTTGGCATGAGTTGTTGCCAAATATGAAGGAATGATTCCTTAATCTGTGCAAATAAATTTTTAACGAATACATTTTTCAAAATACGGAAAGTGCTACATATTACACGACCGGGTGTGTAATATGAGCCACCATTTTAAAGATGGAATTGCAATGTTTCCGTGCCGCAGACTAATATTAAAACAGTAAAAAACGATTTCCTAAGATTAAATTTACTAGGATAACCATTAAGAAACAATTTGGCCTATGCCTAATGTAAACAACACTGAGAACCGGTTACATGGAAAAAATAGCCATAATGGCCTATTTCTACTGTCTCATTCCATAAAGATATGGCCCATATTACACATTCGATCACAGGACCATATTACAGAAATGGTATGCTTCGGGGAAATCTGTTATAGCTTGATCGACGAATGTATTATAGATCAACAAAGTTGTGTTTTTATATAATAAAGAAATTGTCTATCTTCTGAAACATCAGGCCATACCATAGATGAAATCCTAAACTATATAACACTTGTTGAAGTTCAACAAGTCTTATAAGCAACATGTATCAAAACATAAACATTGATGCTTTTCGGGCAGAAGTTATTAGTAAAGGCACACATCCAGAACAGGAAGTTGAAATCAGTATACGGATGGTTTCCCACTGTAAGAGCTCTCCGCAGACATGATAGGTGGGAAATACAGTCGAGGCCCATATTACACAGTGGCCCATATTACAAGCCTTTCCCCGTAGTATGTAATACACATTGACACATACGTACATTACATGCAATCATACGGACGTCGGCACATACATACATACATACATACATACATACATACATACATACATACATACATACATACATACATACATACATACATACATACATACATTACATATAATACATGTTACATGAAATACATTATTACGCACGTACATACATCATACATTTTGTACATACATACATGCATGCATACATACATACATATTTACTTACTTACTTACTTACGTACACACGTACACACATTCCTATATATTCATTCATTCATAAGGCTATACAAAGATACTTACTTATGTTACATACACACATGATAGTATACACATATGGACACGTGCACTCATATACATGCGTTGTCTCCCCTCGTGCTTAAGAACCCTTAAGTGACCTTCTTATCCACAGTCGAGTTTAGCTGCCACTTGGACAAAACTCATTATTTAACAATTCTCCGTGATCAAATAATTTTCCTATTCATTCAACGATGACAGGTATACGAGGATGAGTGTAGAGCTGAGCGCCTTTGATTAGTTCTCCTGAAGTAGGGCTACATAAAAGCCCAATTGCAGCTGCAATTAGAAGATTACAGTTTCCTGAGGAAACTGTAATCTTTCAATAATATTGCAACTGTCAACACGAATGGTCGTATCAACGTGCGTGCGAAACGCTGCTATTGGAAAGATTTTTCCAGCTGTCCGAGCACTGATAATTAATTAGCCGAGGAATTTTTAACTTGTCGTTCTTGTCGAACTCTGATAGCAATATGTACTAATAATCATATTCTTTATTAATTCAAACCGACAAACGCAGTATGATTACAATTAAGTATGAACGGATGATCGCTGTTATTACAGGAGTCGAATTTAACTGTATACGGTAGACGTCTGCAAGGCATACCCATCACGTCCTACATCTCATTTTACCAACACGCCATCTCGCGAATGATAGGCTGAGTGGACCTGCTGGAGGGTCCATCGGAAGAAGACGATGATGTCCTCCTCTTGTTCCTCCTCCTCCTTTATATCTGGATAATTTTTATTCCAGGGAATCAAAATGAGTCGGACGTCGGCAAATTACAATTTTAGGAACACAGCAAAATATGATCAGTAGTCGTTTTTTGCTCATTTTCAGAGTTTAATGGAAATGGGCAAAAGATATGTTTTTACATTTCTTATATCTCACATTTGATGGAAATTCATTATTTCAATGTGTATTTTCAGGATTTTGTCAACTGGGTACTGTTATAGTTTTCATGATTTCATAGCATATTACCAAGTTTCAAAGAGAAGATTTCGTCAATGTCATCCATAATGCTAGTGTTGTTCATGGACTCTGGGGTTGGAACTGCAAACACTGTAATGATAGTGTTGCTAATGCTGACCTTAATAGTAGGCCTAAATGGTAAATTCTTGTTAAATTTTCTTTAATTTTTCGTCGATAATAGACGAGCAACGGTAAGTTATTGAAGCGGTAGACGCTAAACGATCGACGATAAAGATTGACGGTAAATGATTGATTGACTGTAGACAAACAGGGTAGAGTAGACGGCAGATGGTAGACGTTTGACTGTAGACGTACAGTATAACGGCAAATGATAAAGGTAGATGGTAGACGATAAACGGCTAACGGGTACACCCATGGACGGTAGAGTTTAGCAGATAGTGGTCACCGGTTCACATTCGGTGAAAAGTCAGTTCACAAAAAGATTTAACAGTATACGGTAAACTGAGTATAATAGATTTTTGATAAGCCCGTTATTCGCCTGGCTACCTGAAGGCTTTCCTTTTCGATGCTTTCGGAACACAAGCCTTCCGGGCTCCCACCCAAGTTCAGGTCTTGGCGCCAACGCTGGTTCTGTGTGGTGAACCAAACGGATCGATTAGCAAACTGCCTTCGACCGAAGACCGACTAATCTTACGTGAACGTAGAGGTCCGCATTTCTACAGACAGGCAGATAGATATGCGGACAGAGAGACAGAGAGAGAGAGCTATTTGAGAGAGAGAGAGTCAGAGAGAGAGAGGAGATTTTTCCGCCTACACACAATCAAATATAGACTTACAGGCAGAATTCATAATTTTAGAGATGAATCAAGAGAGTTTGTTTGAGTACCCAAAAAGAAATTGTTTTTTGATGTTAATTAATTTATCTCGTGCACTCATTATGCATTGAAATTATAAAATAAAAAGCATATCTATTGTATAAGAGCAAGAAGGTTAAAGACACACAGAGAAACAGTGATAGCTGAAGAGCCAGAGATATACATAGAAGCATAAAAAGATATAGACAGATACAGTAAGAAAGAGACAAACAAGATTTTTGACAATGGCAACAAGACGCGAGACAGGCAGAGAGGATTTCTAGAGAGACAGCTTTCGACACACAGACAGAGAGAGCCAGAGAGAGATACAGAGAGAGACAGAGAGATAGAGACAGAGACAGAGAACAGAGACAGAGACAGAGACAGACAGAGACAGACCCAGTAGAGACAGGCAGAGAGAGACAGAGAGATGCCGAGAGCGAGCTAATCGGAGTGACCGCTGGTTATTCATTCGTATCTCATCCGCCTTCAGCCTCTGACTCTGCAGCCATTCATCTCAGCGCTAGGCCTAACTACTCTTCGTAATGCAACCGCCGTAAGATTCCCCCCCCTCTTGGCCTCTCTGTCCAGCAGATCCAGGTAGGCCATCTTATGTGGAAATTACCCGATTAGACCGCATTAGTGGCACGGCATTACCACCAGCAGCAGCAGCAGCTGAACCATCTGCCTACGGCTGTGTGTCTAAATTATTCAGTCTCCAATGAAGCCATAATGTTAATCTGACCCGGAATTTTGTTGACATTAGATCTGGTCTTAATTCGCTGCAATGCCATCAATCTCGTCATCGAAGCTTCGTCCTGGCAGAACAGAATACTCGCTTGGCCTTGGGCTAATCGGAAGCGTCGATAGTGCCATACCCTTCCCCTCCTTTCTCTTCCCTTCCTTTTCCTCTCCTTTCCTCCCGGTCTCTTTCATTCAATTCCATTCCCATCCCATGGAATCTCTTCCCTTACTTCATCCTTCCTTCCCTTCCATGCCCTTCTCTTCCCACCCATCCCCTATCTTACCCTCTCTTCCTTTCCTTCACCATACCTTTCTTTCCATTCCATTCCCTTCTCTTTCTTTTCCTTCCTTTTCCTTCCTTTTCCTTCCATTCCATTTCATTCCCTTTCCACCTCATTCAATCCCTTCCCTTCCGTTCCATTTTCCCCTTCTCTTGCATTCCCTTCTCTTGCATTCCCATATCTTACATTCCATTCCCTTCCCTACTCGCTCCTTCTCTTTCCTTCCCTTACCTTCCCATACCTTACCTTACCCAGCTTTCTTTTTTCTTGTCCATTTTTGACTTTTTCCTCCTCGCTCTTGATTCGCCGTCTCTTCATGTTTTCCCCCTCTAGTATATTTCCTTCTCTTCTCGTCTCTTCTAATTTCTCTTCTTCATCGTCCTGTTCGAAATTCCCTCTCTGTTCCGTTCTCTTCTTAAAATGCCAAGCAATAGCTAAGCACGCGAAGAATCGCGACAACAGAGGGGGCGCTAATCGAAATGTCAATGGTCCTTCCGTCCGTCTTGTCTGAGATCGACCGAATTAGAGCCGCAGCAGAGGAAGACACGTTGATCGATCACAATTCGTCCGTCGTCTGACTCCAGTTACATCAGTTCTGATCAATCAAACGCCAACAGGTATTTGTCGGAAGGAGGCAGAGTCATTACGAATGCCTTCTAATGAGGCACGTCGTCGTAATTTGCTAGACCACCGCGGCCAGTGAAGTGGCGCCCGTGGGCCATTCCGAGTGCCTTCCTGGGAAGGAGAGGAATGCATCCTCGTCAGAGACGCAAACAATTCGTCTGGTCTGCTGCGTATAGTTAGATAACTTTTTAACAGGAACCGGATGGAAATTGAGGACTTTGGAATTCTTTTAAATCCCTCAATTGTTCACTGTCTGTGTGTCGATTCGTATTTCTGTTACTTACCATTACTTACCTTGCTTCATCGTGTCTCAGCCTACCATACTCTAGGTGATCATACTCGCGCCTTACCTTATCTTTTACCTCTCCTTAGCCTATCTTAGCTTTCTTTACCACACACTACGTCAGTGACCTTATTCTACTGCCTGATTTTGCCTTAAACTACCTTACTAGGCACTATCGTGAATTACTTTCTGTTATCTTAACTTCTTACATCCTTCTATATTATATCCTGTCTGACCCTATCTTATCGCATCTTAAACTACATTATTAGGCATTAACATGAATTACTTTCTCTTACGTTACTTGCATTAACTTACTCTCTGCTTCTATTATACTCTATCGTGTCTTACCCTATCTTACTCCATCTTAAAAACTACCTCACTAGGCATCATCATGAATTACTTTCTTTTGCCTTAACTTACTCCATCCTTCTATAACTCTATCGTGATTTACTTTAACTTGCCATATCTGTCCCTATCTTACCTTACCTTGCATTGCATTGCCTCACCGCTTCTGGTTCGCTGCGAGTTAGGCTGCTTGTTCGTATGTGCGTCTGAGCGCGTTTGTAGTCTTTGTGCGTGGGTGGAAAATATTAAATTTTATTGTTCGAATGGTTTGCCATTACCAGTTCTACGTGTACGATATTGTCTTCCGGATAAAGAGAACAAATGGGCCACTCAACCTCTGCAGTCAGTCGCCAGAATTCGACGAAACGTCTTAGGAAGCGCACAAATATCAGCCACGCTGCTGTGGCAAAGTCACTCCTGTCACAGTCCTGCGCCGTCTACTGGTCCCGGTTGGCTGCTGGCACGGAAACGCTAAATCACAGGGCTGCAGCAGCGCTGCCCTATACTCTGGTACCTGCCTCGCTGTTTCAACAGCGTCTGCCTGTCATCGGTCGCTACATTGAACCAATGCAGTGCCATCAGATGCCATGCAGGGCGGATTAGAACGGCAGCCAAGACATACTGAAATTGACATCGCCTGTGAAGTTAGACTACAGTCGACGCTTGGGTGTGAAGCTAGACCAGAATCGACACTTGAGTTTGGTTCTTAAATTTAGCTGGTGGAATGTAACTAGAATCTTTACGCTTAGGTCTGAGGTTAGACTGGTTTTACAATTTCGCCTGAGTAGCCAGATTGTAAGCGAAATTTCCCGGTGAATGTACATTGAAACTGATTTTGCCAGATTGCAAGTGACATCTCCCGGTGAATTTAAGTTGAAACTGATTTTGTTAGGCTGCTTTATAGATTTCCCATCGGAAATTTCAGACCAGAATTGACATTGAGCTGTAACATGAAGCTGGTTCTGACATTTGGATGTGAAGCCAGAATAGAATTGACATTTGCTGTGAAGTCAGACTGAAATTGACCTTCCGATTTTAAGTCAGATTAGGATCAAACGTCGGCCATGTTCAAGTCCGGAAGTTACCGACAGACAACGTTAGCGCCCATTGATCCGTGGACAGAAACGGAAGACCAGTGGAGCGGAACGAGTGTCCAGTGGGCCGAAACGGGATTATGGAACCACAGCTATACCCTTCTGTTCACCACTTCGCAGAACGCGTCTCGAACTGTCGTCCCTTCAAGTACGAGCAAGGTAAGAATTTACCCTATGCACCCTATAAAGATAAAAGCAAAATTACGTAACTACCATTACGCATTTGTTTAGCGCCACTATATAATTACCAACCAGCAATCGACGGCGCAGAGCAATTGTGGGTAAAGAACCCTACACAGGGTTGAATCGAGTTGTCATTTAGAAGTCAACGCTGTATAGCAGCCATTAACTTGGACTGATTGTTGCTAAATTCCTACAATTATACAGGAAAAAGCCATAAGAGGAAAATTCTGATTGCAAAGGTCCATCCATTCTACCCCATTCTTCGCAATCGGCCTCCCAAGCGATATATTTTCAAACAGCTACGTTCATTATGCCCATAGAGGGTCAACATTGTGGCCCGCTAGGGGTACAACTGAGCCCAATAATTGTGACTGTCAGTACTGGCCCTCATGACCATCTAGTGACCGGGTTTGAGCGAGGACTGCAAGTTGAGACTTGAAAGTTCCTGGGCAGCTTATACTGTTTAACTGTAACATGTCCATTAATGTACAGCAATAACAGTTTAGCTAGTGACGATAGCTATTAGAATTCGGTCATATTTAGCACATCTTCATCGTTTGCTCTTTTCCTTGGATCATCGGCGAGGGAGCCAGTGCAGGACCGGAGGAAATAACCTTTTATAGGAACCATGTGCAATGTCCCTCTCAAATTACGAAGGACCTTTAAACAGTTGTAAAAACAAAATGATTATGATAGCATAGACATGTATTACGGGCCCTACATGTATGTGTTGCACTATGAGCCGAGAAATTATTGCATTGTATTGTATTTGATAATTTATAAAGCGCTTCTCATAGCATAAGCCTTTCAGAAGCGATCCCAGTGCGAGGTACTCCGAGAGAAAAGGAAGGTTTTAAGGCTAGAGAAAGAGGTAGAGATGTTACCAGAGAGGATTGTAGAGCGTAGAGAAGGAAGAAGTCCATTCCATAGAGAGGGACCTATGCAGACAAAGATCTGGATTGAGCCATCCTAAAACGGGGAACGAAAAGGTCAAGCCGCTTAGACGATCTGAGATCTGAGATTGCAGCTTTAGATGCTTCTCAGATAACATAAAATAACCATTAAGTAATAACGATGTAAGCTTAAATCTAAACATTTTATAGCCATGTATACGGGCTCTGTGTGTTGCACTACGAGCCGGGGGAAAGATTACAGCTTTAGATGCTTATAAGATGCCATAAAAATAACGATTAAGCAGTAATGATGTAGGCTAAGCTTAAATCTAAACATTTCATGTTATGTGCACTGTTGTGCAGCACAGAAATATAGCTTTCCGTTACAGCGTTTCAGAATCATTAACAATTCCATCATGTAATCGAATTCGACAGTTTGCAAATGCATACAATTTTAAGCGCTTGACATAGGCTAATGATGCTCTACGAGCTTAAATGTTAGCGAATAACTGCAAAACTTTAAATTCTAATGCCCACGCTGATAGTGGTCAGCCATTTCAAATACACTGTTAACGTTGACTCTTCCTGGTGTGCTGAATAATTGTTTTGGCTGTGCGAAGACTGGAACAGCGCAGAAGACACTTAGGATAACGATTATGTTTCGGAGAGAGGTGTCGAGTTTTGCACCCTTAAGCTATCAATCAACTGAGGTGGTGATAGATACATCTTCCTCAGACACCGGCTGCTGCGAATTTATTGTGTTCTATTTCAGTAGCCGTCGTTCCTTAAAAAGTCAACACTGCAGCAAGCCTATTTTCACGGAGCTTTCTCGATCATTGCACACGTTTCGTCGTTGCATCATTCATCATCAGATCTAGTGACATAAGTCGTTATATATTTTCATCAAATATTCGTTTATTAGAAATAAGTTCAAGTTGACACAACCGCAACTTAAAACAGTTAATAATAATATGGTAGAGTTCGGCTGATTCTGGACGACAAGCCAGTGGGACATGATTGTCAATCCCGCCCAGGAGTTAGATCTACTCAATAATTTACTGAAATAACTTGTAACTACTTCCTATTATGTAATTAATTCAAACTTAATATTATCATGACATTACCTGTCTGGACAAGTGGACCATTATATGTAAATAATGTTTCACAATCCTAATTGGTTGTTGGCTTAATTCATTCTGATATAGGGGCCTTGTCTAGCGCGACTTAGGTTTTCTTAAAGGTCTCCTTTTGAACCACTACTCCAGTTTATATTTTTCCTAAAGAATGCATTATGCTAGCATTTCAATTGTTTTTTTCCTTTTTGTTCTGTGCAATTTTCCGTTGTTATTGTCTGTACTAAAACTGGACTCATGGATCAATAAACGACAATTGATTGATTGATTGATTGATTGTGTGATTGATTGGGTGATTGATTCTGTGATTTAGCCGGTTGACTTCGGAAATTCTGTGATAAATAATCTGCGGGAATACTTAACCCTATCTGACAGCCGAATCAGAGATAGCAAATGTCCTCAGCATCTTCTTCTTCGCCGTCATAGTCATCATCATTAGCAGCAGCAGCTGCATCAGTTTCTGACTCCAGCCATTTGGCGGCGATGGTTACGAATAACTGAACTCCATTATTTCTAGCATTAGTCAAGTCCAGATCTGTTCTCATATTTAAGTCCAAGTCTTATTTTGTCTTTGGTATATATATTGTCTATCCAGCGCAGTCTTGGTCTGCCTTTGTTGTATCAAAGTGCTTGAAGGCCAAGTAGAAATAGTGAGTTTGGATCCCTTTTTGAAGGGAGGAGTGAATTTCAGCTACGGTCGACACGCTGAAGATTCCAGTAACACAGCATCCCTGTGGTTAGTCATATCGGGAACTATACTCCAATATGTAGTTAGATGACTTTGCATAATCGGCTACCACTGAACTCGCCATTCTTCGAGCTGTATACCATCACTACACCAGGCGCCTCACAGACTGCCCCACACGCTAGCTTCGATCTTGCTATTAAGGGTGGATTTATTTAATTTTATGGGTGCGCTGGTCTTGATTCTTCTAGCTAAGATTAGATTTATTTATGTAACATGTTGCGTATGTGACAACATGTCTCTATGAATAAACGAATATTGATTGACGAAGAGAGTGTGGCAGTCGATTCCATTCCTTGGGGGCAGAAATGCATGGAATGCACGCGAGCCCACAACCGTTCTGCATCGTTGCTCAGCTAACAGACCCGTACTTGATGATCGCCGGTAACGAGGAGGGATGCATACAGAGCCCTGAGTGGGATTCGACCAACTGACTGCTTTCCTCTGAGTCATCGCTAAATGACTCTCTTCGGCAGTATTTTTAAAGAATTCTTAAGAGCTATCTTTTGTCATTGTTTAAAAGTTCTGTAGTCTTGAAATATTAGTTTTATCGCCAAACATAACTCTTACCTATCAGAACAACTTGCACGACCAGAAGATGTTCAATGACCTCTGTGGCCATGATGACTCTTCTCTTTTCCTATAAAGAATGTTAAGTACTCTCTCCGTCCTCGTTGACATAACCGTGAGATCCAACATGCTGATGCATTAACCCAATGTGGCTTTATTACGCTAATGTCATTCAATTGATTTTATTGCTGATCTTTCTTCTTACTGTAACCTTACTCTCACAGATCCATAGATGTCTGTTCTGTTTTATTCTATATCATGATGTTTTTGTTAGTTTTGTGATTTCTGTGATTTTGTGATTTAATACTCTTTGATTGTTCTTATCCGATGTTCCCGCAGTGCGTTTGCAGGCGGTTCAATGATAAAGCACGTACTTACTTACTTTTACTTATGCAGAGTTCCGACTAATATGAATTTCAAGATGGCCGATCCCAACCGGGATAGTTTATAACTCCACAGATAATACTACCATAACTGAAATGGGAGATACTATTACCATTATTACTAATAATTATGCCTTATGGATTGCTATGTCAGCGTTATAGAATTCATTCGAATAGATCACTAGATTATTTTCTATAGAGACATCCCAACAAGTATGAATTAATGCGTTACTTAAACTGCTTTTACCTGCGCGAGTAACTCAAGTGGCGTCTTGTTTTAGATCAGTCATAGCTATGCTTTAACGGCTTTTTGAGTTTCGTTGAAAGCTCAGCCTTTACAAAATGGCATAGGCCACCATAAATCGTATACACGCATAAGAGCAGGTCCGTTGTAAGCTCCTATTTTACAAAATGGCATATAAAATACATAGGCCTACATGCATAAACACAGGTTACTTAAAGCTATTATTTTTCAAAATGGCATACAAAAAGCATACACACATAAAAACAGACACCGGCATATAGAGAGATATAAAGAGGCACTTACAGAGAGAGACAGACAGACATACAGAAACAGAAAGAGACAGATGAAGAGATTAAGAAGGTTCTTGCTGCATCCAATAAACGGGGCTTAGGCTAATAAAACGCTGGAACCAAGTGCTTTTGACGTTTGTTTTCTCCTTATATATCTGTCCATCAATCTCTGTGCCCTAGCCTTTGTCAAGCCCAGACATAGACCTATATATATACATATATATATATATATATATATATATATATATATATATCTGCGTCTATGCACGTGTCTCTGTTTGATTTATGTCGGTGTCCGTGTCTATGCCTGTGTTTATTACGTAGGGTTCTGCTTGAGTCTCAGTCTACGGTACTTTCTGCGATTCATTGTCTTTTGTGCCTTTGTCGGCGTGCACGTGTTGTCTCCAGTATGTATCTCTTTTGCTTTTGTGTCTCTTTGTGGAGACACGACACTGCACCTCTTTCTCTATGCTGCTTCTGTGTTTATCTCTCTCCGTGTAACTGTGTCTGTCTGTCTTTTCCGTTGTCTCTCTGTCACCGTTCCTGTCCTGTTAAAATGATGTTCTGTCTTGTTCTACTGTCAGTAACAAATGCACCAATTTTTCGACGGTCGCTTCCCATAATTATTGGATCGCCTAACACGCTATCATATTTCATCCGCACGGCACAAAACAACTGTGCATGTAAATTGCTTCTTTCCAACCGAGTATTTCCCATAGGATAACCCACCCTCCATCCTTTTGAAAACTACCCTACTCCCAGATGACACCCTAAATTTTCAGCACTCGGCTGCTCTATTGAGGACTGTTCACGGAGGTACAAAGGTCGTGTAAACAGCCAGGATACGAGCCATTACGGAGCTCTAATTCGAAATCTACTTTATGTATTCGGTGGATGCGGCGACGACTGAAGTTTATGAAAAGTAATCGTTCTGTTCACCGTCACAAATAACAGGCAAAATAACATGTATATTTCATCTAGCAACTAATAGCATATATTTCGCTCAGCAACAAATAACAGCAAGATAGCGCAGCAAGATAGATTTTTATTACCAATAAATGCTGACTGACTTGTAAAGCGTTCCAAAACAGGCTTACGAACAGCGACTGGCAGTCTCTTGGTTGATGATTGAACGCATATCTCCCTCAACAACAAAACATGTATGTGCAGAAGCGAAATTTATGAAGAAATTATCTTTGGTGGCAGTTTATCTGGGTAAGTGAGAGGGAGATCAATGGGCAAAAGTTTAGAGAGAATGTGCCTTCATGGTAGATATTCTGAACCAGTGGAGGGAAAGTCCCTCTGCCGCGTTGCCTATACAAATACATTCCCTTGTTACATTTCCGACAGTAACGAGACTGAAGCGTCTATTGAAAGCGAATCGCATATCAACCTTTCAATTCACGACAACTGACTGACATCATTGGAACATTTTCATTTCAAGATCAGATGTATGCAGAACGCATCGTTTGCATTTCGTCCATTGAGAATGTACAAAAGCCACCATCGCCATTCTCAAATGTCAATCATCTGGTGTCTCGCGGACCTTTCCAGTCGATAGGGAAATCGTTTACGTCATCGGTTTAAACGGACTGATTGGCATGTCGTTCAGTAATCCACTGATGCCCTTCAGCAATGTTTTATTTCGATAACAACAAGTGTGAATACCGTGGAGAGAGAAAGAGAGAACTGCCTGCTACTTGGGTGCTTCGATCAATTCGGTTGGGCGACCTACGAGCAAGCGATGGAAAAGCGTCCAGCAAACATCCAGCAAACATGTCACACAATTAGCAAGCCGACACAACAGCAAATGCGACGTAGATCATGTAAAAGTTAACACAGAGCAATTTAAATAAAATCAAATTTATGCGAATTTCAATTAAACTTATTCTTTTATCAAGCGTGTTCTGAGATTAATATCTGGGAAGCTTCACAAGCTGAGATTTAACTCTTTTCTGCTTTATCCATTTCTCACTGTGTGTCTCTCTTCACTGTTTTCTACCGTATCGACATCTCTTGTCTCCATCAGCGCTTGCGCATACTTGGTACTGGACCCTTCTGCACACTAGGTAGCCTTGAGGGATTCTAACATTGACGGATAATGGCAAGCAAGTTGGCCATGAAATGTCAGCCTGTTAAATCACAATTTGTTCCTGGTATCCCTCTGAAGCCATATCGTGCAACGTCCACATAGCCGGAGGAAAACGCGATCGTTTCCGTCCTACCGTTAATCTCGTCTCTCTCAATTATATAAATAGCCGGTAGTTAGCAATAAAAACCACAAGCCGAAAATAAAGTATAAAAATAAAATCACAAAGTACGGTAGCATGGTGAGCATTGTGTGACTGTGTAAGAAAGTGATAACGAGTTAGTGAGAATTTACAAATGATGGATATGCAGTATGAAAAGTTACATATATTTTACACTGTGATGAAAACCCGAGTGTGAAACTAAGAACAGGTACGCTTAGTGATTAAGTTACTAATTATTTAATTAAGATGAAAGAGAGAAGATTTAAAACAAAATTCTCAGTGATTTACCTGCACTCACTGCCTTTGAAATGACTGCTTCTGTTACTTTACTTTGCCCTGCACTTGCCATTTCAGTACAATTCTTGAATTCTATATGAGATTAGTTTTGCTACGTAGGCGGCAGGCCTACTATTTTTTATGGTGCTCTTTTCTCCACATGCTCGCCAAATATCACATGCTCTTTGTCACATTCTCGTGTGTCTGGCTACCGATTTCTTCTCTTACTCTACTGCTACTCTTTGTTCCCACTCCTCTTCGTCTTCCTCCACTTCCTCCTGTCTCGTGTTTAGGGCTTTGTCCCCTTAACTTCGCTCTGTTCTTAATAAACTTCTGCTATCTCAGCTTATCTGTCTGTGTCTTCTCGTGTCCTCATTTCTTCTCGATTTTCGCTCTTGCCTGATTCTCGTCTCTCCTCCTTTGTCTTCTGTCATCTTCCTCTCTCATCTGCTATCATCATTGTCTTCTTTTCTATCCGTCTTTCTACTCTTCTGTTCTTCTTTCGCTTCCTCTGTCGTCCTTGATCATCATTTATTCTTCTTTTTTATACATATATATTTCTTCTCTTGTATTTGCATCCTCTATCCCTTTTGTCTTCCTTTATCATCTGCTGTCCTCCTTTGTCGTCCTTTCTCTTCTCCCTTATCCTGTTTTCCTGTCTCCTTCCGTGTCCTTCTTATGATGACTATGCAGTCGACCTTCTGCTTAATCACCTCACACCACATTCACCGGTTACAGAAATAGACGTTGTCAGCAAGTGATCAGTTATTGATGAATTGGCCCTCCTGAGCTACATATAAAATAACTAATATGTTAAAGAACAGAACTTACAATAATGGTCAGGTACTATATCCAAACAATCCTACATTATCTTATATACATAATTAGAATAAATGATTTTGTTGGATTTAATCGACCAATCCAGGTTTGCATATAGGATCGGATTTCCTGCTTCCTGTACAGTCAATTCGATGTCATACAAAATATAATGAGGTCTTTCTCTTGAGCACCATTCGACTCCAGCCTCACTTAGCGTTTGATACACTAACCAACTCCAGCCACGACAGATTCTCAGCTTCTCTCGATAACCACCGACTCTCTCTGTCTCTGTCTTCTGTCTCTCTCTCTGTCTCTCTGTGCTCACTCTGTCTCTGTGTCTCTCTCTGTGTCTCTCTGTGTCTCTGCATCTGCATATCTGTCTCCCTTTCTCTCTCTCTGTTTGGCACATCTCTGGCTTTCAAAGCTGCGTTTGAACAGTCACGGCATGAGGATGGCAGTGCATGTGGCTCATCTTTATTATCGTGACGGATGACAGTTTGAAAATCTGCGGCTGCAGAATTTTAATGACAGATGTTTGCACGACAACCCATTCTTTAAATGAGAACTTTTTAAAGCCAATGACAGAGTGACATGCAAATGTGATTTTTGCATATGTCCCTGAGTCCCTCTATCTCATTCTGTCTCTGTATCTGTGTATTTGCAAGTCTGTCTGTCTATCTGTCTGTCTGTCTATCTGCCTGTCTATATGTATGTATGTATGTATGTATGTATGTATGTATGTATGTATGTATCTATGTATGTATGTCTGTATGTATGTATGTATGTGTGTATATGTATGTATGTTCGTATGTATGTATGTATGTAGTATGTATCTATGTATGTTGTATGTATGTATGTGACGTATGTATGTTCGGAATTTGTTGCGCAGTCTGTCATCTGTCGGAAGGAAGCAACTCTGTCTCTCTGTCTCTTTCTCTCTATGTGTACTGAATGTTCGGATTGCATGTCGAGCGTTCTTCCTTCTTGATGAATTGCGTGATGTTTGTTGTTCGGAATTTGTCGCGGAGTTTGTCATCGACAGAAGGAAGCAACTGGATCGCCATGGAGAAGAAGAAGGAAGAGGGAAGAGGATTGTCTCCGGCGTAGGATGCATTTGTCATAGAATATCTCTCCGTCTCTCTCAGCCCCTCTCCAAAAGTAGTGCTGAACCATCTGTCTGACCTAGTCTGAATGGAGGGCTCTGTCTGTCTGTCTGTCTGTCTGTCTGTCTCTATCTCTCTCTCTCACTCACTATCTGAGTCTTCTCATAATTCTCAAGAATTAACAGAACGTTGAGACATCTTTTCGAATTGTAATAAAATCAACACAAAAGTTACAGCATGCAAAGATTAAAGGATTAAAAACTACACGGTTTAAGACAATTCGACTTCTCTAATCTAATCTTACTTCAGGCATAATTATGCAATCACGAATAGTACTTAAAATAAAATATCCCCAAAGTGTCACTTACTTACAAGGCCATTTCAATTCAACTAAGAATTTCAAAGGACAGCTTGCGAAAGACCAGGATCGGATTTAAGCATGGGCTACATGGGCGCGTCAGCCCAGTGCCCCACCTCTTAGAGGCCCCACCAGTTGCATTTTTATTTTTGTGTCCCTTCACTGCATGTGTCATCTGACTATAGGGAAGAGATTCTAAAAGTGACTAGTGACTAGATCTGAGTGGTGGGCTTCTGAATGGCGGATGTACTAACTAATCATAATTTTGAGGTATGGGTTGTCCCTGTTAGAGACTGCGCAACAACAAAGGCAAAAAATCCCCTGCACAAAATGGCCCAACCATATTGTGCCCCACCGCCCTAAATCCGGCCCTGTGAAAGGCAGACCAATTAAATCTTCATTTCCATAGAATTCCACGAGCGTTTCCAGATTCACAGCATCACAGATTATTCGATTATTCCAGTGCGGCTTAAATCCCAGGAACTGACAATTTCTCCATTCGTGCGCATTACGCAATCGCTGTCCATACATAATACAACGACTTGATTACTATGCAATTATTTCTTCCATCCGTAAATTCGGTCTATGGCGGAAAAGCAACTAAGTGATCATGACAGGGAGCGTCATCCTTTTTATATAGACGTGTCGATTCGCGCACTAGGGCGCCTCCGGTCTGAAATTGGCGGTAAGCTCGGCCTCGGCTATCCACCTCAGGTTCCCGCGCAATCTAGCTGTGCAAATGACTCAGCACCCTAAGCGCGGCGGTCACTATGTCTATAATAGCAATGTCAATAAAATAAATTGCAACTCTAAGCGCTGTGATCATTATCTCTATAATAGCAATGTCAATAATATTCCAAGCGCGGCTGTCTGTCTGTCTCCGCAAGAGTCTTTATGTTAAACAGACAATTCTGGAGAGAAACCAAAAGATATAAATGAAGAAAGATACTGAGTGACAGAAAAAGATAGAGAGAGAGAAAGACCGCGAGAAGGACAGAAACATAGCGAAAGAGATCAATAGATAGCAATTAAGAGACAGCAAGAGAGCGCGAGAGACGCGTAGAGCAACGAACGAAGAGAACGAGAATTACAGGTGGAGACAGCAACAGAAAGAGGAGTGTATTGAAAGCAAGACAAAAGACAAAAAAAAGATAGAATGGGAGAGACAGAGACAGTACCAGAGAGAGCCTGAGAGACAGAAATGCAGTCACGGACAGAAACAGAGATAGCATCTGTGCAGAAGGTCTTCGTCTCCGGTTGAATACCAATCAATTAACTCCATCACGTCACTGGAAAATGGAACAGAGCGGAACCGCTGTAATCCGCTAATTCCCTCATTTTTAGCACTGGCTGCTCCCGCCTTTGTCAGCGTGCTAAACTGCAGACACACAGATCTGGTGTTCGATTCCTCACTAGGACATAAGGAAAGACAAATATTTCGGTACTATATGTCAGGACTGATAATATCCCTTAATTTCTTAATTTGATATATATATATATATATATATACATATATATATATATATATATATATATTATCTCAGTGGTTGGCCCATCCTCTGGAACGGGCTCCTTGTGACGCTGCGCTTGCATCCCAGAATCCACTCTGAATCTTTCTATACTTGCCTCAAAACTGTCCTTTTCAGCCGTGCTGGGGTCGGGAGCGCTCCTTGAAGGGCGCTATATAAAACTTCGTAATGAATTAAATGAATGAATGAATATATATATTTATATATTCCGTGTAGGGTTGGCCATTTTCATTATTGGAATGTTTTAAAGACTTGTAACGAATCTAATAATTATTATTATTGTAACACGACTGCGCTAGATAGACTATATAAACGAAGACATAACTAAGATCATTTATTCGCAACCTTTTCTAAAAATGTTGATGGCCAAACTAATGATAATGTATGTATGTATGTATATATGTATGTTTGTGTATATATGTTTATATATATGTATGTATATGTGTATACATACTTACTTGCATGCATGCATACATATATGTAAGTAAGTATCCATGTATGAATACATGTGCTTGTATGCATGTATACAACAATTTTTCCATGCATCTCTGGTAGCATCCCTACCTCCTTATCTCACCTTATAAGTTATAGCCTTCCTTTCATCTCGGAGTACCTCGCACAGGGAACGCTTCTGAAAGGCATGTGCTATGAGAAGCGCTTTATAAATGATCAAATACAATACAATGTATGGATGTATGTTTATATGTATTCCTACATGAATGTATGTATATATGTTTGTGCATGCCTGTATGTTTGCAAGTATATATGAGTGTATGCTATTTATATTTGATGCCTTTTTGGAACTCATAAAGGCGTTAGTCATTGATTGATTCCTGCGGTTCATTAATGCACTGCTCCAGCTGTGAGTTTCAATTATGCTCTTCCACTTGGACGAGGAGCGTCGGGATCCAGTTAGACAATGCGTCCGATTCATAATATATATGCGCTTATTAATAATCCTTTTGTTGGGAAGGGACTCACTGGCCTTCTGGCTTTTATCAGACGACAATACAATGCAATACAATAAAAAAAATCATACAATACAATGCAATATACAAAACAATGCAGTACATTGAAATACCACACGATACCATGCAATATAGGCCTACAATACAGTGCAGAAAAATACATGATGCAGAATGGGCACAATGTAAAATACCAAATACAATAAGACACGATACGAGGTGAGACAAAGAAAAACCCGAAAAAGACACAGAACGATACAGTGGTCCACATCTAAAATGTTCAAATGTCGCCTAGCGACAGGTGATGGACGCCATTGAACTTTATGTAAATGTAGGCTACACGTTTTCCAATAGCGACCGTATTTGGCCTCAACCCTGCTCATTTCAGTGAATTGATCGGATAAGATCCTTCACCACCGCTTACCATTTTGAGTGGACACAACGCCATATAAGGTCCCGTGTACGGACCGTGCAAGACCGAGATTTAAATCTCTGAAATAATCCGGCAACGGGAAGCGAATCGCGATCCGGACGCTTTCTAACACAGAAGCGCATAAGATGCAGCCTATACGATATTACCAATAATTTAGCTAACTGTGATTCAGTTTCTAGTCAACCGTTGCAAGTCTCGACGATTGTTGTACGCTCATCTATCGTTAGGCATCTTGCAGGTATCTCAGAATCAATTCTAGCAACTGATGCCTTTCACTCTGCCACTGTTCGCTTTCTGACAGTGCCAGTCCCAAGCCTGGATAAAAGAGGAGGGCGACGCTAATGGTCTTTGTTACCACAAAGTAGTCGTTAAACAGAAAAACCACCACCAACTGATTCCTTTTCAGATATTGAGATATCCTACAGACCAATCTGTCACTGAATATACGTGGCGTGCATTAAGTCATTTGGACAGCCACAATATTTCCACTGCTGTGTTTGTAGTTCAGAGGGCGCTCTATGAGTGACTTCCTTTTCCCATCCTTCTTTCTTCCTTTCTTTCTTTCTTTCTTTCTTCCATCGCTATTTCCTTCCACCCATTCGCCATTTTTCTGCAATTTTACCAGTGTCCGAAAAATTCATCTGTTCGTTTCTTCATTCAATCATCCATTCATTCAATGGGTTTATATAGCGTCTATGCAGTTCATATATCGAAGAGCGCTCAGCTATGCAGAACAGTATTTAGGAGAGGCAAAAAGGTGCAAGGAGAGTCCCTATAGTCAGAAACATTCCATAAGGTACATCACTAATTCAGCCAGAAACTTGAACTTAGGCCAACTATAGGGGAAATGCCTGAACAAACCATGCAGGTGAACGCAGCACACGTTCCAGTACCTGACTCATCGTCGATCATAAGATACCTGCACAGGTAAAGGTGACACATTTTCTGTAATAGATGCTGTTAGATGAATGTTATATCTGATACGCTATGGATGAATGGTTGCTATGCATTCCCGCAGTAACTGGGCACCCTTTCCTTTCGGATACAGGGACTGGCAACTCAATCACATTCTCACTGCAATTCGAATCTTGCACGCAAGACTTCAAGGCAAGCGCAACGACATGCATTCGGCCAACATGCCACCGTAAATGATTCCCCTATATGTCGTCTGCATTGCGGAATGGGAGCTGACAGTCATCATCAGTTCATCAAGGGCATTTCGTGAACAATTCCATTTTTATTCATGTCTTGATCATTTATTAATGACTCTGTGGTCTGCTCCTGTCATCCATTTGATGTCATCGTGAATAGCATTGGGACGCTTTCAGTGACATTAATCGTGCACTCGTTGACAGAATATGACCTTTTGTCAAAGACCAAACCTTTGTGGAAATCAGCCTCATTTTTCCAACCGGGGACGATGATAACCAAACCCTCCCACAGTCACCCATTTATTACCTGTCAATCCAACGTAATCCTTCTGTCCAATTAATTCTGTTTTTCTATGACTGATCATTCGTGTTTCTATGCACCTTGACATAATAATAATTATATTCACTGATCCTCATTCCTGTACAGTAGTAATCCTCTCTTCCGAATGACATTTCAGCCTCTGTTTCGACGACCAACTAAACCTCTCAGTCAAAGGCCACATGCCGACTGATATTTTAAGGTTAATTAGACATCTTTGTTTAAGGCCGGCCTCTCTCTCTCCTCTCTGTCTCTCTGTCTCTCTGTCTCTCTCTGTCTGTCTGTCTGTCTCTGTCTGTCTGTCTCTGTCTGTCTGTCTGTCTGTCTGTCTCTCTCTCACCTATATCGAATCGTAGAATAAGTCATACCTTCACTGGTAGGTATCATGGTCTCGGCTCATCTGTGAGACTCCATAAATAGACTGTACAAATGAACAGATACATACACACATATGCACATTGCACACATGCATAGAAACACACATGCATAACACACGCATTAGTTCGAACGCACATGCAATCATGCATAGCACATGCATACAAACGCACATGCATGACACATGCATACAAACACACATGCATAACACATACATACAAACACACATGCATACAAACACACATGCATAGCACATACAATGCCATTTCAAACAGGCAGAGCCATAAGTTTTCTTAGCCATTACACACACTTTCTAAATTGAATGAACATAGTCCTACTTCTGCTGAATAAGCCTCTGACTGCCAACACAGTCTGGCTGTTTTAATTGAGGTGGTTTTAGTTTATGTCCCTAGAGATATCACGGACGCATAATAAAGTTATTACCTGTCCAGGTGCTTGTAGGTCTAGTTTCTGAGATGGTCATTGGCGATGATTGCTTACAATTCCTCCCCATCGAAGAAAATCCTTCATTACGGAGGTCTTGTCTAGAGTTTCTTCCCCACACTATATCCCTGCCCCTCGATATCCGTACTCTCCCTGTATCTGTCTCTGTCTCTCTGTCTCTCTGTCTCTGTCTCTGTCTCTCCTCTTCCTTGTATGTCGCTTGTCAGTGTCCCAACTGTCGTCTATCTCCTGCATTTCAATAAGCAGCCATCTGTTTGCCATCTTATAATTATTAGACCCTATTGTTATTACTATTGATAGTATCAACATCATCAATACCATTAATCATACATTTATATCACGTTAATAATATGTGAATTCGCCTCAAAAGCGTGAGTTACTGACAAAATAAGGCTTCAATCATTTGCAAATTGAAATAGGAGAAAGAGAATGGTCCCTAAAAGCTGACTGTGGTAAATTCAATAAATGAGGAGCATGGGTAGCATCTGGAGTTAGAGGCCAAAAAAGGTATAAAATTGCCTAAGGTATCGTGTAATGTTGGTAACATGCGATTCCAATGTCAACATGGAATCAATTATAGTCACAACTACAGACCACAAAATACATGCTACATGCACCGACACTCCTTTTGGCCAGTAATGGCTAGGTGTAGGTCGCCCTCCCTAAAAGAAATTTGACGCTGACTTGAAGAGCTCCGTACACACGACACATAATCGGAAACAGTCTTTCTCACGAGAATAATTATTGTTAAATAGTGCGGAAGATATATAGCGTCGGTTAGGCCACACAATGTGATGCAGACATTTCATAGGGTTTGAAAAAAGCCTGTCAAACCAAACCGCGTGGAACAGGTAACCTGCGTTCTGTGTGCGAACAAGTCAAGGCATATCTTGGTATCGTGTGATAAATGATATAGGCCTATTATAGAGAACATTCGTGCGCTGAGCGAATATAGAGTATAATAAAAAGAACCAATAGTAAAAACAAAGTTTTTACTATATCCATCTAGTATCCTATAATCC
This sequence comes from Aporrectodea caliginosa, assembly GCA_020284085.1. Lineage (NCBI taxonomy): Eukaryota > Metazoa > Annelida > Clitellata > Crassiclitellata > Lumbricidae > Aporrectodea > Aporrectodea caliginosa. The sequence goes on from JACEVL010000027.1 coordinate 402,261, forward strand.
GTCATATTAAGCAGTTACCTCTACAAATATATAGCATTTTACAACATAGCGTCCGTTTAATCAAGCACCGCACCCGTTTCTGTTGCAGCCAATGGCAACGCTGGCCAATCACAACGCTGCGTGTCGGAAAATAGGATTCCCCGATTCGAAAAGTTGAGTCCCCGATTCTATAAGCTAGCCTTTTTGGGGAGCTGAAATTTTGATAGAATGAAGTGTGTGCGAGGGCGAGTCTGTCTGCCAAGTTTCACGACGATTGAATGATTGTAAGTGATCGAACTAGTCGTCGCAAGATTTGACTATTTAGCCTGTGGCTCAAACATTCAATCAAGCAAGATGCAAGCAATCAAGATTCCTGCAAGTTAAACTAGATGGATAATAAAAAAAACCAATAGTAAAAACAAAGTTTTTTTACTATATCCATCTAGTATCCTATAATCCGTCATATTAAGCAGTTACCTCTACAAATATATAGCATTTTACAACATAGCGTCCGCTTAATCAAGCACCGCACCCGTTTCTGTTGCAGCCAATGGCAACGCTGGCCAATCACAACGCTGCGTGTCGGAAAAGGGGATTCCCCGATTCGAAAAGTTGAGTCCCCGATTCTATAAGCTAGCCTTTTTTTGGGGAGCTGAAATTTTGATAGAATGAAGTGTGTGCGAGGGCGAGTCTGTCTGCCAAGTTTCACGACGATTGAATGATTGTAAGTGATCGAACTAGTCGTCGCAAGATTTGACTATTTAGCCTGTGGCTCAAACATTCAATCAAGCAAGATGCAAGCAATCAAGATTCCTGCAAGTTAAACTAGATGGATAATAAAAAAAACCAATAGTAAAAACAAAGTTTTTTACTATATCCATCTAGTATCCTATAATCCGTCATATTAAGCAGTTACCTCTACAAATATATAGCATTTTACAACATAGCGTCCGCTTAATCAAGCACCGCACCCGTTTCTGTTGCAGCCAATGGCAACGCTGGCCAATCACAACGCTGCGTGTCGGAAAATAGGATTCCCCGATTCGAAAAGTTGAGTCCCCGATTCTATAAGCTAGCCTTTTTTGGGGGAGCTGAAATTTTGATAGAATGAAGTGTGTGCGAGGGCGAGTCTGTCTGCCAAGTTTCACGACGATTGAATGATTGTAAGTGATCGAACTAGTCGTCGCAAGATTTGACTTTTTAGCCTGTGGCTCAAGCAAGCAAGCAAGCAATCAAGATTCCCGCAAGTTAAAGTAGATGGATAAAAAAATGGAAGTCCGTGTTCGCGCGAAATACGAAATATAGGCCAATCCGGAAAGAAACTAGTATCAGTGTGATTCCGGTTCACAGCAGAGAGGTCACTGCCTGGTGCCAGGACTTGTTCCGGTTTGAGTCCACCCTGTTGTTAGATCGCGGTTGTGTTCGACTCTGAAGTTCACGAGAGTTTACACCCCAAACGTTGCCAGATATACAGAGATTAAAGCAGACAAATAAGTCGTAAAGTGAATAGCAGATGTCCGGAACCGACAAAGCAGCCTGGTTATTGCGGACTTGATTTGCCAATGAATAAGCTGGTATCCCTGACTTGACTTTTGTGTGGCGCAGAGAAATTTCGAAGATTTACATTACATTACCGATGCATATTGGTGGCAGAAATAGGGTGGTTGAGGAGAATCATGGGTAGAAGCAGGAGAGACAAAATAAGGAATGATCAAACAAGAAAAGACCTCGGAGCGGAGGAGACGGTGATAGAGAAAATTGGGAGACGAAGACTTGGATGGTACGGACACGTGAGACGGATGGCGGGAGATAGACTGCCCAATGCGGCGCTACACGGTCACGTGGAGGGAGAGAGGAGCAGGGGAAGGCAACGGAAGACCTGGATGAACAACATCCAAGAAGACCTACAGAAGAGGGGTACAGACATAACAAAGATCGGCAGCATAGTACGGAATAGAGAACACTGGAGAGGCTTCATAAGGGCCTCATCGTCGGGAAACTGATGGAAGAGAAATAAGAAGAAGAAGACCGATGCATAAAAGTCCGGTCTTGGTTATACTCAGAGTTAACTAACTAGGTTGACACAGACTCCATTATGCTTGCCACGACACATAACTAGGTGAATTGATTGAAGTGCGGGTCGGGCCAATCGTGCGTAGGTCGGGACTTAGGTCTATGTGAAAATAGCGAAGTAAAACCTTACCTATAACCTTCATTATCAGCATTCCATAGAAAAGCTATCTATCTACCGAAGCAGAATTATGAACTTTTTTCAGTGAAAGAAAAAAGGCAGAGATATGAGTGACTCTAACCGTAAAACTAGATTGGATTTCAGTCACCTCCGCACCACAAAGTAATGGCGAAACCTCGACCTTCACCTTTATGTGAAGTCGGCTTAGCGTTGAGGATACGATGCCCGCGAGCACAGTTCAGTTATTCCAAGGGAAGCATCATTAGAACCTGGAATGTGTATTCTGTCCGTGGAACGGTGGAATACTAAGTTATCTGAGTGAACTCGGCCGCCATTAATTCTGGTCGATAATGATCCTCATGATCCTTCGAACACGAAATCACAATTTTTATGTAGTTCTGATGTGATCTGATCTGATATAGATGAAGTCTAATGTAATCGATATGACTTCTAAAGCGCCTTTATCATAATAAACGAGGAATCAGTCAATGAACGCAATAATATGTAATCGTAATCACACATCGTTATCCGCTGGAAAAGTCCAGTCGAAATCCGATAGGTTAGAGAAAGTAGAAGTTAGGCAACGGTAAAAGTATGGAAATGGAAACACGCAAGAGGTTAGTTCCAACCGGAATTATGGAAATATTGTACAGGCAGGCCAGATTAGAGGGGGGGCCAGTTGGCCTGGGCCTACGATTTTGAGGGGGCCTACTTTCCCCTGACAGAGAGTCAAAGGGAGTCCTTTAGCATAAGGATTAATGCAGATAAAATATTGTTAAATCATAAATTAATAAATTAGAACTGTCACGAATATCATAATCAACAATAAGCTTAATGCAAGAAATTTCGAAGGAATTAGGAATTTTGAACATCAAAAGTGACAAGCCACAGTTGCTGGAATTCTACGATGCAATTTATGAATTTGCCCAAAGAAAAGCACGGAAAGCATTTTTGAATGTGAAGAAGTGATGACCATTTCTGCTCTGATGTTCTGACATTCCGAATAGTGTTTGGCCGAATCCTGATCCGGAAATCGGTTTTCGCTGGATTTTGCCCTAGACTGATTAACCGGCACATCCCTAGACTACCGGAAACAAATATCAAAAGAAGGAATATTTTTTACCAACAAAATTCTTTTTTCATTAATAAAAAAATAGTAAACCTGTCTTGGCGACCTTCTGCAGTAATCTTTATAATTGAAAATCCGTGTAAAATAATAAAATTTATGGGTCGACGCATCAATGAAACTGGCGGACAGGCGTTTTAAAGTGTAAATTTCATTAATAAACATTAATCTTTCTATCATTTTAAATAGCTCATTGCATAAACTCTCATTTGAATTACATCTAGTTCAGTGTTAAATGGACACAGCGCCAACGCGTGATGAGAGGCCATTGTTTTTCTATAGTCTGGTTTATTCTTCAGTTATTATACATTTGTTTAGTTTGGTTTATCTTTAATAATTATATCTTTGGCACTGTATGGTTATGCTTAAAGAGTAAAGAGTTTTAATTCATTATTATACCTTACAGAACTTCAGCAAATTGGATTGGAGGACACTTCTAAGTTTCTATTTTATTTATGGTTTTTTCAAATTCAATGAATATTATAAATTAAAAAATATGAATAATTATAAGGCTATAACAAGAAATAAAAGTATTGAATAATTAATTATAAATCAAGTCAACTGTTTTTCACTAAAAATAGACACAGAAAATTGTAAGAAAAAGTACTAAATTAATACTTTAAAACCAAATAAAAATAAATATTGCAAATAAATCGGATAGAATTCGGAAGCGTCAAAAAGAGGCCAAATATCCGGAATAGGCAATCGGCGAAATAATGCCAATCGTCTAAACCTAATTCCCAATACAGAATATGAATTATTCTAGTTCTTTTATTCTGCGCTGTTACCGGAAAATTGTAATTGCATCATATTCATGTACGCTAATGTAAAGTAAGTGTATATTATATACAGAAATTATATCATCATATGTACCCGGTAGGTAGCACTGATAATAGCCTACTAAAATACTTAAGCAGTCTAAATTTCATGGGGCCTATATTTTCCCATCTGGCCTGGGCCTATTACCAGCTCTGCACGGGCCTGTGTACAGGTAATTGCAATAATAGTAATTTTGTAATTGTAATCGAGCATTTATAGAGCGCCACTTAGCGATTCCCCCACACAAGTCATTGCTATTGCTAACAAACAAAATAGAAAGCAGAAGTTCAACTCGACTTGAGGCGTTTCCGAAACAGAAAATTCCTGCGACAGATGGTTCCAGCTAGCGTCCCCCTCATGAGAGTGACTGTGATGTGTACTTTAGCGCCCTTTAGGTACCTTCTTGTAGTTACTTGATTCTAAAGTTCGTTGAGAATCACAGGTTCATTCGAATGTCTAAATAATGCTCACTGCTCAGACTGTGGACGATTTTTCCTTGTAGATAACATTTTTAGTTGAATTGTCATAGGTGATGATTTACTGCTGGTGCCGCAATAAATTATTAAGGCACGATTCAAAAACAACACCAACACTATTTTCGTCCGGTGATAGGTCTAAATTGCTAAAGACGCTCCAGGAACGACGTCAATAATGATAATAAATTCTACACCGGTGGCTTGACACCGATTCGCACGCTAAATAACTTACCGGTGACAATTTAGGCTAGCCTTCGGGAATCAATCCTATGGGGGGGAAGAAGTTGAATTGACACCGGTGACCATTCACCGGTGACATTTGTAGGCCTGATGTAATCAAACGATGACATATATTAGTAAATCGACACCGGGTTTGTCCCATCCATTAACATTGCGGTGACGTCTAATAATCAAAATTAATATATTCCATCTGGAATGGCCTACCACTAGACTTGCGATTGATGCCTCGGCTTAACTCGCCTTCTTTTATAAGTCTCTCAAATTACACTTTTGTAGCCGCGGCTAGGCTGGGAGCGGTTCTGAGTGGGTCTCCTGAAGAGGCGCTATATAAATTCTTGGAATGAATGAATGAATGAATGAGCAAATGGTTCAAAAGGCATCAGAAGATGAGAACGTAACTGCAGACTGCCTACGATTAGCCAGACCTGCAGTACATCACTGTACATGTATACATGTGAAATCACCTTCTGCAACTGTTACAGACGGCCTGTAGTACATGTATGTGAAATCACCTTCTGCACACACAACCGACCATTTCACTATGTTATGCGGTAAGGTTATAACCAAGCAAAGCTTAACAATAGAAGAGATTATTTATCAGAATGTTTGCACTTCAAACATAACATCGTCGATGTTTCGTAATATATAGGCTAAATACAATGACTGTCACGGATTTGTTATATAAACAACCCGCATGTTGTTTGGCCGCATGACAAGACCATAAAATAAGGACTTCCTAGTCTTTTGTATTAAGGTCCTCGTTGAGAGGTCAAGGGTGCTGGAACCGGTGGAATAGCGCATTGAGGAAACAATCCGGATCATATTAAATGTTGTCAATGAAAAAGAGGTGCTGGGCGTCTACGTTGTTGCATGACATCATATGTCACGGGAATCAATGACATAAGGTTTCGAAACGTTTTTTATGCCAAATAATATCGTTGTGTCACTGAATCCTCGGTTTTCAATGCTTCCTGTTTCCCGGCTTCAATATGCGCTGCAGAACTGCTGTATTGCGTGTCCTGTCGCAAACGGAGAATGCAAGATAGTCTGAGACTCGACTCTGTCGAAACGGGAACCAGTCTACCTGTCACACGAAGACACATAGTTGCCGATTGGTTAGAGTTTTTACTTTATAACGGGGATGGTACGGTTCGAGCCTCCTCCTCTGAGACGGTTACTGTGTATGGAACTTGAACAAGTCCTTCACTCACAGTTGATCAGCGCCATCGATTTGAGTTTGGCCATTAGATCGTGGTGCTTAAGAAATCTGTAATAATAAAACTGCTGATCTGTCGAAAATGGAGGTGAAGTTTCTATTATCGGAGACCAAATACCGTCAAGAAAGGCACGAGATCCAAACTAGACTTAAGAAAAACTTCTAAATGCAGTCTTGGGCAAAAGAGAAGTCTGAACATATCGAGCACATGATGAACCAATATGTGAAAATGGTCAAGACACACAATGAACGGTGATCTTGACCAAAGGACATTAGACACGAAGGCCAAAACGGTCAAAGGCAACTGCATTGGCATTTGACCTCTGCGTCACGTGACAACGACAAATTGTCGTCAAGACGTAAAAGCCTATTGTCGGTTTGGATAACTGTTATCATGTGTGCGCTTAAGCCGAAATCTAATCAAATCTAGTCTGGTCCAGTCTAGGTTAATCTAACTCAGAGGCGTCAGAACGTGTTTAATGATGGGCCAATGGCAATATTTTCCAGAAGGGTGGCGGGCCGAAGGCGCCTGATATTTAAAACATGTCCGTGTTGAACGCTATAGCAGCTCGCAAAAATAAATTAATCAAATAAGTTTAAATGAAATGTCTCTCCATTGCACCGACTGGTAAAAGATAACTGATTTAAAAAATATCAATCCAAATGTCGTGAAAAGATCTTCATTCACTGTCCATTTCTCGCTTCTTAATAAATTTTGATGACATTTTGAAAAGGGTTTCGTAACTTTTAATAGTAAATGTTGTTAACAGACAACCAACCGGAAGGGAACGAGACACGCAGAGATGTGCGTATGAGGAAAAGTAAACATCATTCATCAAAAACCTCAATATAGCGGTCTGGTCCGGTGAGGATTTGATATTGACTGGCTTGTTGCTATCGGAGCCACGTAATTTCGCTTCAACGCAGTGAAAAATGACAAATCGAAACTTTGGTTCCGTGGGCCAGAAACACATCGTCGGTGGGCCAGAAATTACCGGGGTGCCAGACTTTTGCCACCCCATGGTCTAACCTAATCTATCAAATTCGTTGTCCAACTAAGTAGCTGTAGGACCTTGTTGTCCAAGTGTTGTCGTATTTGCGTTTCAGCTAAAGGATCCATTAGCCACCCAGGATCACCCTTCAGGTGGCTGCTGTTGAAAGTGGTCTGCTGATATTGAACTATAACTCTATCCCTTACCGTACGACTGTGATGAGTAGCAGTCTGAACAGAAGCCCTGGGTGTCGGACCAAAGATCTCGAAAAACAAGCTATCAGCAATCACGACCCAAAAACTAGTATAGGCAGTGGCGTAGCCAGGAATTTATGATGGGGGGGGGTTTTGGGATTTAAAATACCGGTAATTTGTGTTTTCAACCGAAAAATTGCGAATATTGTTAAAACTTCATCGTGCTGGGTGCAAAAATTTTTTTCCCTAAGCCAATGGGGGGTTTAACCCCAAAACCCCCCTGCCTACGCCACTGAGTATAGGAATACAAATGAGGTTCTGATGTTGCTTATAGAAGTCGTCTAATGCATCTATCGCCAGGTGGCTAACAGACGAACGAAGATCAGACGAAGAAGAACTGGGCAATAATGATGATACGATGTAATCAAACGTATGCCTCGAGAACATTTGGAAACAGCTTAAATAAGTGATGTGGGTGGGGCACGAGGCACGTAGAACTATGTCCCATAACGGCTGAAGAGGACGAGAAGGAAAAAGGAAGGGGAGGAAGACAGTGAGGAAGAGGAGGGAGATTAAAGGAAATAACTGTAATTGTTCCCATTATAAAATGTCGGTTTTATAGTAGTAACAATACGACGGAGATTTGGAAGACGAAACAAAGAGGAAAGGCAAGAAAAGGGAGAGGAGAAGGAGGAGAAAATAACGTAGGAGTACAGGGTCTTATTAGGCCAACACGTAATAGTAGGATGTCGTGTCTTCACAACATAAGCTGAACTGGATAGGAACAGCCCCAAAGAAGCCAAGGCAGTAATCATCCATCCAGGTCGTCAAAGTGTTTTTACGTCAACATCACGGTTCTAACGACAGCGTTGTTGGCGCAACGAGACCAACACATGTCTAGAGACACAATGTCATGTCGGTTCCACGTCCAACCAAACGACAGGCCTAATTGTTGCGCCGTCCTAATGAAAAACCGAATCAAATGTCCATTTACAAATTGCAGGAGATTTTTACATGCGTCGGCGTTCACGAGACGTGTTTTAGAACATCACGACAGAGCGTGATGTCTAGGCCTACATGAATAATGTGATGTGGTCTAAGACTCGAAAATTTAGACAGTCAGACATTTGTTGATTGATAGATGATTGTCAACCAAGCTGAAAGACTAAAGAAGGTATCATCACGGCGTTCTGCTGCGGTCGTGTTTGATTGTTTGATCGAATGGTTGTGTAATACCTTTACCTTTTTGTTTTTGCGGATGCAACGCTTCGAGACAAAGAAGACAAAAGCTGAGAGAAAGAGAAGAGAGAGACAGCCAGAGATGTGCAAAATTGAATATTTAGTGACAGAGGAAGAATAAACAGCTGAACAGAAGGGCAGAATGATTGAGAGACAGACACCCAGACACACAGAAGACAGAGAGGTATAGATGGCATAAGATAAATAATGTATCAGTCTTTTAAATAGAACTAAGAATAGCCTACATACATCAGATTAACATTTTCGAGAGTAAGCACATTTCATAGTGCATACATACAGTGGACTGGAATTGAGAACCAGTGCAGTCGCTTATATCAATCTCAACCACTTGTTAATGACATAATCTGTTGGTGTCAGGAAAACTAAATAGCGTGGGATTACATCTCACAAATTCGCTTGAAGCAGTCGGCGATCCATTAGAACTCGGTTAATGGACAGATTGACGAAAGGCGATTGACGAGTAAGCCTGGTGCAGATAAGGAACTCTGTGGAAGGGAAACAAATCTATCAAGCGCAAGACCTAGTTCTTAACAAGAGTATATGGAATAGCCTTGTTAAGAACCAGGTCTTACGGAACCTTCCCTGTAGACTAGCCTACATAATTTGAGAGTAAAAGTTCAAAGTCGTCACTTTTAAGGCTTAACGAGTTTTATGTGATGTTCGTGATAGATAACGAAGATCAAATTACTTAATATTTTGAAAGCCCAATTTGCAATAGCTAGGTGTGTTGAGGTCAGTAAGGCGATGTAGGCTACTTGATACGTAAATCTGGGGCATTTGCGCTGACAATAGACAGTGTATGACATTGTAAAGCATGGATTACTTTTGGTATTGTGTTAGTGTTAATATTAGTGTTAGTGTTCGTGTTAGTGTTGGTAATCGTATTAGGTGTACTGTGTCTCACACTCTGTCGATCCATCTTCTACTCTAACGATTGAGTTATAGGCTAGGTTTTACAATTAGTACTACTACTGCCACTGCCACTGCCACTGCCACTGCCACTGCCACTGCCACTGCCACTGCCACTGCCACTGCTACTACTACTACTACTACTACTACTACTACTACTACTACTACTACTACTACTACTACTACTACTACTACTACTACTACTACTACTACTACTACTACTACTACTACTTCTACTACTACTACTACTTATTATTATTTGTATTATTATTTATTATAGCTTTAACTAGTATCAGGTTATAATCTTTTGGAATTGTAATATGACATTTAGAAAGCGTCACTTCAAGAATAACTCATCAGTGGCGCTTCCGACCCAACCAGTGAAATCACTGTCAAACAGATTATAGCATTAGCTGGTATTAGGAAGAGAGAACCTACGAAAGGAAATAGAGTACTAGCTTCCTGATCCGAATTACTGGCTCTGGCATCTGTGTGATTCCTTGATGCGGATTAGGCCTACTACTAAAAGAATAAGTAAAAGCCCCACCAAAGTATCAGCGATAAGCCACTGGTTTCAGCAGGCTAATACAGTGATTGGAAAGAACAGATTACGTTACAAGAAGCCAGTGCTGCTTCAAAAGAGATACAGACGCCTGAAGTGCTTTGCTGAACCAAGAAATTATTCATAATAATTTTTATAAGGATTATCTTCTAGAAGCTAATGGAAGCCAGGCCGTAGAAAGCTAGTTGACTACGGTATCACGTACAGAGAGCAATGAGGATTATTCCTAGCATAAGCATAATCCTGATGAAGCTTAGCGGTTCTAAGTAAACGTTGATAGTAGTTGTATGTATGTATGTATGTATGTATGTATGTATGTATGTATGTATGTATGTATGTATGTATGTATGTATGTATGTATGTATGTATGTATGTATGTATGTATGTATGTATGTATGTATGTATGTATGTATGTATGTATGTATGTATGTATGTATGTATGTATGTATGTATGTATGTATGTATGTATGTATGTATGTATGTATGTATGTATGTATGTATGTATGTATGTATGTATGTATGTATGTATGTATGTATGCATGTATGAGCACTTGTTATAGAGCCCCTTCACGATTTCTACTCAGAGTCGTTCCCGACTACAGCGCGGACACTGAATCGGAGTTTCACACAGAAGCGCATGAGCAATTGCGAGTGAAGGACTTGCCCAGGGTCCCTACGCAGCGGCTTGAGGTGGATTCGAACCCGCAACCCTCCGGCTGCAAGGCATCGAACATACCCCTACACCACCGCGCCCCACGTAATTAGAAGTTAACCATACCGCGGCTGTGACGACTATAATTTTGTCGCAAGATACGAGCATTTGTGGAAAAATATGACACCTGCTGTTATAGCTCGGATCAGGATGGCAGCACTATAATTTCCATTCGTTGGTTCTCTTTTCCTAATGCCAGCTAATGCTTATCCTATTCGACAGTGATTTCTCGACTGGTTGGGTCGAGGAGCTCCACTGATGAGTTTTTATTCTTGACGTGGCGCCTTATAAATGCGATATAACAATTACAAAAGATTACAACCTGAAACTAGCTAAAGCTAATAATAATTCACTTCCTTCCTTCAAAAGGCGCCTCAAAACTCACTATTTCTCCTTGACTTTGAAGCACTTGGATATGAAACTGCATCTTTTTCTGGCGGCTGACTATCCGCGCCTCAGATTCGCATTTCGGTGTGACCGTGCGCGCGTTACAAATTTATTATAATGGGACTAGATGTTTGCCCGTCCTAAGACGGTTGAAAAGAATCTTAAAAATCATTCAGCGAGCGTAATGCCCGCGGGCCGCATGTTGGACAGCAAGGTAATGAACCATCCACGGAAATTTGAATCTACTTGACGGTTTAAAAACAACGCAGCGCCACGTAGTGAAATGGTGAGTCAACATCCATGTTCTTAAAGCATATAGTGCTCTAACAGCGCCATCTGCTGAAATGAAATGAGTCCAGTTTATTACGGCCTTCATAACGTATAGGATTTTAGCAGCGCCGCCTACCGAAACTATATGAATTGGTTAGTCAATCAAACAAATATCATCATCACTAGTTACAAAAAAGTTGACTTCATGATTTCATGACTTCATGACATTTCTATTCTATTATAATAATTATAGATACTAATATAATGGATAAGGTTAAATGCGACATGCTATTGAATTGCATACAAATAGGGAATATCCATTAGAATATATACTAAAGATGAGCAATCTCCTCAACGAGAGAAAAAATCTGCTTCAATCTGTGTTAAGCCTTTGAGAAAGCTGCAAGCAATTATTTTCTGATTGACAGATTTTAATTTTCTACATTTTCTGTAATTGACTACTTTTCAGGTTTTTGCTAAAAATGTATTTCGTTATTAATAAATAAATAAATAAATAAATAAATTCATTCATTCATTCATTCATTCAGAGGACTTATATAGCGCCCCTCAAAAATAACCTACCAAGAGGCGCTCACACCCCAACTACGGCGATGAAGAACTGTTTTCAGGTGTTTGTAAATGATGTATGCATATTCTCTAGCTAAAAGTACATGCAGATCTGAGGGGAGATTATTCCACGTAGTCGGCGCAACCCTTCTGAGAAGGCACGACGTTACATCTTTGAAGTGCGTGCAAAGGGAACAGCAAGTTCACCTCGAGCTGCAGAACAAAGATTTCTGCGGACAGCCAAACCTGACAAACTACTAGTTTTAAAATGCAGTTATGAAAAAGAGTTGCTTAGAATTTACTAACTTTAAACAGTGACTTTTTACTATTGACACAGATAAATTCCTCCCTGGGACAGTTCATTTCAACGAGTAGAAAATAATTTCTCTCCCCGGGAGACTTTGGCTTATAATCTAGACTCTGAGAGACGAGTTTATTCTAGAACAGATCCGCCGCGGGAGAATCTGTTTTTGATTAGATTCCAACGGGAGGGGGGCTTTAGGGGTAGACTTCGTTTTTGGACCCCAACAGTGGACAAGTCCCAAGGACGTGTACACAAGGCCACTACATAGGACTTATCGTTTAATTCCGGCTTACGCCACACCAAAATTAAGCTTCTTAGTGAAAGAGCCACGCGCATGTGTGCAAAAAACTTGTCAATGATCGATATATGTGGACTCGTTCAAAAAGGCAGCGGTGGTGAGGGATCTTACCCGATCAATTCTTTGAAAAAATATAGCAGGGTCTAGGCCATACGGTTGCTATAGAAAAAACTATAGATTTGCATTTACACGGAGTCGAACTTACGACCGCACGATTACCAGCCAAGCGTGTTACCGCAGACCACCATGTCGCGCTATTGTTAGCTTTTTATTTATGGCCGGCCTTTTCACAGCGGCAGGCAGAACGTCTATAAATCACACCATATCAGTAGTGCATTAGTAGTGTTTTTTGTGCTTGTATCGCTCTGTCGTTGATGAATGAATAAACGGTTTTCAATGTGTGCATTTTATATAGCGCCCCTTCGTACCTCTGAAACGTGCTGCATGCTTTACTATCTAAATTCCAAATGATCTAAGCAGATGCGTCTTATGGCAGTTTGAAGATGTTTGCTTATTAGATCCATATACAACAGCGCTTGTGTGCTGCAGAGGAAGATTGATCTAAGAAAAGAAAGGCTGAATACAAAAGAATGTGCGATCAACTCGAGTTGATTATCCTCGTGTCTTTGTGTGTAGATACACGTCTAGGTATGTCTAGTAGTGTGTGTGTGTGTGTGTGTGTGTGTGTGTGTGTGTGTGTGTGTGTGTGTGTGTGTGTGTGTGTGTGTGTGTGTGTGTGTAGGTGTGTGTGTGTAGGTGTGTGTGTGTAGGTGCAGGTGTGTGCAGATATTTGTGTGTGTGTGTGCTTATAGTTGCAATTGCTGATGTGTGTTTGGGTGCAAGTGTATATGTGTATAGGTGTGTGTAGGTGTGTATGTAGGTGTGTAGATGTGTGTGAGCGTGTCAATGTAGAATGTGTCAGCGTGCGCCATTCCTAAAGAAAAGCGAGCGCTAGGTGTCGTTAGTCGATTATGATGGAGGGAAGGTCGTCCGCTGGATTCTCTTCTTGCAATCGAGTCACGAACGGACGTTGTATTATGCAACTCCAACTCCAGTGGGGTGGGGTTGGGGTGGGATTGGGGTGGGGTTGGGGTGGGGTTGGGGTGGGGTCTTAACGGGGTTAGGGCAATCTGATCGGACGACGCCAAGGGATGATGCAATCAAGTCGGATGCTGAGTCTATAGACGTGACAGAAAGACGAAGTTACTCTTCAATGATGAACACTAGAGGTCGTTTTCGTGAAGTCTTCTCATGCACTGCGGCGATTCCTTTCGATTCTCCCTCCCAATTCGATTCTTTGTGAGTCGCTGGAAATCATTGTCATGACACATAACTATAACACGCAAGGAAACGGTGATCGCGCACTTAAAATTAATGTCTGATGACAAGAGCAGGCATTGGTACTACTAGAACATTCAGTGTCTGGTGTTAAGTACAGTCATAGGCCCTACTCCAAACAAATCGACTACGTCTAACTGCTTCTAAAGGTCACAGTAAGTCTAGCTATAGGACACACTGAGTGAGCATCATGCTAGACTGTTTATGTCTTTGAGCATTTTTGACCGCATTAGTTTCTGCTGTGTCCAGACATTAGTTACATCTAAAACTTTTATATTTGCGCTTAATCCGATGGATTCCCTGTCTCAGGACCACATCCATCTCAACCGATTGCAGCTTAGTTTGTGGATACAACGCTGGCAGGCGAGGTCAACTTAAGACATATCGAGTACTGTTAGTACTCAGCGGGTGGGTGTCCGTCTTGGAAATACTGTCAGCGCAAGTATGGAAAGAAACGATAACTGTGCAGTATTCAGAGATGATGATGATGATGACGACGACGACGACGATGATGATATCGACTGATACGACAACAAGGGAGAGAGTGGTGGTGGTGGTGGTGGTGGTGGTGGTGATGATGATGATGATGATGATGATGATGATGATGATGATGATGATGATGATGATGATGATGATGAGGATGATGATGATGATGATGATGATGATGATGATGATGATGATGATGATGATGATGATGATGATGATGATGATGATGAGATTTGTAAAATAGAAGAGTAGCAATTAGCAACAACTACGATGATAATAAAAGGGGTGATGATGCTGTTGATTATGATGGTGTTGTTGTTGTTTTGTGGTTGTTGCTGTTTTATTGTTGCTGCCATTTTTATTGCTGTTGTTGAGGAAGTTAGTCTTGGTGACATTTGAGAATTGGGAGAATAAGTGTGGAAAACTGGATCAACCGTACAGAAAGATTTTAAAAACGTCTAACTCCGGAGAGAACACGGCTTCATTAGAAATTCAATATAATTATGAAGATGGCAGCCATCCACTTCATCCTTATTGCAGGAAATCTTCATATTAAATTTTGTCCTTTCGCAATATCTTGCATCGACTATAATTAACCACATAAACATAAAAAGACGGTTTCCGCTCCATAAAATTAATTTCCCGTTGCAATAAGGAAATGCGCTAAAGAAATTATATGTCGGCGTTGAGCAAACTTCCTGCCTGCATTAAACAAAATGAATAACGCCCACGACAGTTTTTATAGCGCCATTGCATCTCAATTGGCACGTGACATGATTGCGATGTAAGCGAGGAATAATGAAGGTGCATTTAGAGTTGTTTTGACGTTTACGCCATGAGGCCATAATAGTTTGAGTTCTTCGAGAAAGGCTCAATCAGGGAACGTGGAGTATGAAAATAGGTATTTCATAACGCAATTGTGTAGAACGAGAGAACTGGTTGTTTTTTGCTTTCGAGAATATTTTACTAAAAAATGTAACATAATGGCGTTGATATCTGAAGATTTTCGCAAGTGCCAAATGCAATATTATTGTACACAGCTCCTTGCCATGGGTTGCATAAATTGTTACCGCCAATTAAGCAATCTCGCTACTCGCTACGGCCAAGGTCCCATAACCGTGAGCTTCCTACATGTATGTTTGACAACCTGACTCAGAAATGCTTCCTTGCCCGGATGTTATACAAATAAACAATGTTTTCCCTAAATCAGTCTACTTAAGCTCTTCATTTTCCCTCTATGACTAGCCCTAACTCTTCCTTCCTTAGGTTCCCCTGATATACAATAACTTCTCTCATTCAATTCTTTGCTTGTATAGATAAATTTGTTGTTTTTATTTGAATGTATTAATCTTGCTATGTACAGTGCTGTGCTTTTGCTAGTGCTTCTCAATAAAGAATAGTCTTACTTACTTACTTACTTACTTGTCAAGCACTCAGACCCTTAACCTATGTATCGAAGAACTTAAACTTTATCTAAATGACGAGACTGGAATACTGAGCGGTATGTGATTGGCTAGGACGCTCACCTTGCAACGCGGAAAGTACGCGTTCGAGTCTCCTTTTAAACAACTACGGCACCGTACTCCTTCGAACAGCCAGAAATTGTCGAGTGATTGGCCGTTCCAGACAGGGTGAGAATTTCCGGGGGGGGGGTTGGGGGGTTCAACCCCTAGTCTTTTTTTAGGATCCGCAGGTGGCAGTAAAGTCTACATTTTCACACCCAAACTGCACATAAATCAACGTCTAATTTCTGTGGCTCTCGTACCCCCCCAGTTATTTTTTACAATTCCCATACTGGTTCCAGAAGACCACTACACAGTCGTCGGACTTAGACCACTACACAGTCAATAGTAAGTTCGTATTTGTTCATGGACTTAGTTTTAATCGCCTGAGGGAATAAAACTACCTCGGATATAAAAACAAAATAATAATAGTAATAATAATATAATAATAATAACATCCAAAAGTGTTTGTCGGGTAGTGTTTCAGCTGTCAGAGTACTGGCTCCTATAGTCTATGCTTTGTTGTAGAAGCCTTAATGCTATGACGAAGATGAAAACTCTCTGGCGGACAGTAAATGACTACTTGGCGGTGCGTTATATTTCTACCGACTTCGCTAAAGAACCTCTCGAAGCAATAAACAACATTTTTACCTTTGCCTTTATACCGCTTTTATCTTCTGGGAAGGTGACAAGGTGCACACGGTCCGCAGGTGGCAGATGCTGGAATGGTCTTCAGTAAGGACATTAGAGGCAGAGTTAGCGTGTATTCCCCGGAGTATAAGCGTCACGGATCAAAGCAGCGCTGTTCATCAGTGTCTGCAGTCTGTTAGCACCAGTTTCCTGTAAGAAACACCGCAGATACCCAAAGACGAGAGCGTGAAACGGCGCGTACATGCCGCCATTAAATAGCCCTGGTCCCCACTGACGAGTGGGTGACCCCGGAAGGAGAATCGATCTATGGGAGATAGCCCAGAGGTCAAATCCTGGAAGACGGTGATCAGTAGGCCCTACGGTTCGTATAGAGTATAGACGTCCTCATTATTCAGCCAGCCGTCTCCCTCACGCCTATCCGGCAATTGGCTGAGGGAAATTTCTTTTACCAATGCATTGTTAATGACGCTGTCGCCTATAAAGAACAGCGTGGCGGTACATTGTGGACACGACTACACTCAACCGAGTTAGCCACCAGAGGAAGTTTTATCTTCGTCATTGGATGAAGGCATCTACATCATCAGCGCACAGAAACCATTACTCTGTCAGGCGAAATATTGCCCGACCAATATTATTGAATGGACGTCTTTACAAACCCAATGGACTTCAGACTACTAAGTCCCTACTTTAAATACAGCTTTCAAGAAAATTGCGCAATTTTGTAGAATAAATCGAATGGATGGAACTTTATTACAAATTTTTTCAAATGATGACATTCATTCACGTGAATAACTAGTTTCGTAGGCTATAAGTGCGTTTCTAGTCGCACAATCAACGTTGCCATCGCCATTCCAAGATTCACCATCGCATTGTATTGCACAGTATTTATTGCCTTACGTTCTATTGCATTGTATTGTACTGCACTACATTGTACTGCAACGTAATGTGCTGCAA
The DNA here is from genome assembly GCA_020284085.1 of Aporrectodea caliginosa. Lineage (NCBI taxonomy): Eukaryota > Metazoa > Annelida > Clitellata > Crassiclitellata > Lumbricidae > Aporrectodea > Aporrectodea caliginosa. Next base: position 419,694 of record JACEVL010000027.1, read on the forward strand.
TGTATTCTATTACATTGTATTGTTTTGTTTTGCATTATTACATTGTAATAGATTACAATACAATGCAAACAATAGATTGTAATACAATACAATGCTTTGTATTGTTTTGCAATGTATTGTATTGCATTCATTTGACTTGTATTCTTTACATTGTATTATGTTTCAATGTATTGTTTTGCATTGCATTGTATCCATTGTATTGCATGAATCTGATTCGTCTTCTTTGCATTGTGTTGTAATGCATTGTGTTTTCTTACTTTCAGAATGGTCAACTGATATTCCTGATTTTTCTCTTCGTCTTCATAGTCATTGGCAATCTCTCCGTTCTGCTTGCCCTCGGATTATCGAAGCGTGGCAAGAAATCGTTCAGGATGAATTACTTCATTATGAACCTTGCTCTGGCAGGTGAGCAATCAGCGTTGCATTCCAAACACAGTTTCAATCCCTCTTAAACATAATTTTGTGAAGTCAATCTGAAATCTGTTGATGTTACACAGAATATGATAATTATGTAGATGTCAATACTTCGACATTAAATCCTATACAATAAAATTGAATCTAATTTAATCTGCTTTACGCTGTCTTGCCTTACCTTACTCTGCCTTTATTTATCTGATCTTACTTTTTCCATCTTATCAATGGAATAGACTCTATTATTCTGTCAATGATGCTATCGCCCGTAATGAACCGTGTGGCGGTACATTGTGGACACGGCTAAGCGAGTTAGCCACCAGAGGAAATTTATTTCTTTGTCGTTGATTTAAGGCAACTATATTGAAACGCAGAAGCCATTCTTCTTGTTTACTGTTTAACGACCACAGTGTGGTAACAAAGACCATTAGCGTCGCCCTCCTCCTTTATCCAGGCTTGGGACTGGCTGCACTGGCACTGTCAGAAAGCGAACAGTGGCGGAGTTCGCAGAAGCCATTACTCTGACAGTCGAAATATATATGGCGCCGGAACACAGCCATGCCGTTACAATGGCGCCTCAAAGTCAACTGACAGCAGGGTAGGAGGCTAACCTCGAGAGGCAGCCATGGGTATACGAAGTATTAGCGACTACATCTTCTTAGCCTCGGCATATGAAGGCTAGTGGCCATCCATCTCCCTCGCCGTCTGAACTTGCCACTGACTGTGCACGTTCGGTGTACTCGTTATAGCTGTGTTCGCTAGGAAAGCAGGTTGAGCAGAAAGCTCGAAACAAGATTATGCCCTGGCCGAAATTTGTACGCTAAGCAATATAGGTTATCGCCCACCTCGAGTCGATTAAAATTTACTTTGAAAACTACTGTAGCGCCACGTAAACAACAAAGCATTAATCGACGACCGCTTCTAAGTGAAATCACTTCTTGTCCCACATTCCAAGCTCAGTCTTATAAGGAAAGAGAAGATGCTGATTAAATTTTTTCCTCGGCGGATGCTCCTGCCGCACGAAAGTTTAGCTACGATTGTATTGTATTGCATTTAACTTCTGTTTATTCTGTTTTCTCCTTTCATTTTAATCGAATCCAATTAAATCTGATCTAATGCAAAGACTTCCCCTATCATCGCTCCAATCCTTCTCATCAACGGACCGCCTTTGTGGTGTTCTAGAGAGGGATCCATAGATTTGCTCTGTTCTGTTGAATGCTTTTCAATTCTTCCAGCGAAGCAAGATTTTATCGGCGGCTTTGTCTCCGTCTCGTTCCTTCACTCGTTGTTTTATATTGCCTTCGCAACTTGGATAATTGCTCCCGATCCTACTTACTGAACTATTATAATGCCCCACTGCCGTTGTCGTATATGGTGTCAACCCGAAGCCTCGACAAACGAGAAGATTGACGTCAATCGTCTTCGCTATTACACAGCGTTGTTAAATAGAATAGCGCTTATTGCATCCATTATATTGCGGATATTGTTGCGTGTTATACCAAAGTCAACATCATGCTTACATACATGTAATTAAAAACTGCAAAAGTTAAACCAATTTACAAAACTGGTAGATAAAATTACATACCAATTTCGATGCTTCCCTGTTTCTCAAAGTAATTTGAAAACAATATATAATGATTTATTGAGTATACTTCATGTTTTGTTATCATCAAAAGATGTTGCCAATAGCATTTGATGATTATTTTCGCACACGCCAAGCTGTCCAAAGCTATGACACAATCAATCATTTATTTCTGAACCATCAAAGAGAAAAACGAACAATGAAACAGTAAGGTCCAATGGTTTGACTCCCTTACTGGCTACAAAGAGGCCCCGAATCTATGTCAATTTGGATCCCGCTAAATAGGGATTTGTAAACATGTAAAAAATACAGATAGGGAAAGAAAGACAGTCAATGATACTTCCAGTGGAGTAAGCCTCTGGGCTAAAAAAACAAACAAAGCTTATACCAAATAAAATAAGACGGATCCATAATGGAAAATCACATTAACAAAAGAATATAAAATCTGAACTAAAATAGCATTACAGACAAAATCATCTAATTTACCACAATCTTAGCTAAAATAGCATCACAGACAAAATCATCTAATTTAATCAATCACTAATTTCAATCAGTCATTTATTTATGTAAGCAATAATAAGACAGAGAACAACAACACAAATGAAACAATAAGATCTTCCATAAAGTATATCGAACTGACAAAGCTCGCACTAACGTGGCGCTTTTTGCAATTAAACGTTCAGGTCCATTGGTATGAAACTCTCTTCCTGCTGTTCCGAAGAATCGACCGATTTAAAATTCAATTTAAACGCTACTGATTTGTTTGCATGTTCTCTGCTTGAAGACTATATTGAAAATGTCTGCGCAATCAACTGTTCTGTTCTTATTTGTTTTCTCTATTTGTTTAAGATATAACAATCGGCTATAAGCTTATAAACAAATAAGCTGCAGGTACTTATTAACAATGGAAAAGGGACGACCCTGAATCAAGCGGGTCAAACGACCCTTCCGGGGGATTCTTTTGCCACTCAACAGTAATACCTACGTTCCATTGCATGTACTAGTGAACATGTCGGTAAAATCTGTTAGCAGGTTGATTCATACGTACATACATACATACATACATACATACATACATGTGTTATGCCATACATACATACATACGGCTACATACATGCGACAGTACATAGCATACTACATACATTAAAGTCTAATGCATACGTCATACATAACATGCATACATACATACTAATAGGCATACTTATCGTGAAACATCATACACACACACATACACACACATACACACACATACACACACATACATACATACATATATGCATACATAGAAACCTATACATGCATACATTTGAGCGCATACATGCATTACTTCTGCAAGTTAATCTAAAAGTATAGTGTTAAGCCTGGCTGACTGCTCGGTTCGGCTCATTTAGTCGACAGTAATAGCAGCGAATTAGGGTAATTAAAGTATAATCTTACGTCAAACGTAAGATGTCATTAGCAGTCGATACTAATAGGCCTACTTATCGTGAAATTTGCATCTACAATAGACATCGTTAAGACATGTTTAGCATATACTTCAAATACGTTATATTCTCGTATATTATGCAGCGCCTGTTGCCAGTAGAAAGCAGGTAAAAGGAGGAGGGCGACGCTAATCTCACCATCTTCGTTACGCCACAGCATCGCTAAACAGAAGCCTTTGTCACTTACTGTAGAGGGGAAAAGCGAACAGAGAGACAGACAGAGAGACACAGAGAGACAGGGAATGACAGAGAGATCTTACTAGACAACGGACTTCGAATAAGCTCGTGATTTAGCTTAATTTTGTATTTAAAAATATAATGATGACATAAAGTTTTGTTAATACTTTATTTTAAAATTAACAACAAACAATAATACATGCATTAAGCCTGTGTCAATGATCACTGGGCCGCTTGGGCGATAACAATTGAGCTGGACCGTATTATAGTGGTTGGCAATAGTAGCTCTGGATAAACGGGGAGAGCGACGCTAATGATATTTGTTATCACAAAGTGTCGTTAAACTGAAACTACTACTAGCTCTGCTACACCAATAGATCATCATTATTTAACCTTATGAATAACCTTCATTTTTATCGTTGTAGATCTGTTGGTTGCCCTGGTCAGTGTTTTGACGGATATCATTTGGAAGATAACTTTGCACTGGTACGCTGGAGATGTCATCTGCAAAACGGTTCGATACTTACAGGTAGGCTACTAGTCATCCTTAAAAGTAATGTCAGGAACAAACGGACGATTTTAAATTCAATTTTTAAACAGCGACAGTTATTCAACAGCGGGACACTTCTTTCGTAATCGTAATCGTAAGCTCAAAACTTCTGAAGCGCCACTCGAAAGCCAAGCGCAGGGCACCAGCTTATTCACGAGCGCTGCGTCGAGTCAGAGGGGTTGTCCAAAGGGTAGTCAGAAGGAGGTCCGAATCCGGTTGCCACGGGTAAGAGGGGGCAGAGTAGCTGTTTTTACCTCGTTCGCACAATCGTATCATTCCGCAATCTGACCCCCTTACTAGGAAAGGATTTATCACCAGGATGCTTTACAATTATTCATTATCTTCCACCTGCATTTAGCTTGTTACGCATTATTATTATCAATATTATTACTTCGATGTTTTACAATTATCATTGCATAACTGTTGTCCCATTGTGCTTTTGCAAATGGCGTAATAAAGACCATACTTACTTACTTACTTACTGTTAAGGTGGGTGACGTTTGGGTCGATAATTGGAAGGTTGAGTTGGGCCTATCACATGAGTCTGTTGATGAATGCTTGGACGGGCTTTGAGACTTCATTCTCGTGTGGTACAAAATGGCAAATAGGGAGAATGGTAGGATCGGTACCCTTAGGACTTCTTGATAATTCTTCACACCAATCAATGCTGGACCTTGTGACCATGGATGCGTTGACTCTTGTTGAGCCTCGCAAAAGGACAGCGTTCGGCTCTCAAGAGCTTCATGGTGATCGTCCGCAGCTATTGCATCCGTGCCGTTTCTTAATATTAGTCATTCAGATCTAAACTTAAGACTCCGCTGCTTCAACTTACTTTCCTCCTGACTTGGTAATTACTTGGGTGATATTTCTTTTAGATCAACTGACCATAGATCAATAACTCGTGCATTAGGGTAACGGTGCTATGCAGATTATATTAGATTAGTGTTAGGGGAGGATTGTAAACGATAATCTAAACTCATCTCATCTATTAATAATTAGATTTTGACAGTGCAATGGATGGATGGATTCAGAGTTTAACGTCATCTTATTTACAAAGACCGTATCGACAGAAATTATTTTAAATGAACTCATAGCGTCCATAAAACACCATTCAAAGGACTAACATACCATAAGAACGCGCTGCTCTCACTTATAGAGCAAATATAGTACTTTAAAAAGGTGTGTAATTATTTTAAGCAGTTTTTACCGGTTTTTTGGCATCAGACGTATATCTCTTCTACTTATACTTATAGAGTTAATATAAGACTTAAAAGAGGTGTGTGATTATTATTTGTTAACTGTTCTTACCGTTCGTATAGGCTACATGACATACTCCAACTACAGTAGTTTCCAACGTTTAACGAGATCTTATGGCTGCCATGAAGGGTCTTTGATGTCGCCCGTTGGTACTGTTTGGCCTTGGATATTAATCTAGTTAGGGATCGATTCACAATTTAACGACATCTTAAGAAAACAAAGGCCGTTGACTGTAGACTATAGATTGAACAGTTCTCACCGTTCCCATGGAACCCTAAGTGTTACTGAAGCCATCTAACGCGATCGTGGAATATATAATTAGAGTGGTAGCATTTTAAAGGTGTCCAAATGGATCTTTGAATTACACTATTATTATTATTAATTAAGTAAATTTGTATATTCTTTATTCACACCAATTGCATATCCGATACTTTGGTGTACTTACATTTATACAGGAGTATAACATTCTTATTGAAGGAAGGAACGATCTGCGCTACGAAGAGAAATTAGCACTAGGTTCCATGTGTCTTACAGAATTGCTTTACCTTTGTCCTCTGCTACTCCGACATACAAAGCTGAGAAAATAATTATGCACTATGGTATCGGTGCTATGCAGATCAGATTAGAATGGGAGGGTGGGAGGGAGGATTGTAAACGATAATCTAATCTTATCTCATCTATTAAAAGGCCTAATTATTTTGACTGTACAATCTCCAAAGGATTAGGCATACGAAGATTGCAGTTGAAGCGACCATCGATTGAAGCCTTTTGTATTTTTTGATTACGGCGCTATAGAAGTCATAAGATTAGATTAGATCAAATAGGATTGGAATGGATTAGATTAGATTAGATCAGATCAGATTGGATTAGAAAGGATCAAATCAATCTAAATGTGTCTCAGTTAAGTTCCTGGCCAATGAGTTTTGAATTATAGGCCTACCAGGCACATTACATCACACTGCATAACATTACATAACATTACATGACTTTAAATCGCATTGCATCACATTGAAAACATTCTATCACATTGCATACTGTTACATTATAACGTTACATAACAGTAGGTCTTATTGCACAATATTACGGCTCATAGGATCATATTTCTTGACATTGCATAACATGGCATCACATTACATGGCATTGTATAGCATTGCAAAACATTATCAACTAACTTCACGTTACAGAACATCATACAGCATTACATCACATTGTACAGCATTACTTCGCACTGCATAGTATTGCATAACATTACCTAACATTACCTCACGTTACAGAACACTGTACAGCACTACATCACATTACACAGGATTATATAACATTATACAGCAATACATCACATTACCTAGTATTGCATAACATTCCCTTACATTACATAGCATTGCATAACATTCCATAACATCACTTCACGTTACAGAACACTGCAAAGCATTACATCACATTACATAGCATTACATCACATTACATTACAAAGAATTACATTACATTGCATGGCATTGCATCTGTTCTATTGACTGTTCGTTGTGGTTCATTGTAGGCTGTTGTGACGTATGCGTCGACGTACGTCTTGGTGGCTCTGAGCATCGATCGTTTGGACGCCATCGCTCGACCTATGAACTTCTCAGGAGGAAGTCAGTTACACTCTGCTCTTGCTCTTTATAAGCGCTACTAGCAGTTTTTACCCGGCGTTCGCCCGGGTTTTCCTCAGCGCCCGTGTATTTGAATTTAACGACATCTTCGTCAGCGCCCGTGAATTTGAATTTAACGATGTGCACATTTTTCGTGTATCCCTCTGGCGAATTTACGCGCTGGCTTGAAATTGTTTAATTGCAACTCTACGCAATATATACTCCTGCATAGCTAGATTTCAATGGCATTGAAACAGACTATGACCACATCGAAACTTAAAATGTCCAAATATCGGAATTTAAAGTAAATTTTGAGTTGAAATAAAGTTGGGTTGAGATCTATAGAAATTCAAATGAAAACGTTCGTTAAAAATTTCGTATCCCTAAAGTGTTGCATTGGCGAATTTTTAAGTCCGATGACCTATAAATTCAGCCGCGGGCGTGACCACTTCTGATTTGAAATCAACGGTCATCGTGATTGGTTGCGAATCAGAGCGTTGACCTAGATGCTCAGCGTGACGTAAGATTGCATATTAATTCAAGCCTTCGTGACGTGAACAAATGGCCATACTGTGGCCGGTATTGAAATAGTCTCGTCGAAAAAGTTGGAAATTTAAAATGGCCATATATCGGCTTTTAAATAAAATTGCGAGCTGAAAATAGTCGCGTTGACCTAGACGCAGCGTAATAATGTTTTGTAAATTTTATCAAATCGCTAAAGCGTTCCGTTTCGGAGCCTTTAGCAGGACAGACAAACATACGGAAGGACAGAATAATCAGACTTTGGATTATAATATAGATTATTAGGCAGCGTAATCTACAGAGGCGTGCTAACATGCGTTATTATTACGTAGCGTTATCTACAGAGGTGTGTTAACATGCGTTATTATTAGGCAGCGTTATCTACAGAGGTGTGTTAACATGCGTTATTATTAGGCAGCGTTATTTACAGAGGTGTGTTAGCATGCGTTATGATTAGGCAGCGTTATCTACAGAGGTGTGTTAACATGCGTTATGATTAGGCAGCGTTATCTACAGAGGTGTGTTAACATGCGTTATGATTAGGCAGCGTTATCTACAGAGGTGTGTTAAACATGCGTTATTATTAGGCACCTTAATCTACTGAAGCATGTTAACTTGTCCGACACTAATATTTACTGATGTTTAACATTCTGGACATAGTGGAGGAAAATCTGTTTCCCTTCTTAATCGTTAAGTGATGAACACAGTTTGTCTGCAAAGGACAACATTTTGACGAGTTTTTCTTTAGGGCCTACACAGGACTTTTGTTGATGACTTTGATCGAAGTTTTATGTGATCAAAATTTTTGTACCTTTTTTGGTCACCTTGATTTCTTATCTTGAAATTTCGAATGACCTTTTTAACCATCAGCATGTTCACTTTTACTCTCGTTAGTCTTATACACGCCACCTGCTGTGGACTGAGGCGCAATCAATCTTATTATTGTTTCGATTCATAGCTGACCGTGTTTTAAAAATGTAGAGCATTCTCAATTATTTATGGGACACAAGCATGCGTGTTCTCACCAACCAAACCAGTAATGACATGTCCGTCTGTCTGTCGATAGCAGAGTATGTCGTTTACAATAATTTCTGGCTACCCACGCTCCCCATCTTTTGTTTGCTCTTCTTCCCAAGAACTCATCTCGCTAAGGATCCACTGCATGCATATTGTACTCTCAAACATAAAGTTCATCAGGTTGTTTCTTTTTCAGATTCACTTCTTTTTAAATATCCTTCTGACATGTAGCATAACAAAACATTTTGTGACTTATGGTATACAGAAAAACTAAATGGAACTAATTACGTATGTTTAATCTAGACATGTAGGCCTATACAAAAATATGTAGCCTATACCTACAAGGTATCTAATTTAATTACGAGCTTTAATATATTTTTATTGCCTGAGCTGTCCGACAAAAATTACAATTGTTAGATACCACACAATTTTTTATGTAGAGTAAGGCATGGTATGGCAGGGTGGAGTATGGTGGAGTAGGGTAGGGTTTGGTAGGGCAGGGTAGAGTAAGGTACGGTGGGTATGATTGCGTAGGGTAGAGTATGATAGAGTAGGATATGGTATAGTATGGTAGCGTCGTTTAGAGTAGGGTAGAATAAGGTAGGGTGGGATACGGTAGTGTAGGATGGAAAGGTGGAGTAGCGTAGGTTGGGGTGTGGCAAGGTACGGTTGGAAAAATAAGGGTATGGCATGGTGGGATAGGGTGAAGTGGAGTGATTGGTGTAGGGTAGATTCTGGCAGAGTAGGTTCGGATAGGATACACGGTAGAGTACGATGGAGTATGGTAGGGCACAGGCTTTCAAATTGGGTCTCAGTGTTGAAATCCTGGGGTTGAGATATCTTTCAACCGAAGCGCAAATAAAACATCGTCAGTGCAACAACTGCTCAACCTACCCTAATGCGGAACAATTGGCTGGCGATGCATCGAGGATTTGAACCCCAGACACACAGGTAAAGGCAATCACACAACACACACACACACACACGCAGGACGAACACCGTCTAAGTAGAATATGAGTGGTTTATAGGAGTCTCCGAGTCATAATGATTTCTGTTATGACAACGATATCCACAGGGTTCTGATTAATTGCACCTCTGAAGTCGAAGTCTTTGCAATTGTTTTCTCTGACTTATCAGCTGTCTTCGGTATACCATTTCCAATTAGCTGGGTATACCTGGATGTAAGTATAGCCTTGCTTTAGAGATTGAACGCCCGCAGAGCAACTTAATTAATTTTGTCCTGAAAAAGTGAAACAGTTGTCCAGTAGATAGGCAAGATATAAGTCGCGGTGTCCATTGTTTGACAACTTACATCTTGTCAGAAGCCGTTCACGTCGGCTTGAGCTTATGTATGTATGTATGTATGTATGTATGTATGTATGTATGTATGTGAGCACTTGTTATAGCGCCCCTTCAAGATTTCTACTCAGAGGCGCTCCCGACTACAGCGCGGACACTGAATCGGAGTTTCACGCCGAAGCGCACGAGCAACTGCGAGTGAAGGACTTGCCCAGGGTCCCTACGCGGTGGCTTGAGGTGGATTCGGCCCCAACCCTCCGGCTGCAAGGCACCGAACATACCCCTACACCAGAGGTTCTTAACCTTTTTTGGCTCACGACACACCTAGACGTGCAAATAAATTTGGCGACACACCATGCAATAATAATAATATGTTAATATCGTTAAAATAAAAAATGTTCAAGTTAAACCAATTCATTTATTTAAAATTTTTAATTGTTAACATTTTAAGGAATGATAATATTGACACTGAATGCTTTCTAGTTTCTAATGATTCTAAAATTCTAATTCTACTTATCTAATTCTTCGATTTTACGTCGTTCCTACGACTCTATGTTAACTTAGGTCTTATAGTAGGCCTAGGCCTAACAGTTAATGGGAGTTTTGCTCCTGGATATTTCTTTGGATCATATTAAAACGAGGATCCACAGTTTGTATAAGTGCAATATGTAAGCTTACTGAGGAGGCACCTCCGACCAGTTTGTTCCATATCATTGCGAAATATAACTTATCAAATTATCAACTATAGGCCTAATTCACATTGGAAAGTATAACTTATCAAATTATCAACTAATTCACATTAGGGCTACAGCTACCAAAATCTGATTCTGCGTAATCAGTTTTAGATCAGCTACATTTTCGTTTTCTTATGATAAATTTGTCCATTTGAATGTCATGGTAACGGGTAAATGTTTTCATCGGCGCGGTCGGAAACGTGTGTAGGCCTACTGCAGACTGCAGTGGGTTTGTGTAACAGTATTATACTATGTACAATAATTGTAGCCTACATGTACATGTATAAGGCAAACACTGCATGGCCGCCCCAGATTTCGGTCAAATAAAATATATAAAAAGAGTGCTACGAATTGTCACAGCCTACGTCCACTAAACTGCTAAAGTAAGTAAGTCAATGTAATGCAAGAGTGACTGACGCATGCTGTGAGAATTAGCGACACACCAATTCTTCGCGACACACCAACGACACACCATTACGCGACACACTGCCGGTTGACACACTAGTGTGTTGACACACCGGTTAAGAACCCCTGCCCTACACCACCGCGCACCTTATACCTCGATAGCAGGAACGACTACATATTGCAGATATGTAGGAAGAGAGGCTAATGGTTAAATACTTCCTCCGCAGCTAACACATATCAAGTTTCTTTGATTGATTGATTGATTGATTGATTGATTGATTGATTGATTGATTGATTGATTGATTGATTGATTGATTGATTGATTGATTGATTGATTGATTGATTGATTGATTGATTGATTGATTGATTGATTGATTGATTGATTGATTGATTGATTGATTGATTGATTGATTGATTGATTGATTGATTGATTGATTGATTGATTGATTGATTGATTGATTGATTGATTGATTGATTGATTGATTGATTGATTGATTGATTGATTGATTGATTGATTGATTGATTGATTGATTGATTGATTGATTGATTGATTGATTGATTGATTGAAGTCTTGTACCGTTTCCTACAAAATTCGCAAAGGTGTATAATATGATTATTGTATTGTATTTTCGTTTATTCAAAACTGGCTGTCAAAACGCAGCCGACGACAAAAGTGCGTAACTTATATTACTTGTATTACATAATGACATGGCCAATGTACGCACGAAAGAATTCGCGAGCATTAGGCCATTGCAGGTGTGCATTTATATTTCCATGTACACGCGTATACATGCTATTACTGTTTGGGTATAACTATTTTCATAGAGGAATTTGAACTCTAGACGCAGAGATAAAAGGCACATGCACATGCATGCATGCATACATATACATATATATCAGAGGTTCTTAACCGGTGTGTCGCGACACACTAGTGTGTCGCGAATCGACCGGCAGTGTGTCGCGTAAACATGGTGTGTCGTTGGTGTGTCGCGAAGAATTGGTGTGTCGCTAATTCTCACAGCATGCGTCAGTCACTCTTGCATTACATTGACTTACTTACTTTAGCAGTTTAGTGGACGTAGGCTGTGACAATTCGTAGCACTCTTTTTATATATTTTATTTGACCGAAATCTGGGGCGGCCATGCAGTGTTTGCCTTATACATGTACATGTAGGCTACAATTATTGTACATAGTATAATACTGTTACACAAACCCACTGCAGTCTGCAGTAGGCCTACACACGTTTCCGACCGCGCCGATGAAAACATTTACCCGTTACCATGACATTCGAAATGGACAAATTTATCATAAGAAAACGAAAATGTAGCTGATCTAAAACTGATTACGCAGAATCAGATTTTGGTAGCTGTAGCCCTAATGTGAATTAGTTGATAATTTGATAAGTTATACTTTCCAATGTGAATTAGGCCTATAGTTGATAATTTGATAAGTTATATTTCGCAATGATATGGAACAAACTGGTCGGAGGTGCCTCCTCAGTAAGCTTACATATTGCACTTATACAAACTGTGGATCCTCGTTTTAATATGATCCAAAGAAATATCCAGGAGCAAAACTCCCATTAACTGTTAGGCCTAGGCCTACTATAAGACCTAAGTTAACATAGAGTCGTAGGAACGACGTAAAATCGAAGAATTAGATAAGTAGAATTAGAATTTTAGAATCATTAGAAACTAGAAAGCATTCAGTGTCAATATTATCATTCCTTAAAATGTTAACAATTAAAAATTTTAAATAAATGAATTGGTTTAACTTGAACATTTTTTATTTTAACGATATTAACATATTATTATTATTGCATGGTGTGTCGCCAAATTTATTTGCACGTCTAGGTGTGTCGTGAGCCAAAAAAGGTTAAGAACCTCTGATATATATAATATATATATATAATATATATATATATATAATATATATTCGTTTAATGAGAAAACAATCTGACAAAAACGCAGAATTGTTTACATTTCTGCGATAGAATAGAAAATAAAACACAGAAGTAATAATAAGGTATAGTAATAATAATTATAATGTAATTAATAAAGTAGCGGCAGCCATAAACAGGCGCCCAGTCCTCATGTAGGACTAGCAAGCAACCTGGAAGGCGCCATCCGTCTGGTTGATGATGGTAAGTGTTAGAGGTAATGGTGTGTTCATGGTTATTCATGCGTTATATACATACAGGCATACATACATACATACATACATACATAAATACATGCATACATACATACATACATACATTACATATTATGTGTTAATGTATCTATGTATGTGTTTATGTATGTATCTCTACATGTATGTACGCATGATGGGAACACAAACGGTAACCCATACATTCACTAACTAGACCATATAAGTTTCACTTCACTATATATAGTTTTGTGTAGACGCTCTTGTAGCGGCATAGCTTTGTTACGGCGCCATAGAAATCGTCGTTGTCGTTATTATTATTAGATGATTTCCCGTCATAAGACGGTTAAATAGCTTCGATGAGGATATAATGGTCTATAATTACCCTGCTGTCCAACGTGCGACCCGCGGGCATGCGACTCGCGGGCCGCGTGTTGGACAATTATAGAGAGCGGAGATATTGAAAACTCTCATGCTTGTATCACAAAATGCACAATCACTTCAAATTTCGGAGCTATGCCGCTGCGCTATGTAATCATATTAGGGGAAACATTGATGTCAAATATTTTTCTATTGATTGCCATTAATAAAACATCGCAAAATAATTTCATCAGCAAATCTTATAAATCGTTTTTCTCGGTTTCGCAAACTGGTGGACATATCACCACATTGTTCTATAGGCACGAAATTTTGACCGCCGCTGATATAAACTCGGTGTTGTTGTGACGGCGTTGATTAAATTGTTGTCATAAAAGAGGCAAGGCCTAGTTTTCCAGCGCGGATTTGGCTTTAAACGAAGGTTTATTCGAACTTTATTGCAACTGATTTGGCTTCGTCTTGGAAAGCAATAAAAGCAGAGCGAATATTGACGTGACGTTGTCTCTCCCCACCTCAAAGAAACTAATCTCGACAAAGAAACCTCATAACAGTTACTGTCGTCCCATCTTCAGTCTTCCTTTTTATCTAGACTAACCGAACGCATTGTCCTTGCCCGGCTGAACCACTACCGTACCGGGAGTAACTCTTGTAACTCACTCCTCAACCCCCACCAATATGGTTTAACGGAACACCCCTCCACACAAAGTCTGCTTGTTTCCCGGTATAATAAACTGGTGTCTGCTGTGAGTCGTCAACATGTCTCCTGCTCTGTCTCATCGACATCTTTGCCTCTTTCGACACCATAGATCACGACCTACTTTTCCTTCAGCTGTCTTCTTGGTTTTGCGTCTCTGACATTGCGCTGCTCTGGTTCCAGGCTTACTTATCTTCACGTTCATTCTCTATCAAAGCCGCTAGCCACTGTTCACAGTTCCTGTATACTCTCTTGTGGTGTTCCTCAAGGCTCCGTCTGTGGGCCACTTCAGCTTTTTACACCTCTGAGCCATCTCATAAATCCTCTTCTGCTGACCCCTATTATTGACACAGACGATTCTCAAAGCTTCGTGTCATTCCCCCCTAATGCTTTCTCCTCCTCCGTTGCTCAGCTACTCGATGTGGTCAATTTAATCTCTAAATGGATGTCCTCCAACCTCCTCTGCTTCAACCCCACCAAAACAGAATTTGTTATTCTTGACCTACCAGATCAGATCAAGAAAATCCCGACCCTTCCATACACCTAGCAATCAACTCTTCGTCTCTCCATTTCACACCTGCTTCGTGCGTATTCGTTACCTCCGCCACATTCTACCCATGCTTGGCTTTAACACTGCTTCTACTATTGCTACCCCTACTGTAGCTTGATTGCTGTGATTCCCTTTTGCCCAACCTCGAACTTAAGTGTAGACTGCAACTCATCCAAAGCTCCATAGCCCGAGCTGTCACCAGGACATAGAAACATCATCATATCATTCCCGTTCTTAAATCACTCCGTTAGCTGAAATCCCTGAGCGCATCTTTTTTAAAGTCCTTTCGCAATCCTACAACTCCTTAGCCACAGAACCTTTGAGAACTCTTCACCATCCAGCCATCCCGCTCTACCGGATTCTCCTCCTATCTCACTCTCTCCCGTCCACCAGTCACTACTCGCCTCAAGTTCTCACCGATCCATATCTCACACTGCACCTCGACTCTGGAATGAACTTCCCTCTAAGTTCCC